>QAOA01001462.1:126659-159390 GCA_003255065.1 Cercis canadensis
AACAAGAAAAATAACCGAGTCAGAAACAGGAATGAACCGAAACAGGGTCCCGGTCCAGATATAGTAACTCACCAGGAAACAGTCCCATCCCAGATAAAGGGAAAAACAAGAAAAATATCCGAGATAGAAACAGGGATGAGACCGAAACAGGCTCTCGGTCCAGATATAATGACTCACCAGGAAACAGTCTCATCCCAGATACAGGAAAAGACAAGAAAAATATTCGAGTTAGAAACAGGAATGAACCGAAACAGGGTCCCGGTCCAGATATAGTGACTCAACAGGAAACTGTCCCGTCACAGATACAGTGGTACACAAGAAAAATATCCGAGTCAGAAACAGGTATGAACCGAAACAGGGTCCCGGTCCAGATATAGTGACTCACCTGGAAACAGTCCCATCCCAGATACAGGAAATAACAAGAAAAATGTCCTAGTCAGAAACAGGAATGAACCGAAACAGGGTCCTGGTCCAGATATAGTGACTCACCAAGAAACTGTCCCGTCACAGATACAGTGGTCCACAATAAAAATATCCGAGTCAGAAACAGGGATGAACAGAAACAGGGTCCCGGTCCAGATATAGTGACTCAGCAGGAAACAGTCCCATCCCAGATATAGGAAAAACAAGAAAAATATCCGAGACAGAAACAGGGATGAGACCGAAACAGGGTCTCGGTCCAGATATAATGACTCATCAGGAAACAGTCTCATCCCAGATACAGGAAAAAACAAGAAAAATAACCGAGTCAGAAACAGGAATGAACCGAAACAGGGTCCCGGTCCAGATATAGTGACTCACTAGGAAACAGTCCCATCCCAGATAAAGGGAAAAACAAGAAAAATATCCGAGATAGAAACAGGGATGAGACCGAAACAGGGTCTCGGTCCAGATATAATGACTCACCAGGAAACAGTCTCATCCCAGATACAGGAAAAAACAAGAAAAATAACCGAGTCAGAAACAGGAATGAACCGAAACAGGGTCCCGGTCCAGATATAGTGACTCACTAGGAAACAGTCCCATCCCAGATAAAGGGAAAAACAAGAAAAATATCCGAGATAGAAACAGGGATGAGACCGAAACAGGGTCCCGGTCCAGATATAGTGACTCACCAGGAAACAGTCCCATCCCAGATACAGGAAAAAACAAGAAAAATAACCGAGTCAGAAACATAAATGAACCGAAACAGGGTCCCGGTCCAGATATAGTGACTCACTAGGAAACAGTCCCATCCCAGATAAAGGGAAAAACAAGAAAAATATACGAGATAGAAACAGGGATGAGACCGAAACAGGGTCTCGGTCCAGATATAATGACTCACCAGGAAACAGTCTCATCCCAGATACAGGAAAAAACAAGAAAAATATCCGAGTCAGAAACAGGAATGAACCGAAACAGGGTCCCGGTCCAGATATAGTGACTCAACAGAAAACTGTCCCGTCACAGATACAGTGGTACACAAGAAAAATATCCGAGTCAGAAACAGGTATGAACCGAAACAGGGTCCCCGTCCAGATATAGTGACTCACCTGGAAACAGTCCCATCCCAGATACAGGAAAAAAAAGAAAAAAAATCCGAGTCAGAAACAGGAATGAACCGAAACAGGGTCCCAGTCCAAAACAAGAAAAATATCCGAGACAGAAACAGGGATGAGACCGAAACAGAGTCTCGGTCCAGATATAGTGACTCACCAGGAAACAGTCTCATCCCAGATACAAGAAAAATATCCGAGTCAGAAACAGGGATGATCTGAAACAGAGTCCCGGTCCAGTTATAATGACTCACCAGGAAACAATCTCATCCAAGATACAGGAAAAAACAAGAAAAATAACCGAGTCAGAAACAGGAATGAACCGAAACAGGGTCCCGGTCCAGATATAATGACTCTCCTGGAAACAGTCACAACCCAGATACAGGAAATAACAAGAAAAATATCTTAGGCAGAAACAGGGATGAACCGAAACAGGGTCCCGGTCTAGATATAGTAATCACAGATACAGTGGTACACAAGAAAAGTATCCAAGTCAGAAACAAGGATGAACCCAAACAGGGTCCCAGACCAGATATAGTGACTCACCAGGAAACAGTCCCATCCCAGATACAGAGAAAAACAAGAAAAATATCCGAGTCAGAAACAGGGATGAGCCGAAACAGGGTCTCGGTCCTGATATAGTGACTCAACAGGAAACTATCCCATCACAGATACAGTGGTACACAAGAAAAATATCCAAGTCAGAAACAGGAATGAACCTAATTAGGGTCCTGGTCCAGATATAGTACTCACCAAGAAACTGTCTCGTCACAGATACAGTAGACCACAAGAAAAATATCCGAGTCAGAAAAAGGGATGAACCGAAACAGGTTCCCGGTCCAGATATAGTGACTCAACAGGAAATAGTCCCATCCCAGATACAGGTAAAAAAAATAAAAATATCCGAGTCAGAAACAGGGATGAGACCGAAACAGGGTATCGGTCTAGATATAATAACTCACCAGGAAACAGTCTCATCCCAGATACAGGAAAAAACAAGAAAAATAACCGAGTCAGAAACAGGAATGAACCGAAACAGGGTCCCGGTCCAGATATAGTGACTCAATTGGAAACTGTCCCGTCACAGATACAGTGGTCCACAAGAAAAATATCCGAGTCAGAAACAGGGATGAACCGAAACAGGGTCCCGGTCCAGATATAGTGACTCAGCAGGAAACAGTCCCATCCCAGATACAAGGAAAAAGAAGAAAAATATCCGAGACAGAAACAGGGATGGGACCGAAACAGGGAGAGCCAGGTCTATATCACTGAGTTGTCCTTTGTCAGAGTAGGGTCTAGGTTCTTTTTATAGGCTCAGTCTAACAGCGATTATCCGAAACAGGGTCCCGGTCCAGATATAGTGACTCAACTGTAAACAGTCCCATCCCAGATACATTAAATACCATGAAAAATATCCGAGTCAGAAACAGGGATGAACCGAAACAGGGTCCCGGTCCAGATATAATGACTCACTTGGAAACAGTCCCATCCCAGAAACTTTAAATAACAAGAAAAATATCCGAGTCAGAAACAGGGATGAACCGAAACAGGGTCCCGGTCTAGATATAGTGACTCACTTGGAAACAGTCCCATCCCAGAAACTTTAAATAACAAGAAAAATATCCGAGTCAGAAACAGGGATGAACCGAAACAGGGTCCCGGTCCAAATATAGTGACTCACCAGGAAGCAGTCTCATCCCAGATACAGGGAAAAACAAGAAAAATATCCAAGTCAGAAAAAGGAATGAACCGAAACAGGGTCCTGGTCTAGATAAAGTGACTCACCAGGAAACAGTCCCATCCCAGATACAGAGAAAAACAAGAAAAATATCTGAGTCAGAAACAGGGATGAGCCGAAACAGGGTCTCGATCCTGATATAGTGACTCAACAGGAAACTGTCCCATCACATAAAGTGGTACACAAGAAAAATATCCAAGTCAGAAACAGGAATGAACCGAAACAGGGTCCTGGTCCAGATATAGTGACTCACCAGGAAACAATCCCATCCCAGATACAGAGAAAAACAAGAAAAATATCCGAGTCAGATACAGGGATGAACCGAAACAGGGTTTCGGTCCTGATATAGTGACTCCACAGGAAACTATCCCATCACAGATACAGTGGTACACAAGCAAAATATCCAAGTCAGAAACAGGAATGAACGGAATTAGGGACCTGGTCCAGATATAGTACTCACCAAGAAACTGTCCCGTCACAGATACAGTGGACCACAAGAAAAATATCCGAGTCAGAAAAAGGGATGAACCGAAACAGGTTCCCGGTCCAGATATAGTGACTCAGCAGGAAATAGTCCCATCCCAGATACAGGAAAAAAAAATAAAAATATCCGAGACAGAAACAGGGATGAGACCGAAACAGGGTCTCGGTCCAGATATAATGACTCACCAGGAAACAGTCTCATCCCAGATACAGGAACAAACAAGAAAAATAACCGAGTCAGAAACAGGAATGAACCGAAACAGGGTCCCGGTCCAGATATAGTGACTCAATTGGAAACTGTCCCGTCACAGATACAGTGGTCCACAAGAAAAATATCCGAGTCAGAAACAGGGATGAACCGAAACAGGGTCCCGGTCCAGATATAGTTACTCACCAGGAAACAGTCCCATCCCAGATACAGGGAAAAACAAGAAAAATATCCGAGTCAAAAACAGGAATGAACCGAAACAGGGTCCCGGTCCAGATATAGTGACTCACCAGGAAACAGTCCTATCCCAGATACAGGAAAAAACAAGAAAAATATCCGAGACAGAAACAGGGTCCCGTCACGATATAGTGACTCACCAGGAAACAGTCCCATCCCAGATATAGGGAAAAACAAGAAAAATATCCGAGTTAGAAACAGGAATGAACTGAAACAGGGTCCTGGTCCAGATATAGTGACTCACCAGGAAACTGTCTCATCCCAGATACAGGGAAAAAAAAGAAAAATATCCGAGTCAGAAACAGGGATGAACCGAAACAGGGTCCCGGTCCAGATATAGTGACTCACCAGGAAACAGTCCCATCCCAGATACAGGGAAAAACAAGAAAAATATTCCAGGCAGAAACAGGGAAGAGACCGAAACAGGGTCTCAGTCCAAATATAATGACTCACCAGGAAACAGTCTCATCCCAGATACAGGGAAAAACAAGAAAAATATCCAAGACAGAAAAAGGGATGAGACCGAAACAGGGTCTCGGTCCAGATATAGTGACTCACCAGGAAACAGTCTTATCCCAGATACAAGAAAAATATTCGAGTCAGAAACAGGGATGACCCGAAACAGGGTCCCGGTCCAGATATAGTGACTCAACAGGAAACTGTCCCATCACAGATACAGTGGTACACAAGAAAAATATCCTATTCAGAAACAGGGATGAACCGAAACAGGGTGCCGGTCCAGATATAGTGACTCACCTGGAAACAGTCCCATCCCATATAGAGGAAATAACAAGAAAAATATACGAGTCAAAAACAGGAATGAACCGAAAGGGGGTCCAGGTCCAGATATAGTCCCATACCAGGAAACAGTCCCATCCCAGATACACGGAAAAATAAGAAAAATATTCGAGTCAGAAACAGGGATGAACTGAAACAGGGTCCCGTTCCAGATATAGTGACTCAACAGGAAACTGTCCCGTCACAGTTACAGTGGTACACAAGAAAAATATCCGAGTCAGAAATAGGTATGAACCAAAACAGGGTCCCGGTCCAGATATATTGACTCACCCGGAAACAGTCCCATCACAGATACAGAAAATAACAAGAAAAATATCCGAGTCAGAAACAGGAATGAACCGAAAGAGTGTCCCGGTCCAGATATAGTGACTCACCAGGAAACAGTCCCATCCCAGATACAGGGAAAAACAAGAAAAATATCCGAGACAGAAAAAAGGATGAGACCGGAACAGCGTCTCGGTCCAGACATAGTGACTCACCAGGAAACAGTCTTATCCCAGATACCAGAAAAATATCCGAGTCAGAAACAGGGATGACCCGAAACTGGGTCCCGGTCCAGGTATAGTGACTCAACAGGAAATTGTCCCATCACAGATACAGTGGTACAAAACAAAAATATCCTATTCAGAAATAGGGATGAACCGAAACAGGGTCCCGGTCCAGGTATAGTGACTCACCTAGAAACAGTCCCATCCCAGATACAGGAAATAACAAGATAAATATCCGAGTCAGAAACAGGAATGAACCGAAACAGGGTCCCGGTCCAGATATAGTGACTCACCAGGAAACTGTCCCATCCCAGATACAGGGAAAAACAAGAAAAATATCCGAGTCAGAAACAGGGATGAACCGAAACAGGATCCCGGTCCAGATATAGTGACTCAACTGGAAACAGTCCCATCCAAGATACATTAAATAACAAGAAAAATATCCGAGTCAGAAATAGGGATGAACCGAAACAGGGTACCGGTCCAGATATAGTGACTCACCAGGAAACAGTCCCATCCCAGATACAAGAAAAAACAAGAAAAATATCCGAGACAGAAACAGGGACGAGACCGAAACAAGGTCTTGGTCCAGATATAGTGACTCACCAGGAAACAGTCTCATCCCAGATACAAGAAAAATATCCGAATCAGAAACAGGGATGATCCGAAACCGGGTCCCGGTCCAGATATAGTGACTCAACAGGAAACTGTCCCGTCACAGATACAGTGGTTCACAAGAAAAATATCCTATTCAGAAACAGGGATGAACCGAAACAGGGTCCCGGTCCAGATATAGTGACTCACCTGGAAACAGTCCCATCCCAGATACAGGAAATAACAAGAAAAATATCCGAGTCAGAAACAGGAATGAACCGAAACAGGGTCCCGGTCCAGATATAGTGACTCACCAGGAAACTGTCCCATCCCAGATACAGGAAATAACAAAATAAATATCCGAGTCAGAAATAGGAATGAACCGAAGGGGGGTCCTAGTCCAGATATAGTGAATCACCAGGAAACAGTCCCATCCCAGATACAGGGAAAAACAAGAAAAATATCCGAGTCAGAAACAGGGAAGAACCGAAAGAGGGTCCCGGTCCAGATATAAAGACTCAGCAGGAAACATTCCCATCCCAGATATAGGGAAAAACAAGAAAAATATCCGAGAGAGAAACAGGGATGAGACCGAAACATGGTCTCGTTCCAGATATAGTGACTCAACAGGAAACTGTCCCATCACAGATACAGTGGTACACAAGAAAAATATCCATGTCAGAAACAGGAATGAACCGAAACAAACTCCTGGTCTAGATATAGTGACTCACCAAGAAACTGTCCCGTCACAGATACAGTGGTCCACAAGAAAAATATCCGAGTCAGAAACAGGGATGAACCGAAAAAGGGTCCCGGTCCAGATATAGTGACTCAGCAGGGAATATTTCCATCCCAGATACAGGGAAAAACAAGAAAAATATTCGAGACAGAAACATGGAAGAGAACGAAACAGGGTCTCGGTCCAGATATAATGACTCACCAGGAAACAGTCTCATCCCAGATACAGGAAAAAATAAGAAAAATAACCGAGTCAGAAACAGGAATGAACCGAAAGAGTGTCCCAGTCCAGATATAGTGAATCACCAGGAAACTGTCCCATCCCAGATACAGGGAAAAACAAGAAAAATATCCGAGTCAGAAACAGGGATGAACCGAAACAGGGTCCCGGTCCAGATATAGTGACTCACCTGGAAACAGTCCCATCCAAGATACATTAAATAACAAGAAAAATATCCGAGTCAGAAATAGGGATGAACCGAAACAGGGTGCCGGTCCAGATATAGTGACTCACCAGGAAACAGTCCCATCCCACATATAGGAAAAAACTAGAAAAATATCCGAGACAGAAACAGGGATGAGACCGAAACAAGGTCTCGCTCCAGATATAGTGACTCACCAGGAAACAGTCTCATCCCTGATACAAGAAAAATATCCGAATCAGAAACAAGGATGATCCGAAACCGGGTCCCGGTCCAGATATAGTGGCTCAACAGGAAACTGTCCCGTCACAGATACAGTGGTTCACCAGAAAAATATCCTATTCAGAAACAGGGATGAACCGAAACAGGGTCCATACAGTGGTTCACAAGAAAAATATCCTATTCAGAAACAGGGATGAATCGAAACAAGGTCCCGGTCCAGATATAGTGACTCACCTGGAAACAGTCCCATCCCAGATACAGGAAATAACAAGAAAAATATCCGAGTCAGAAACAGGTATGAACCGAAACAGGGTCCCGGTCCAGATATATGACTCACCTGGAAACAGTCACATCCCAGATAAAGGAAATAACAAGAAAAATATCCGAGTCAGAAACAGGAATGAACCGAAACAGGGTCCCGGTCCAGATATAGTGACTCACCAGGAAACTGTCCCATCCCAGATACAGGAAATAACAAAATAAATATCCGAGTCAAAAATAGGAATGAACCAAAGGGGGGTCCCGGTCCAGATATAGTGAATCACTAGGAAACAGTCCCATCCCAGATATAGGGAAAAACAAGAAAAATATCCGAGTCAGAAACAGGGAAGAACCGAAAGAGGGTCCCGGTCCAGATATAAAGACTCAGCAGGAAACAGTCCCATCCCAGATACAGGGAAAAACAAGAAAAATACCCGAGACAGAAACAGGGATGAGACCGAAACATGGTCTCGGTCCAGATATAGTGACTCACACGGAAACAGTCTCATCCCAGATACAAGAAAAATATCCGAGTCAGAAACAGGGATGATCTGAAACAGAGTCCCGGTCCAGTTATAATGACTCACCAGGAAACAGTCTCATCACAGATACAGGAAAAAACAAGAAAAATATCCGAGTCAGAAACAGGAATGAACCGAAACAGGGTCCCGGTCCAGATATAGTGACTCACCTGGAAACAGTCACATCCCAGATACAGGAAATAACAAGAAAAATATCCGAGTCAGAAACAGGAATGAACCGAAACAGGGTCCCGGTCCAGATATAGTGACTCACATGGAAACAGTCCCATCCCAGATACAGGAAATAACAAGAAAAATATACGAGTCAAAAACAGGAATGAACCGAAAGGGGGTCCAAGTCCAGATATAGTGACTCACCAGGAAACAGTCCCATCCCAGATACAGTGAAAAATAAGAAAAATATCCGAGTCAGAAAAAGGGATGAACCGAAACAGGGTCCCGTTCCAGATATAGTGACTCAACAGGAAACTGTCCCGTCATAGTTACAGTGGTACACAAGAAAAATATCCGAGTCAGAAATATGTATGAACCGAAGCATGGTCCCGATCCAGATAGAGTGACTCACCTGGAAACAGTCCCATCCCAGATACAAGAAATAACAAGAAAAATATCAGAGTCAGAAACGGGGAAGAACCGAAAGAGGGTCCCGGTCCAGATATAGTGACTCACCAGGAAACAGTCCCATCCCAGATACAGGGAAAAACAAGAAAAATATCCAAGCCAGAAACAGGAATGAACCGAAACAGGGTCCTGGTCCAGACATAGTGACTCACCAGGAAACAGTCCCATCCCAGATACAGGGAAAAACAAGAAAAATACCCGAGTCAGAAACAGGGATGAACCGAAACAGGGTCCCGGTCCAGATATAGTGACTCAACAGGAAACTGTCCCATCACAGATACAGTGGTACACAAGAAAAATATCCATGTCAGAAACAGGAATGAACCGAAACAGGCTCGTGGTCCAGATATAGTGACTCACCAAGAAACTGTCCCGTCACAGATACAGTGGTCCACAAGAAAAATATCCGAGTCAGAAACAGGGATGAACCGAAAAAGGGTCCCGGTCCAGATATAGTGACTCAACAGGGAATAGTCCCATCCCATATACAGGGAAAAACAAGAAAAATATCCGAGACAGAAACAGGGATGAGACCGAAACAGGGTCTCGGTCTAGATATAATGACTCACCAGGAAACAGTCTCATCCCAGATACAGGAAAGAATAAGAAAAATAACCGAGTCAGAAACAGGAATGAACCGAAACAGGGTGCCGGTCCAGATATAGTGACTCACTTGAAAACAGTCCCATCCCAGATACAGGAAATAACAAGAAAAATATCCGAGTCAGAAACAGGAATGAACCGAAAGAGGGTCCCGGTCCAGATATAGTGACTCACCAGGAAACAGTCCCATCCCAGATACAGGGAAAAACAAGAAAATTAACCGAGTCAGAAACAGGGATGAACCGAAACAGGGTCCCGGTCCAGATATAGTCACTCACCTGGAAACAGTCCCATCCCAGATACATTAAATAACAAGAAAAATATCCCAGTCAGAAAAAGGGATGAACCGAAACAGTGTCCCGGTCCAGATGTAGTGACCCAGCAGGAAACAGTCCCATCCCAGATATAGTGACTCACCAGGAAACAGTCTTATCCCAGATACAAGAAAAATATTCGAGTCAGAAACAGGGATGATCCGAAATAGGGTCCCGGTCCAGATATAGTGACTCAACAGGAAATTGTCCCGTCACAGATACAGTGGTACACAAGAAAAATTTCCTATTCAGAAAAAGGAATGAACCGAAACAGGGTCCCGGTCCAGATATAGTGACTCACCAGGAAACAGTCTCATCCCAGATACAAGAAAAATATCCGAGTCAGAAACAGGGATGATCTGAAACAGAGTCCCGGTCCAGTTATAATGACTCACCAGGAAACAGTCTCATCCCAGATACAGGAAAAAACAAGAAAAATAACCGAGTCAGAAACAGGAATGAACCGAAACAGGGTCCCGGTCCAGATATAGTGACTCACCTGGAAACAGTCACATCCCATATACAGGAAATAACAATAAAAATATCCGAGTCAGAAACAGGAATCAACCGTAACAGGGTCTCGGTCCAGATATAGTGACTCACATGGAAACAGTCCCATCCAAGATAACAAGAAAAATATCCGAGTCAGAAACAGAGATGAACCGAAAAAGGTTGCCGGTCCAGATATAGTGACTCACCTGGAAACAGTCCCATCCCAGATACAGGAAATAACAAGAAAAATATCCGAGTCAGAAACAGGAATGATCCGAAACAGGGTCCCGGTCCAGATATATTGACTCAACAGGAAACTGTCCCGTCACAGATACAGGAAAAAAATAGAAAAATAACCGAGTCAGAAACAGGAATGAACCGAAACAAGGTCCCGGTCCAGATATAGTCACTCACCTGGAAACAGTCAAATCCCAGATACAGGAAATAACAAGAAGAATATCCGAGTCAGAAATAGTTATGAACCGAAGGGGGGTCCCGGTCCAGATATAGTGAATCAGCAGGAAACAGTCCCATCCCAGATACAGGGAAAAACAAGAAAAATATCCGAGTCAGAAACAGGGATGAACCGAAACAGGGTACCGGTCCAGATATAGTGACTCACCAGGAAACAGTCCCATCCCAGATACAGGGAAAAACAAGAAAAATAACCGAGTCAGAAACAGGGATGAACCGAAACAGGGTCCCGGTCCAGATATAGTGACTCACCAGGAAACAGTCCCATCCCAGATACAGGGAAAAACAAGAAAAATAACCGAGTCAGAAACAGGGATGAACCGAAACAGGGTACCGGTCCAGATATAGTGACTCACCAGGAAACAGTCCCATCCCAGATACAGGGAAAAACAAGAAAAATATCCGAGACAGAAACAGGGATGAGACCGAAACAGGGTCTCGGTCCAGATATAGTGACACAACAAGAAACAGTTTCATCCCAGATACAAGAAAAATATCCGAGTCAGAAATAGGGATGATCCGAAACCGGGTCCCGGTCCAGATATAATGACTCATTAGGAAACAGTCTCATCCCAGATACAGGAAAAAAATAGAAAAATAACCGAGTCAGAAACAGGAATGAAACGAAACAAGGTCCCGGTCCAGATATAGTCACTCACCTGGAAACAGTAATGAACCGAAACAGGCTCCTGGTCCAGATATAGTGGCTCACCTAGATACTGTCCCGTCACAGATACAGTGGTCGACAAGAAAAATATCCGAGTCAGAAATAGGGATGAACAGAAAAAGGGTCCCGGTCCAGATATAGTGACTCACCTGGAAACAGTCCCATCCCAGATACAGGAAATAACAAGAAAAATATCCGAGTCAGAAACAGGAATGAACCGAAAGAGGCTCCCGATCCAGATATAGTGACTCACCAGGAAACAGTCCCCTCCCAGATACAGGGAAAAACAAGAAAAATAACCGAGTCAGAAACAGGGATGAACCGAATCAGGGTCCCGGTCAAGATATAGTAACTCACCTAGAAACAGTCTCATCCCAGATACATTAAATAACAAGAAAAATATCCAAGTCAGAAACAGGGATGAACCGAAACAGGGTCCCGGTCCAGATATAGTGACCCAGCAGTAAACAGTCCCATCCCAGATACAGGGAAAAACAAAAAAAATATCCGAGATAGAAACAGGGATGAGACCGAAACAGGGTCTCGGTCCAGATATAGTGACTCACCAGGAAACAGTCTTATCCCAGATACAAGAAAAATATCCAAGTCAGAAACAGGGATGATCAGAAACAGGGTCCCGGTCCACATATAGTGAGTCAACAGGAAACTGTCCCGTCACAGATACAGTGGTACACAAGAAAAATATCCTATTCAGAAACAGGGATGAACCGAAACAGGGTCCCGGTCCAGATATAGTGACTCACCTGGACACAGTCCCATCCCAGATATAGGGAAAAACAAGAAAAATATCCGAGTCAGAAACAGGGATGAACCGAAACAGGGTCCCGGTCCAGATATTGTGACTCAGCAGGAAACTGTCCCGTCACAGATATAGTCGTACACAAGAAAAATATTCGAGTCAGAAACAGGGATGAACCGAAACAGGGTCCCGGTCCAGATGTAGTGACTCAGTAGGAAACAGTCCCATCCCAGATACAGGGAAAAACAAGAAAAATATCCGAGACAGAAACAGGGATGAGACCGAAACAGGGTCTCGGTCCAGATATAGTGACTCAACAGGAAACAGTTTCATCCCAGATACAAGAAAAATATCCGAGTCACAAATAGGGATGATCCGAAATAGGGTCTCGGTCCAGATATAGTGACTCAACAGGAAACTGTCCCGTCACAGATACAGTGATACACAGGAAAAATATCCAAGTCAGAAACAGGGATGAACCGAAACAGGGTCCCGGTCCAGATATAGTGACTCAACTGGAAATAGTCCCATCCCAGATACAGGAAATAACAAGAAAAATGTCCGTGTCAGAAACAGGGAAGAATCGAAATAGGGTCCCGGTCCAGATATAGTGACACAGCAGGAAACAGTCCCATCCCAGATGCAGGGAAAAAAAAGAAAAATATCCGAGACAGAAACAGGGATGAGACCGAAACAGGGTCTCAATAGTGACTCACCAGGAAACAGTCCCATCCCTGATAAAGGGAAAAAAAAGAAAAATATCCGAGTCAGAAATAGGGATGAACTGAAACAGGATCCCGGTCCAGATATAGTGTCTCAACAGGAAACTGTCCCATCACAGATACAGTGGTAAAGAAGAAAAATATCCAAGTCAGAAACAGGAATGAACCGAAACAGGATCCTGGTCCAGATATAGTGACTCACCAAGAAACTGTCCCGTCACAGATACAGTGGTCCACAAGAAAAATATCCGAGTCAGAAACAGGGATGAACAGAAACAAGGTCCCGGTCCAGATATAGTGACTCAGCAGGAAACAGTCCCATCCCAGATATAGGTAAAACATGAAAAATATCCAAGACAGAAACAGGGATGAGACCGAAACAGGGTCTCGGTCCAGATATAATGACTCACCAGACAGTCTCATCCCAGATACAGGAAAAACAAGAAAAATATCCGAGTCAGAAACAGGAATGAACCGAAACAGGGTGCCGGTCCAGATATAGTGACTCAACAGGAAACTGTCCCGTCACAGATATAGTGGTAAAAAAGAAATATATCAGAGTCAGAAATAGGTATGAACCGAAACAGGGTCCCGGTCCAGATATAGTGACTCACCTGGAAACAGTCCCATCCAAGATACAGGAAATAACAAGAAAAATATCAGAGTCAGAAACAGGAATGAACCGAAACAGGGTCCTGGTCCAGATATAGTGACTCACCAAGAAACTGTCCCGTCACAGATACAGTGGTCCACAAGAAAAATATCCGAGTCAGAAACAGGGATGAACAGAAACAGGGTCCCGGTCCAGATATAGTGACTCAGCAGGAAACAGTCCCATCCCAGATATAGGTAAAACAAGAAAAATATCCGAGACAGAAACAGGGATGAGACCGAAACAGGGTCTCGGTCCAGATATAATGACTCACCAGGAAATAGTCTCATCCCAGATACAGGAAAAAACAAGAAAAATAACCGAGTCAGAAACAGGAGTGAACCGAAACAGGGTCCTGGTCCAGATATAGTGACTCACCAGGAAACAGTCCCGTCCCAGATAAAGGGAAAAACAAGAAAAATATCCGAGATAGAAACAGGGATGAGACCGAAACAGGGTCCTGGTCGAGATATAGTGACTCACCAAGAAACTGTCACGTCACAGATACAGTGGTCCACAAGAAAAATATCGGAGTCAGAAACAGGGATGAACCGAAACAGGGTCCCGGTCCAGATATAGTGACTCAACAGGAAACTGTCCCGTCACAGATACAGTGGTACACAAGAAAAATATTCGACTCAGAAACAGGGATGAACCGAAACAGGGTCCCGGTCCAGATATAGTGACTCACCTGGAAACAGTCCCATCCCAGATACAGGAAATAACAAGAAAAATATCCGAGTAAGAAACAAGATTGGAATGAAAGGGGGTTCCGGTCCAGATATAGTGACTTACCAGGAAACAGTCCCATCCTAGATACAGGGAAAAACAAGAAAAATATCCGAGACATAAACAGGGATGAGACCGAAACAGGGTCTCGGTCCAGATATAGTGACTCACCAGGAAACAGTCTCATCCCAGATACAAGAAAAATATCCGAGTCAGAAACAGGGATGAACCGAAATAGGGTCCCGGTCCAGATATAGTGACTCAACAGGAAACTGCTCCATCACAGATGCAGTGGTACACCAGAAAAATATCCGAGTCAGAAACAATGATGAACCGAAACAGGGTCCCGGTCCAGATATAGTGACTCACCTGGAAACAGCCCCATCCCAGATACAGGAAATAATAAGAAAAATGTCCTAGTCAGAAACAGGAATGAACCGAAACAGGGTCCGGGTCCAGATATAGTGACTCACTAAGAAACTGTCCCGTCACAGATAAGGAAAAAGTCCCACCCCAGATACAGGGAAAAACAAGAAAAATATCCAAGTCAGAAACAAGAATAAACCGAAACAGGGTCCCGGTCCAGATATAGTGACTCACCAGGAAACAGTCTCATCCCAAATATAGGAAAAAACAAGAAAAATATCCGAGTCAGAAACAGGAATAAACCGAAACAGGGTCTCGGTCCAAATATAATGACTCACCAGGAAACAGTCTCATCCCAGATATAGGAAAAAACAAGAAAAATATCCGAGTCAGAAACAGGAATAAACCGAAACAGGGTCCCGGTCCAGATATAGTGACTCAACAGAAAACTGTCCCGTCACAGATCAGTGGTACACAAGAAAAATATCCGAGTCAGAAACAGGGATGAACAACAGATACAGTGGTACACAAGAAAAATATCCGATTCAGAAATAGGTATGAACCGAAACAGGGTCCCGGTCCAGATATAATGACTCACCTGGAAACAGTCCCATCCCCGATACAGGAAATAACAAGAAAAATATCCGAGTCAGAAACAGGAATGACCCGAAACAGGGTCCTGGTCCAGATATAGTGACTCACCAAGAAACTGTCCCGTCACAGATGCAATGGCCTACAAGAAAAATATCCGAGTCAGAAACAGGGATGAACCGAAACAGGGTCCCGGTCCAGATATAGTGACTCAACAGGAAACTGTCCCGTCACAGATACAGTGGTACACAAGAAAAATATCAGAGTCAGAAACATGTATGAACCGAAACAGGGACCCGGTCCAGATATAGTGACTTACCTGGAAACAGTCCCATCCCAGATACAGGAAATAACAAGAAAAATATTCGACTCAAAAACAGGGAAGAACCGAAAGAGGGTCCCGGTCCAGATATAGTGACTCACCAGGATACAGTCCCATCCCAGATACAGCGAAAAACAAGAAAAATATCCAAGTCAAAAACAGGAATGAACCGAAACAGGGTCCTGGTCCAGATATAGTGACTCACCAGGAAACAGTCCCATCCCAGATACAGGGACAAACAAGAAAAATATCCGAGTCAGAAACAGGGATGAACCGAAACAGGGTCCCGGTCCAGATATAGAGACTCAACAGGAAACTGTCCCATCACAGATATAGTGGTACAGAAGAAAAATATCCTAGTCAGAAACAGGAATGAACCGAAACAGGGTCCTGGTCCAGATATAGTGACTCACCAAGAAACTGTCCCGTCACAGATATAGTGGCCCACAATAAAAATATCCGAGTCAGAAATAGGGAAGAACCGAAAGAGGGTCCCGGTCCAGATATAGTGACTCACCAGGAAACAGTCCCATCCCAGATATAGGTAAAACAAGAAAAATATCCGAGTCAGAAACAAGGATGAACCGAAACAGGGTCCCGGTCCAGATATACTGACTCAACAGGAAACTGTCCCATCACATATACAGTGGTACACAAGAAAAATATCCAAGTCAGATACAGGAATGAACCGAAACAGGGTCCTGGTCCAGATATAGTGACTCACCAGGAAACAGTCCCATCCCAGATAAAGGGAAAAAAAAGAAAAATATCCGAGATCAAAACAGGGATGAGACCGAAACAGGGTCTCGGTCCAGATATAATGACTCACCAGGAAACAGTCTCACCCCAGATACAGGAAAAAACAAGAAAAACATCCGAGTCAGAAATAGGAATGAACCGAAAGAGGGTCCCGGTCCAGATATAGTGACTCAACAGGAAAGTGTCCCGTCACAGATACAGTGGTACACAAGAAAAATATCCGAGTCAGAAATAGGTATGAACCGAAACAGGGTCCCGGTCCAGATATAATGACTCACCTGGAAACAGTTCCATCCCCGATACAGGAAATAACAAGAAAAATATCCGAGTCAGAAACAGGAATGACCCGAAACAGGGTCCTGGTCCAGATATAGTGACTCACCAAGAAACTGTCCCGTCACAGATGCAGTGGCCTACAAGAAAAATATCCGAGTCAGAAACAGGGATGAACTGAAACAGGGTCCCGGTCCAGATATAGTGACTCAACAGGAAACTGTCCCGTCACAGATACATTGGTACACAAGAAAAATATCCGAGTCAGAAACAGGGATGAGACCGAAACAGGGTCTCGGTCCAGATATAATGACTCGACAGGAAACAATCTCATCCCAGATACAGTAAAACACAAGAAAAATATCCGAGTCAGAAACAAGGATGAACTGAAACAGGGTCCCGGTCCAGATATAGTGACTCACCTGGAAATAGTCCTATCCCAGATACAGGAAATAAAAAGCAAAATATCCGAGTCAGAAAGAGGAAGACCGAAACAGGGTCTCGGTCTAGATATAATGACTCATCAGGAAAAAGGCCCATCCCAGATACAGGAAATAACAAGAAAAATATCTGAGTCAGAAAAAGGGAAGAACCGAAAGAGGGTCCCGGTCCAGATATAGTGACTCAGCAGGAAACAGTCCCATCCCAGATACAGGGAAAAACAAGAAAAATATCCGAGACAGAAATAGGGATGGGACCGAAACAGGGTCTCAGTCAAAATATAATGATTAACCAGGAAACAATCACATCCCAGAGACAGGGAAAAACATGAAAAATATCTGAGACAGAAACTGGAATGAGACCGAAACAGGGTCTCGGTCCAGATATAGTGACTCACCAGGAAACAGTCTCATCCCAGATACAAGAAAAATATCCGAGTCAGAAACAGGGATGATCCGAAACAGGGTCCCGGTCCAGATATAGTGACTCAACAGGAAACTTTCCCGTCACAGATACAGTGGTCCACAAGAAAAATATCCGAGTCAGAAACAGGAATGTACCGAAACAGGGTCCTAGTCCAGATATAGTGACTCACAGAGAAACTGTCCCGTCACAGATGCTGTGGCCCACAAGAAAAATATCCGAGTCAGAAACAGGGATGAACCGAAACAGGGTCCCGGTCCAGATATAGTGACTCAACAGAAAACTGTCCCGTCACAGATACAGAGGTACACAAGAAAAATATCCGAGTCAGAAAAAGGGATGAGATCCAAACAGGGTCTTGGTCCAGATATAATGACTCAACAGGAAACAGTCTCATCCCAGATACAGGAAAACACAAGAAAAAAATCTGAGTCAGAACAGGGAAGAACCGAAAGAGGGCCCGGCCCAGATATAGTGACTCACCAGGATATAGTCCCATCCCAGATACAGGGAAAAACAAGAAAATTATCCGAGTCAGCAACAGGAATGAACCGAAAGGTTGTCCCAGTCCAGATATAGTGACTCCCCAGGAAACAGTCCCATCCCAGATATAGGGAAAAACAATAAAAATATCCGAGTCAGAAAAAGGTATGAACCGAAACAAGGTCCCGGTCCAGATATAGTGACTCACCTGGAAACAGTCCCATCCCAGATACAGGAAATAACAAGAAAAATATCCGAGTCAGAAACAGGGAAGAACCGAAAGAGGGCCCGGTCCAGATATAGTGACTCACCAGGATATAATCCCATCCCAGATACAGGGAAAAACAAGAAAATTATCCAAGTCAGAAACAAGAATGAACCGAAACAGGGTCCTGGTCCAGATATAGTGACTAACCAGGAAACAGTCCCATCCCAGATACAGGGAAAAACAAGAAAAATGTCCGAGTCAGAAACAGGGATGAACCGAAACAGGGTCCCGGTCCAGATATAGAGACTCAACAGGAAACTATCCCATCACAAATACAGTGGTACAGAAGAAAAATATCCTAGTCAGAAACAGGAATGAACCGAAACAGGATCCTGGTCCAGATATGGTGACTCACCAAGAAACTGTCCCGTCACAGATACAGTGTTCCACAATAAAAATATCCGAGTCAGAAACAGGGATGAACCGAAACAGGGTCCCGGTCCAGATATAGTGACTCAGCAGGAAACAGTCCCATCCCAGATATAGGTAAAACAAGAAAAATATCCGAGACAAAAACAGGGGTGAGACCGAAACAGGGTCTCGGTCTAGATATAATGACTCATCAGGAAAAAGGCCCATCCCAGATACAGGAAATAACAAGAAAAATATCTGAGTCAGAAAAAGGGAAGAACCGAAAGAGGGTCCCGGTCCAGATATAGTGACTCAGCAGGAAACAGTCCCATCCCAGATACAGGGAAAAACAAGAAAAATATCCGAGACAGAAATAGGGATGGGACCGAAACAGGGTCTCAGTCAAAATATAATGATTAACCAGGAAACAATCACATCCCAGAGACAGGGAAAAACATGAAAAATATCTGAGACAGAAACTGGAATGAGACCGAAACAGGGTCTCGGTCCAGATATAGTGACTCACCAGGAAACAGTCTCATCCCAGATACAAGAAAAATATCCGAGTCAGAAACAGGGATGATCCGAAACAGGGTCCCGGTCCAGATATAGTGACTCAAAAGGAAACTGTCCCATCACAGATACAATGGTACACAAGAAAAATATCCGAGTCAAAAATATGGATGAACCGAAACAGGGTCCCGGTCCAGATATAGTGACTCACCTGGAAACAGGCCAATCCCAGATTCAGGGGAAAACAAGGAAAATATCTGAGTCAGAAACAGGGAAGAACCGAAACAGGGTCCCGATCCAGATATAGTGACTCACCAGGAAACTGTCCTATCCCAGAGACAGGGAAAAATAAGAAAAATATCCAAGTCAGAAACAGGGACGAACCGAAATAGGGTCCTGCTCCAGATATAGTGACCCACCTGGAAAAAGGCCCATCCCAGATATAGGAAATAACAAGAAAAATATCTGAGTTAGAAAAAGGGAAG
Organism: Cercis canadensis; assembly: GCA_003255065.1. NCBI lineage: Eukaryota > Viridiplantae > Streptophyta > Magnoliopsida > Fabales > Fabaceae > Cercis > Cercis canadensis. The sequence goes on from QAOA01001462.1 coordinate 146,235, forward strand.
AACCGAAAGAGGGTCCCGGTCCAGATATAGTGACTCAGCAGGAAACAGTCCCATCCCAGATACAGGGAAAAACAAGAAAAATATCCGAGACAGAAACAGGGATGAGACCGAAACAGGGTCTCGGTCCAGATATAGTGACTCACCAGGAAACAGTCTCATCCCAGATACAAGAAAAATATCCGAGTCAGAAACAGGGATGATCCGAAACAGGGTCCCGGTCCAGATATAGTGACTCAAAAGGAAACTGTCCCATCACAGATACAATGGTACACAAGAAAAATATCCGAGTCAAAAATATGGATGAACCGAAACAGGGTCCCGGTCCAGATATAGTGACTCACCTGGAAAGGGTCCCATCCATGATACAGGAAATAACAAGAAAAATATCTGAGTCAGAAACAAGAATGAACCGAAATAGGGTCCCGGTCCAGATATAGTGACTCACCAGGAAACTTTCCCGTCACAGATACAGTGGTCCACAAGAAAAATATCCGAGTCAGAAACAGGAATGTACCGAAACAGGGTTCTAGTCCAGATATAGTGACTCACCAAGAAACTGTCCCGTCACAGATAAGAATGAACCGAAACAGGGTCCCGGTCCAGATATAGTGACTCACCAAGAAACTGTCCCGTCACAGATGGTGTGGCCCACAAGAAAAATATCCGAGTCAGAAATAGGGATGAACCGAAACAGGGTCCCGGTCCAGATATAGTGACTCAACAGGAAACTGTCCCGTCACAGATACAGTGGTACACAAGAAAAATATCCGAGTCAGAAACAGGTATGAACCGAAACAGGGTCCCGGTCCAGATATAGTGACTCACCTGGAAACAGTCCCATCCCAGATACAGGAAATAACAAGAAAAATATCCGAGTCAGAAACAAGAATGAACCGAAACAGGGTCCCGGTCCAGATATAGTGACTCACCAGGAAACTCTCCCGTCACAGATACAGTGGTCCACAAGAAAAATATCCGAGTCAGAAACAGGAATGTACCGAAACAGGGTCCTGGTCCAGATATAGTGACTCACCAAGAAACTGTCCCGTCACAGATGCTGTGGCCCACAAGAAAAATATCCGAGTCAGAAACAGGGATGAACCGAAACAGGGTCCCGGTCCAGATATAGTGACTCAACAGGAAACTGTCCCGTCACAGATACAGAGGTACACAAGAAAAATATCCGAGTCAGAAACAGGGATGAGATCGAAACAGGGTCTCGGTCCAGATATAGTGACTCACCAGGAAACAGTCTCATCCTAGATACAGGAAAACACAAGGAAAATATCCGAGTCAGAAACAGGGATGAACTGAAACAGGGTCCCGGTCCAGATATAGTGACTCAACTGGAAATAGTTCCATCCCAGATACAGGAAATAAAAAGAAAAATATCCGAGTCAGAAACAGGAATGAACCGAAAGGTTGTCCCGGTCCAGATATAGTGACTCACCAGGAAACAGTCCCATCCCAGATACAGGGAAAAACAATAAAAATATCCGAGTCAGAAACAGAGATGAACCGAAACAGGGTCCCGGTCCAGATATAGTGACTCAACAGGAAACTGTCCCGTCACAGAGACAGTGGTACACAAGAAAAATATCCGAGTCAAAAAGAGGTATGAACCGAAACAGGGTCCCGGTCCAGATATAGTGACTCACCTGGAAAGAGTCCCATCCTAGATACAGGAAATAACAAGAAAAATATCCGTTTCAGAAACAGGGAAGAACCGAAAGAGGGTCCCGGTCCAGATATAGTAAGATACAGGGAAAAACAAGAAAAATATCCAAGACAGAAAAAGGGAAGAGACCGAAACAGGGTCTCAGTCCAAATATAATGAATCACCAGGAAACAGTCCCATCCCAGATACAGGGAAAAACAAGAAAAATATCCGAGACAGAAAAAGGGATGATACCGAAACAGGGTCTCGGTCCTGATATAACGACTCACCAGGAAACAGTCTTATCCCAGATACAAGAAAAATATCCGAGTCAGAAACAGGGATGACCCGAAACAGGGTCCTGGTCCAGATATAGTGACCTAACAGGAAACTGTCCCATCACAGATACAGTGGTACACAAGAAAAATATCCTATTCAGAAACAGGGATGAAACGAAACAGGGTCCCGGTCCAGATATATTGACTCATCTGGAAACAGTCCCATCCCAGATACAGGGAAAAACAAGAAAAATATCCGAGACAGAAAAAGGGATGATACCGAAACAGGGTCTCGGTCCTGATATAACGACTCACCAGGAAACAGTCTTATCCCAGATACAAGAAAAATATCCGAGTCAGAAACAGGGATGACCCGAAACAGGGTCCTGGTCCAGATATAGTGATCTAACAGGAAACTGTCCCATCACAGATACAGTGGTACACAAGAAAAATATCCTATTCAGAAACAGGGATGAAACGAAACAGGGTCCCGGTCCAGATATAGTGACTCATCTGGAAACAGTCCCATCCCAGATACAGGAAATAACAAGAAAAATATCCGAGTCAGAAACAGGAATGAACCGAAACAGGGTCCCGGTCCAGATATAGTGACTCACCAGGAAACTGTCCCATCCCAGATACAGGGAAAAAAAAGTAAAATATCCGAGTCAGAAATAGGGATGAACTGAAACAGGGTCCCAGTCCAGATACAGTGACTTAACAGGAAACTGTCCCGTCACAGATACAGTGGTACACAAGAAAAATATCCGAGTCAGAAACAGGTATGAACCGAAACAGGGTCCCGGTCCAGATATAGTGACTCACCTGGAAACAGTCCCATCCCAGATACAGGAAATAACAAGAAAAATATCCGAGTCAGAAACAGGAATGAACCGAAACAGGTTCCCGGTCCAGATATAGTGACTCACCAGGAAACTGTCCCATCCCAGATACAGCGAAAAACAAGTAAAACATCCGAGTCAGAAACAGGGATGAACTGAAACAGGGTCCCAGTCCAGATACAGTGACTTAACAGGAAACTGTCCCGTCACAGATACAGTGGTACACAAGAAAAATATCCGAGTCAGAAACAGGGATGAACCGAAACAGGGTCCCGGTCCAGATAAATTGACTCACCTGGAAACAGTCCCATCCCAGATACATTAAATAACAAGAAAAATATCCGAGTCAGAAATAGGGATGAACCGAAACAGGGTCCCGGTCCAGTTATAGTGACTCTCCAGGAAACAGTCCCATCCCAGATACAGGGAAAAACAAGAAAAATATCCGAGACAAAAACAAGGATGAGACCGAAACAGGGTCTAAAAATATCCGAGTCAGAAATAGGGATGAACCGAAACAGGATACCGATCCAGATATAGTAACTCACCAGGAAACAGTCCCATCCCAGATACAGGGAAAAACAAGAAAAATATCCGAGACAGAAACAGGGATGAGACCGAAACAAGGTCTCGGTCCAAATATAGTGACTCACCAGGAAACAGTCTCATCCCAGATACAAGAAAAATGTCTAAGTCAGAAACAGGGATTATCGGAAACCGGGTCCCGGTCCAGATATAGTGACTCAACAGGAAACTGTCCCGTCACAGATACAGTGGTTCACAAGAAAAATATCCTATTCAGAAACAGGGATGAACCGAAACAGGGTCCCGGTCCAGATATAGTGACTCACCTGGAAACAGTCCCATCCCAGATACAGGAAATAACAAGAAAAATATCCGAGTCAGAAACAGGAATGAACCGAAACAGGGTCCCGGTCCAGATATAGTGACTCACCAGGAAACTGTCCCATCCCAGATACAGGGAAAAACAAGAAAAATATCCGAGTCAAAAACAGGAATGAACCGAAACAGGGTCCCGGTCCAGATATAGTGACTCACCAGGAAACAGTCCTATCCCAGATACAGGAAAAAACAAGAAAAATATCCGAGTCAGAAACAGGAATGAACCGAAACAGGGTCCCGGTCCAGATATAGTGACTCAACAGGAAACTGTCCCGTCACAGATACAGTGGTACACAAGAAAAATATCCGAGTCAGAAACAGGGATGAACCGAAACAGGGTACCGGTCCAGATATAGTGACTCACCTGGAAACAGTCCCATCCCAGATACATTAAATAACAAGACAAGTATCCGAGTCAGAAATAGGGATGAACTGAAACAGCGTTCCGGTCCAGATATAGTGACTCACCAGGAAACAGTCCCATCCCAAAAGAAAAATATCCAAGACAGAAACAGGGATGAGACCGAAACAAGGTTTCGGTCCAAATATAGTGAGTCACCAGGAAACAGTCTTATCCCAGATACAAGAAAAATATCCGAGTCAGAAACAGGGATGATCCGAAACCGGGTCCCGGTCCAGATATAGTGACTCAACAGGAAACTGTCCCGTCACAGATACAGTGGTTCACAAGAAAAATATCCTATTCAGAAACAGGGATGAACCGAAACAGGGTCCCGGTCCAGATATAGTGACTCACCTGGAAACAGTCCCATCCCAGATACAGGAAATAACAAGAAAAATATCCGACTCAGAAACAGGAATGAACCGAAACTGGGTCCCGGTCCAGATATAGTGACTCAACAGGAAACTGTCCCGTCACAGATACAGTGGTACACAAGAAAAATATCCGATTCAGAAATAGGGATGAACCGAAACATGGTCCCGGTCCAGATATAGTGACTCACCAGGAAACAGTCCCATCCCAGATACAAGAAAAATATCCGAGTTAGAAACAGGGATGATCCGAAACCGGGTCCCGGTCCATATATAGTGACTCAACAGGAAACTGTCCCGTCACAGATGCAGTGGTACACAAGAAAAATATCTTATTCAGAAACAAGGATGAACCGAAACAGGGTCCCGGTCCAGATATAGTGACTCACCTGGAAATAGTCCCATCCCATATTGAGGAAATAACAAGAAAAATATACGAGTCGAAAACAGGAATGAACCGAAAGGGGGTCCAGGTCCAGATATAGTTACTCACCAGGAAACAGACCCATCCCAGATATAGGGAAAAATAAGAAAACTATCCGAGTCAGAAACAGGAATGAACCGAAAGAGGGTCCCGTTCCAGATATAGTGACTCAACAGGAAACTCTCCCGTCACAGTTACAGTGGTACACAAGAAAAATATCCGAGTCAGAAATAGGTATGAACCAAAACAGGGTCCCGGTCCAGATATAGTGACTCACCTGGAAACAGTCCCATCCCAGATACAGGAAATAACAAGAAAAATATCCGACTCAGAAACAGGAATGAACCGAAACAGGGTCCCGGTCCAGATATAGTGACTCAACAGAAAACTGTCCCGTCACAGATATAGTGGTACACAAGAAAAATATCCGAGTCAGAAACAGGGATGACCCGAAACAGGGTCCCGGTCCAGATATAGTGACTCAATAGGAAACTGTCCGATCACAGATACAGTGGTACACAAGAAAAATATCCTATTCAGAAACAGGGATGAACCGAAACAGGGTCCCGATCCAGATATAGTGACTCACCTGGAAACAGTCCCATCCCAGATACAGGAAATAACAAGAAAAATATCCGAGTCAGAAACAGGAATGAACCGAAACAGGGTCCCGGTCCAGATATAGTGACTCACCAGGAAACTGTCCCATCCCAAACACAGGGAAAAACAAGAAAAATATCCGAGTTTGAAACAGGGATGAACCGAAACAGGGTCCCGGACCAGATATAGTGACTCAACAGGAAACTGTCCCGTCACATATACAGTGGTACACAAGAAAAATATCCGAGTCAGAAACAGGGATGAACCGAAACAGGGTCCCGGTCCAGATATAGTGACTCAACTGGAAACAGTCCCATCCCAGATACATTAAATAACAAGAAAAATATCCGAGTCAGAAACAGGGATGACCCGAAACAGGGTCCCGGTCCAGATATAGTGACTCAACAGGAAACTGTCCCTTCACAGATACAGTGATGCACAAGAAAAATATCCTATTCAGAAACAGGGATGAACCGAAACAGGGTCCCGGTCCAGATATAGTGACTCACCTGGAAACAGTTCCATCCCAGATACAGGAAATAACAAGAAAAATATCCGAGCCATAAACAGGAATAAACCGAAACAGGGTCCCGGTCCAGATATAGTGACTCACCAGGAAACTGTCCCATCCCAGATACAGGGAAAAACAAGAAAAATATCCGAGTCAGAAACAGGGATGAACCGAAACAGGGTCCCGGTCCAGATATAGTGACTCACCTGGAAACAGTCCCATCCCAGATACATTAAATAACAAGAAAAATATCCGAGTCAGAAATAGGGATGAACCGAAACAGGATACCGGTCCAGATATAATGACTCACCAGGAAACAGTCCCATCCCAGATACAGGGAAAAACAAGAAAAATATCCGAGACAGAAACAGGGATGAGACCGAAACAAGGTCTCGGTCCAAATATAGTGAGTCACCAGGAAACAGTCTCATCCCAGATACAAGAAAAATATCCGAGTCAGAAACAGGGATGATCCGAAACCGGGTCCCGGTCCAGATATAGTGACTCAACAGGAAACTGTCCCGTCACAGATACAGTGGTTCACAAGAAAAATATCCTATTCAGAAACAGGGATGAACCGAAACAGGGTCCCGGTCCAGATATAGTGACTCACCTGGAAACAGTCCCATCCCAGATACAGCAAATAACAAGAAAAATATCCGACTCAGAAACAGGAATGAACCGAAACAGGGTCCCGGTCCAGATATAGTGACTCAACAGGAAACTGTCCCGTCACAGATACAGTAGTACACAAGAAAAATATCCGAGTCAGAAACAGGGATGAACCGGAACAGGGTACCGGTCAAGATATAGTGACTCACCTGGAAACAGTCCCATCCCAGATACATTAAATAACAAGAAAAATATCCGAGTCAGAAATAGGGATGAACCGAAACAGGGTCCCGGTCCAGATATAGTGACTCACCAGGAAACAGTCCCATCCCAGATACAAGAAAAATATCCGAGTCAGAAACAGGGATGATCCGAAACCGGGTCCCGGTCCATATATAGTGACTCAACAGGAAACTGTCCCGTCACAGATACAGTGGTACACAAGAAAAATATCCTATTCAGAAACAGGGATGAACCGAAACAGGGTCCCGGTCCAGATATAGTGACTCACCTGGAAACAGTCCCATCCCAGATACAGGGAAAAACAAGAAATATATCCGAGACAGATAAAGGGAAGAGACCGAAACAGGGTCTCAGTCCAAATATAATGACTCACCAGGAAACAGTCCCATCTTAGATACAGGGAAAAACAAGAAAAATATCCGAGACAGCAACAGGGATGAGACCGAAACAAGGTCTCGGTCCAAATATAGTGAGTCACCAGGAAACAGTCTCATCCCAGATACAAGAAAAATATTCGAGTCAGAAACAGGGATGATCCGAAACAGGGTCCCGGTCCAGATATAGTGACTCAACAGGAAACTGTCCCATCACAGATACAGTGGTACACAAGAAAAATATCCTATTCAGAAACAGGGATCAACCGAAACAGGGTCCCGGTCCAGATATAGTGACTCAACTGGAAAGAGTCCCATCCCAGATACAGGAAATAACAAGAAAAATATCCGAGTCAACCAGGAAACAGTCCCATCCCAGATACAGGGAAAAACAAGAAAAACAACCGAGTCAGAAACAGCGATGAACCGAAACAGGGTCCCGGTCCAGATATAGTGACTCTACAGGAAACTATCCCATCACAGATACAGTGGTACACAAGAAAAATATCCTATTCAGAAACAGGGATGAACCGAAACAGGGTCCCGGTCCAGATATAGTGACTCAACTGGAAACAGTCCCATCCCAGATACATTAAATACCAAGAAAAATAACCGAGTCAGAAACAGGAATGAACCGAAACAGGGTCCCGGTCCAGATATAGTGACTCAACAGGAAACAGTCCCGTCACAGATACAGTGGTCCACAAGAAAAATATCCGAGTCAGAAACAGGGATGAACCGAAAAAGGGTCCCGGTCCAGATATAGTGACTCAGCAGGGAATAGTCCCGTCCCAGATACAAGGAAAAACAAGAAAAATATCCGAGACAGAAACAGGGATAAGACCGAAACAGGGTCTCGGTCCAGATATAATGACTCACCAAGAAATAGTCTCATCCCAGATACAGGAAAAAATAAGAAAAATAACCGAGTCAGAAACAGGAATGAACCGAAACAGGGTCCCGGTCCAGATATAGTGACTCACCTGGAAACAGTCCCATCCCAGATACAGGAAATAACAAGAAAAATATCCGAGTCAGACACAGGAAAGAACCGAAACAGGGTCCCGGTCCAGATATAGTGACCCAGCAGGAAACAGTCCCATCCCAGATATAGGGAAAAACAAAAAGAATATCCGAGACAGAAACAGGGATGAGACCAAAACAGGGTCTCGGTCCAGATATAGTGACTCACCAGGAAACAGTCTTATCCCAGATACAAGAAAAACATTCGAGTCAGAAACAGGGATGATCCGAAACAAGGTCCCGGTCCAGATATAGTGACTCAACATGAAACTGTCCCGTCACAGATACAGTGGTACACAAGAAAAATATCCTATTCAGAAACAGGGATGAACCGAAACAGGGTCCCGATCCAGATATAGTGACTCACCTGTAAACAGTCCCATCCAAGATACAGTAAATAACAAGAAAAAAATCCGAGTAAAAGACAGGAATGAACCGAAACAGGGTCCCGGTCCAGATATAGTGACTCACCAGGAAACTGTCCCATCCCAGATACAGGGAAAAACAAGAAAAATATCCGAGTCAGAAACAGGGATGAACAGAAACAGGGTCCCGGTCCAGATATAGTGACTCAACAGGAAACTGTCCCGTCACAGATATAGTGGTACACAAGAAAAATATCCGAGTCAAGAACAGGGATGAACCGAAACAGGGTCCCGGTCCAGATATAGTGACTCAACTGGAAACAGTCCCATCCCAGATACATTAAATAATAAGAAAAATATCCGAGTCAGAAATAGGGATGAACCGAAACAGGATACCGGTCCAGAATAGTGACTCACTAGGAAACAGTCCCATCCCAGATATAGGGAAAAACAAGAAAAATATCCGAGACAGAAACAGGGATGAGACCGAAACAAGGTCTCGGTCCAAATTTAGTGAGTCACCAGGAAACAGTCTCATCCCAGATACAAGAAAAATATCCGAGTCAGAAACAGGGATGATCCGAAACCGGGTCCCGGTCCAGATATAGTGACTCAACAGGAAACTGTCCCGTCACAGATACAGTGGTTCACAAGAAAAATATCCTATTCAGAAACAGGGATGAACCGAAACAGGGTCCCGGTCCAGATATAGTGACTCACCTGGAAACAGTCCCATCCCAGATACAGGAAATAACAAGAAAAATATCCGACTCAGAAACAGGAATGAACCGAAACAGGGTCCCGGTCCAGATATAGTGACTCAACAGGAAATTGTCCCGTCACAGATACAGTAGTACACAAGAAAAATATCCGAGTCAGAAACAGGGATGAACCGGAACAGGGTACCGGTTCAGATATAGTGACTCACCTGGAAACAGTCCCATCCCAGATACATTAAATAACAAGAAAAATATCCGAGTCAGAAATAGGGATGAACCGAAACAGGGTCCCGGTCCAGATATAGTGACTCACCAGGAAACAGTCCCATCCTAGATACAAGAAAAATATCTGAGTCAGAAACAGGGATGATCCGAAACCGGGTCCCGGTCCATATATAGTGACTCAACAGGAAACTGTCCCGTCACAGATACAGTGGTACACAAGAAAAATATCCTATTCAGAAACAGGGATGAACCGAAACAGGGTCCCGGTCCAGATATAGTGACTCACCTGGAAACAGTCCCATACCATATGGAGGAAATAACAAGAAAAATATACGAGTCGAAAACAGGAAAAGATACATTAAATAACAAGACAAGTATCCGAGTCAGAAATAGGGATAAACTGAAACAGGGTTCCGGTCCAGATATAGTGACTCACCAGGAAACAGTCCCATCCCAGATACAAGAAAAATATCCGAGTCAGAAACAGGGATGATCCGAAACCGGGTCCCGGTCCATATATAGTGACTCAACAGGAAACTGTCCCGTCACAGATACAGTGGTACACAAGAAAAATATCCGAGTCAGAAACAGGGATGAACCGAAACAGGGTCCCGGTCCAGATATAGTGACTCACCTAGAAACAGTCCCATCCCATATGGAGGAAATAACAAGAAAAATATACGAGTCGAAAAAAGGAATGAACCGAAAGGGGGTCCAGGTCCAGATATAGTGACTCACTAGGAAACTGTCCCATCCCAGATACAGGGAAAAATAAGAAAAATATCCGAGTCAGAAACAGGGATGAACTGAAACAGGGTCCCGTTCCCGATATAGTGACTCAAAAGGAAACTGTCCCGTCACAGTTACAGTGGTACACAAGAAAAATATCCGAGTCAGAAATAGGTATGAACCAAAACAGGGTCCCGGTCCAGATATAGTGACTCACCTGGAAACAGTCTCATCCAAGATACAGGAAATAACAAGAAAAATATCCGAGTCAGAAACAGGAATGAACCGAAAGAGTGTCCCGGTCCAGATATAGTGACTCACCAGGAAACATTCCCATCCCAGATACAGGGAAAAACAAGAAAAATATCCGAGACAGAAAAAGGGAAGAGACCGAAACAGGGTCTCAGTCCAAATATAATGACTCACCAGGAAACAGTCCCATCCCAGATACAGGGAAAAACAAGAAAAATATCCGAGACAGAAAAAGGGATGAGACCGAAACAGGGTCTCGGTCCAGATATAGTGACTCACCAGGAAACAGTCTTATCCCAGATACAAGAAAAATATCCGAGTCAGAAACAGGGATGACCCGAAACAGGGTCCCGGTCCAGATATAGTGACTCAACAGGAAACGTTCCCAACATAGATACAGTGGTACACAAGAAAAATATTCTATTCAGAAACAGGGATGAACCGAAACAGGGTCCCGGTCCAGATATAGTGACTCAACAGGAAACTGTCCCGTCACAGATACAGTGGTACACAAGAAAAATATCCGAGTCAGAAACAGGGATGAGCCGAAACAGGGTCCCGGTCCAGATATAGTGACTCACCTGGAAACAGTCCCATCCCAGATACATTAAATAACAAGAAAAATATCCGAGTTAGAAAGAGGGATGAACCGAAACAGGGTACCGGTCCAGATATAGTGACTCACCAAGAAACAGTCTCATCCCAGATACAGGGAAAAACAAGAAAAATATCTAAGACAGAAACAGGGATGAGACCGAAACAAGGTCTCGGTCCAGATATAGTGACTCACCAGGAAACAGTCTCATCCCAGATACAAGAAAAATATCCGAGTCAGAAACAGGGATGATCCGAAACCGGGTCCCGGTCCAGATATAGTGACTCACCTGGAAACAGTCCCATTCCAGATACATTAAATAACAAGAAAAATATCCGAGTCAGAAATAGGGATGAACCGAAACAGGGTACCGGTCCAGATATAGTGACTCACGAAGAAAAAGTCTCATCCCAGATACAGGGAAAAACAAGAAAAATATCCAAGACAGAAACAGGGATGAGACCGAAACAAGGTCTCGGTCCAGATATAGTGACTCACCAGGAAACAGTCTCATCCCAGATACAAGAAAAATATCTCAGTCAGAAACAGGGATGATCCGAAACCGGGTCCCGGTCCAGATATAGTGACTCAACAGGAAACTGTCCCGTCACAGATACAGTGGTTCACAAGAAAAATATCCTATTCAGAAACAGGGATGAACCGAAACAGGGTCCCGGTCCAGATATAGTGACTCAGCTGGAAATAGTCCCATCCCATTTATAGGAAATAACAAGAAAAATATACGAGTCAAAAACAGGAATGAACCGAAAGGGGGTCCAGGTCCAGATATATTGACTCACCAGGAAACAGTCCCATCCCAGATACAGGGAAAAATAAAAAACAATATCCGAGTCAGAAAAAGGGATGAACCGAAACAGGGTCCCGTTCCAGATATAGTGACTCAACAGGAAACTGTCCCGTCACAGTTACAGTGGTACACAAGAAAAATATCCGAGTCAGAAAAAGGTATGAACCGAAACATGGTCCCGATCCAGATATAGTGACTCACCTGGAAACAGTCCCATCCCAGATACAGGAAATAACAAGAAAAATATCCGAGTCAGAAACAGGGAAGAACCGAAAGAGGGTCCCGGTCCAGATATAGTGACTCAGCTGGAAACAGTCCCATCCCAGATACAGGGAAAAACAAGAAAAATCTCCAAGCCAGAAACAGGAATGAACCGAAACAGGGTCCTGGTCAAGATATAGTGACTCACCAGGAAGCAGTCCCATCCCAGATACAGGGAAAAACAAGAAAAACATCCGAGTCAGAAACGGCGATGAACCGAAACAGGGTCCCGGTCCAGATATAGTGACTCAACAGGAAACTGTCCCATCACAGATACAGTGGTACACAAGAAAAATATCCATGTCAGAAACAGGAATGAACCGAAACAGGCTCCTGGTCCAGATATAGTGACTCACCAAGAAACTGTCCCGTCACAGATACAGGGGTCCACAAGAAAAATATCCGAGTCAGAAACAGGGATGAACCGAAAAAGGGTCCCGGTCCAGATATAGTGACTCAACAGGGAATAGTCCCATCCCAGATACAGGGAAAAACAAGAAAAATATCCGAGACAGAAACAGGGAAGAGACCGAAACAGGGTCTCGGTCCAGATATAATGACTCACCAGGAAACAGTCTCATCCCAGATACAGGAAAGAACAAGAAAAATAACCGAGTCAGAAACAGGAATGAACCGAAACAGGGTCCCGGTCCAGATATTGTGACTCAACAGGAAACTGTCCCGTCACAGATACAGTGGTCCACAAGAAAAATATCCGAGTCAGAAACAGGGATGAACCGAAATAGGGTCCCGGTCCAGATATAGTGACTCAGCAGGAAACAGTCCCATCCCAGATACAGGTAAAAAAACTAAAAATATCCGAGACAGAAACAGGGATGAGACCGAAACAGGATCTCGGTCCAGATATAATGACTCACCAGGAAACAGTCTCATCCCAGATACAGGAAAAAACAAGAAAAATAACCGAGTCAGAAACAGGAATGAACCGAAACAGGGTCCC
>QAOA01001462.1:161828-194118 GCA_003255065.1 Cercis canadensis
AAAAACAAGAAAAATATCCGAGACAGAAATAGGGTCTCGGTCCAGATATAGTGACTCACCAGGAAACAGTCCCATCCAAGATACAGGGAAAAACAAGAAAAATATCCGAGTCAGAAACAGGGATGAACCGAAACAGGGTCCCGATACAGATATAGTGACTCACCAGGAAACAGTCCCATCCCAGATACAGGGAAAAACAAGAAAAATATCCGAGTCAGAAACAGGGATGAATCGAAACAGGGTCCCGGTCCAGATATAGTGACTCACCAGGAAACATTTCCATCCCAGTTACAGGGAAAAACAAGAAAAATATCCGAGTCTGAAACAGGGATGAACCGAAACAGGTTCTCGATCCAGATATAGTGACTCAGCAGGAAACAGTCCCATCCCAGTTACAGGGAAAAGCAAGAAAGATATCCGAGACAGAAATAAGGTCTTGGTCCAGATATAATGACTCACCAGGAAACTGTCCCGTCACAGATACAGTGGTTCACAAGGAAAATATCTGAGTCAGAAACAGTAATGAACCGAAACAGGGTCCCGGTCCAGATATAGTGACTTACCAGGAAAATGTCCACTCCCAGATACAGGGAAAAAAAAGAAAAATATCAGAGACAAAAACAGGGTCCCGGTCCAGATATAGTGACTCACCAGGAAACAATCCTTTCCCAGATGCAGGGGAAAACAAGAAAAATATCCGAGACAGAAACAGGGTCCCGGTCCAGATATAGTGACTCACCAGGAAACAGTCTCATCCCAGATACAGGGAAAAACAAGAAAAATATCCGAGTCTGACACAGGGATGAACCGAAACAGGTTCCCGGTCCAGATATAGTGACTCACCACGAAACAGTCTCATCCCAGTTACAGGGAAAAACAAGAAAAATATCCGAGACAGAAATAGGGTCTCGTTCCAGATATAGTGACTCACCAGGAAACTGTCCCACCCCAGATAGAGGGAAAAACAAGAAAAATATCCGAGTCAGAAACAGGAATCAACTGAAACAGGGTCCCGGACCAGATATAGTGAGTTACAGGAAACTGTCCCATCCCAGATACAGGGAAAAAAAAGAAAAATATCTGAGTCAGAAACAGGGATGAACCGAAACAGGGTCCCGTTCCAGATATAGTGACTCACCAGGAAACAGTCCCATCCCAGATACAGGGAAAAACAAGAAAAATATCCGAGACAGAAATAGGGTCCCGGTCCAGATTTAGTGACTCACCAGGAAACAGTCTCATCCCAGATACAGGGAAAAACAAGAAAATTATCCGAGTCTGACACAGGGATAAACCGAAACAGGTTCTCGGTCCATATATAGTGACTCACCAGGAAACAGTTCCATCCCAATTACAGGGAAAAAAATGAAAAATATCCGAGACAGAAATAGGGTCTCGGTCCAGATATAGTGACTCACCAGGAAACAGTCCCATCCAAGATACAGGGAAAAACAAGAAAAATATCCGAGTCAGAAACAGGGATGAACCGAAACAGGGTCCCGTTCCAGATATAGTGACTCAACAGGAAACTGTCCCGTCACAGTTACAGTGGTACACAAGAAAAATATCCGAGTCAGAAATAGGTATGAACCAAAACAGGGTCCCGGTCCAGATATAGTGACTCACCTGGAAACAGTCCCATCCCAGATACAGGAAATAACAAGAAAAATATCTTAGTCAGAAACAGGAATGAACCGAAAGAGTGTCCCGGTCCAGATATAGTGACTCACCAGGAAACATTCCCATCCCAGATACAGGGAAAAACAAGAAATATATCCGAGACAGATAAAGGGAAGAGACCGAAACAGGGTCTCAGTCCAAATATAATGACTCACCAGGAAACAGTCCCATCTTAGATACAGGAAAAAACAAGAAAAATATCCGAGACAGAAAAAAGGATGAGACCGAAACAGGGTCTCGGTCCAGATATAGTGACTCACCAGGAAACAGTCTTATCCCAGATACAAGAAAAATATTCGAGTCAGAAACAGGGATGACCCGAAACAGGGTCCCGGTCCAGATATAGTGACTCAACAGGAAACTGTCCGATCATAGATACAGTGGTACACAAGAAAAATATCCTATTCAGAAACAGGGATGAACCGAAACAGGGTCCCGATCCAGATATAGTGACTCACCTGGAAACAGTCCCATCCCAGATACATTAAATAACAAGAAAAATATCCGAGTCAGAAACAGGGATGAACCGAAACAGGATACCGGTCCAGATATAGTGACTCACCAGGAAACAGTCCCATCCCAGATACAGGGAAAAACAAGAAAAATATCCGAGACAGAAACAGGGATGAGACCGAAACAAGGTCTCGGTCCAGATATAGTGACTCACCAGGAAACAGTCTCATCCCAGATACAAGAAAAATATCCGAGTCAGAAACAGGGATGATCCGAAACCGGGTCCCGGTCCAGATATAGTGACTCAACAGGAAACTGTCCCGTCACAGATACAGTGGTTCACAAGAAAAATATCCTATGCAGAAACAGGGATGAACCGAAACAGGGTCCCGGTCCAGATATAGTGACTCACCTGGAAACAGTCCCATCCCAGATACAGGAAATAACAAGAAAAATATCCGACTCAGAAACAGGAATGAACCGAACTTGGGTCCCGGTCCAGATATAGTGACTCAACAGGAAATTGTCCCGTCACAGATACAGTGGTACACAAGAAAAATATCCGATTCAGAAATAGGGATGAACCGAAACATGGTCCCGGTCCAGATATAGTGACTCACCAGGAAACTGTCCCATCCCAGATACAAGAAAAATATCCGAGTTAGAAACAGGGATGATCCGAAACCGGGTCCCAGTCCATATATAGTGACTCAACAGGAAACTGTCCCGTCACAGATGCAGTGGTACACAAGAAAAATATCTTATTCAGAAACAAGGATGAACCGAAACAGGGTCCCGGTCCAGATATAGTGACTCACCTGGAAACAGTCCAATCCCATATGGAGGAAATAACAAGAAAAATGTACGAGTCGAAAACAGGAATGAACCGAAAGGGGGTCCAGGTCCAGATATAGTGACTCACCAAGAAACAGTCCCATCCCAGATACAGGGAAAAATAAGAAAAATATCCGAGTCAGAAACAGGGATGAACCGAAACAGGGTCCCGTTCCAGATATAGTGACTCAACAGGAAACTGTCCCGTCACAGTTACAGTGGTACACAAGAAAAATATCCGAGTCAGAAATAGGTATGAACCAAAACAGGGTCCCGGTCCAGATATAGTGACTCACCTGGAAACAGTCCCATCCAAGATACAGGAAATAACAAGAAAAATATCCGAGTGAGAAACAGGAATGAACCGAAAGAGTGTCCCGGTCCAGATATAGTGACTCACCAGGAAACATTCCCATCCCAGATACAGGGAAAAACAAGAAAAATATCCGAGACAGAAACAGGGTCCCGGTCCAGATATAGTGACTCACCAGGAAACAATCTCATCCTAGATACAGGGAAAAACAAGAAAAATATCCGAGTCTGACATAGGGATGAACCGAAACAGGTTCTCGGTCCAGATATAGTGACTCACAAGGAAACAGTCCCACCCCAGATAGAGGGAAAAACAAGAAAGATATCCGAGACAGAAATAAGGTCTCGGTCCAGATATAATGACTCACCAGGAAACTGTCCCGTCACAGATACAGTGGTCCACAAGGAAAATATCTGAGTCAGAAATAGTAATGAACCGAAACAGGGTCCCGGTCCAGATATAGTGACTTACCAAGAAAATGTCCACTCCCAGATACAGGGAAAAAAAAGAAAAATATCAGAGACAGAAACAGGGTCCCGGTCCAGATATAGTGACTCACCAGGAAACAGTCCTTTCCCAGATGCAGGGGAAAACAAGAAAAATATCCGAGACAGAAACAGGGTCCCGGTCCAGATATAGTGACTCACCAGGAAACAGTCTCATCCCAGATACAGGGAAAAACAAGAAAAATATCCGAGTCTGACACAGGGATGAACCGAAACAGGTTCCCGGTCCAGATATAGTGACTCACCAGGAAACAGTCCCATCCCAGTTACAGGGAAAAACAAGAAAAATATCCGAGACAGAAATAGGGTCTCGTTCCAGATATAGTGACTCACCAGGAAACAGTCCCACCCCAGATAGAGGGAAAAACAAATAAAATATCCGAGTCAGAAACAGGAATCAACTGAAACAGGGTCCCGGTCCAGATATAGTGACTTACAGGAAACTGTCCCATCCCAGATACAGGTAAAATAAAGAAAAATATCTGAGTCAGAAACAGGGATGAACCGAAACAGGGTCCCGTTCCAGATATAGTGACTCAACAGGAAACTGTCCCGTCACAGATACAGTGGTACACAAGAAAAATATCCGAGTCAGAAACAGGGATGAACCGAAACAGGGTCCCGGTCCAGATATAGTGACTCAACAGGAAACTGTCCCGTCACAGATACAGTGGTACACAAGAAAAATATCCGAGTCAGAAACAGGGATGAACCGAAACAGGGTCCCGGTCCAGATATAGTGACTCAACAGGAAACTGTCCCGTCACAGATACAGTGGTACACAAGAAAAATATCCGAGTCAGAAACAGGGATGAACCGAAACAGGGTCCCGGTCCAGATATAGTGACTCAACAGGAAACTGTCCCGTCACAGATACAGTGGTACACAAGAAAAATATCCGAGTCAGAAACAGGGATGAACCGAAACAGGGTCCCGGTCCAGATATAGTGACTCAACAGGAAACTGTCCCGTCACAGATACAGTGGTACACAAGAAAAATATCCGAGTCAGAAACAGGGATGAACCGAAACAGGGTCCCGGTCCAGATATAGTGACTCAACAGGAAACTGTCCCGTCACAGATACAGTGGTACACAAGAAAAATATCCGAGTCAGAAACAGGGATGAACCGAAACAGGGTCCCGGTCCAGATATAGTGACTCAACAGGAAACTGTCCCGTCACAGATACAGTGGTACACAAGAAAAATATCCGAGTCAGAAACAGGGATGAACCGAAACAGGGTCCCGGTCCAGATATAGTGACTCAACAGGAAACTGTCCCGTCACAGATACAGTGGTACACAAGAAAAATATCCGAGTCAGAAACAGGGATGAACCGAAACAGGGTCCCGGTCCAGATATAGTGACTCAACAGGAAACTGTCCCGTCACAGATACAGTGGTACACAAGAAAAATATCCGAGTCAGAAACAGGGATGAACCGAAACAGGGTCCCGGTCCAGATATAGTGACTCAACAGGAAACTGTCCCGTCACAGATACAGTGGTACACAAGAAAAATATCCGAGTCAGAAACAGGGATGAACCGAAACAGGGTCCCGGTCCAGATATAGTGACTCAACAGGAAACTGTCCCGTCACAGATACAGTGGTACACAAGAAAAATATCCGAGTCAGAAACAGGGATGAACCGAAACAGGGTCCCGGTCCAGATATAGTGACTCAACAGGAAACTGTCCCGTCACAGATACAGTGGTACACAAGAAAAATATCCGAGTCAGAAACAGGGATGAACCGAAACAGGGTCCCGGTCCAGATATAGTGACTCAACAGGAAACTGTCCCGTCACAGATACAGTGGTACACAAGAAAAATATCCGAGTCAGAAACAGGGATGAACCGAAACAGGGTCCCGGTCCAGATATAGTGACTCAACAGGAAACTGTCCCGTCACAGATACAGTGGTACACAAGAAAAATATCCGAGTCAGAAACAGGGATGAACCGAAACAGGGTCCCGGTCCAGATATAGTGACTCAACAGGAAACTGTCCCGTCACAGATACAGTGGTACACAAGAAAAATATCCGAGTCAGAAACAGGGATGAACCGAAACAGGGTCCCGGTCCAGATATAGTGACTCAACAGGAAACTGTCCCGTCACAGATACAGTGGTACACAAGAAAAATATCCGAGTCAGAAACAGGGATGAACCGAAACAGGGTCCCGGTCCAGATATAGTGACTCAACAGGAAACTGTCCCGTCACAGATACAGTGGTACACAAGAAAAATATCCGAGTCAGAAACAGGGATGAACCGAAACAGGGTCCCGGTCCAGATATAGTGACTCAACAGGAAACTGTCCCGTCACAGATACAGTGGTACACAAGAAAAATATCCGAGTCAGAAACAGGGATGAACCGAAACAGGGTCCCGGTCCAGATATAGTGACTCAACAGGAAACTGTCCCGTCACAGATACAGTGGTACACAAGAAAAATATCCGAGTCAGAAACAGGGATGAACCGAAACAGGGTCCCGGTCCAGATATAGTGACTCAACAGGAAACTGTCCCGTCACAGATACAGTGGTACACAAGAAAAATATCCGAGTCAGAAACAGGGATGAACCGAAACAGGGTCCCGGTCCAGATATAGTGACTCAACAGGAAACTGTCCCGTCACAGATACAGTGGTACACAAGAAAAATATCCGAGTCAGAAACAGGGATGAACCGAAACAGGGTCCCGGTCCAGATATAGTGACTCAACAGGAAACTGTCCCGTCACAGATACAGTGGTACACAAGAAAAATATCCGAGTCAGAAACAGGGATGAACCGAAACAGGGTCCCGGTCCAGATATAGTGACTCAACAGGAAACTGTCCCGTCACAGATACAGTGGTACACAAGAAAAATATCCGAGTCAGAAACAGGGATGAACCGAAACAGGGTCCCGGTCCAGATATAGTGACTCAACAGGAAACTGTCCCGTCACAGATACAGTGGTACACAAGAAAAATATCCGAGTCAGAAACAGGGATGAACCGAAACAGGGTCCCGGTCCAGATATAGTGACTCAACAGGAAACTGTCCCGTCACAGATACAGTGGTACACAAGAAAAATATCCGAGTCAGAAACAGGGATGAACCGAAACAGGGTCCCGGTCCAGATATAGTGACTCAACAGGAAACTGTCCCGTCACAGATACAGTGGTACACAAGAAAAATATCCGAGTCAGAAACAGGGATGAACCGAAACAGGGTCCCGGTCCAGATATAGTGACTCAACAGGAAACTGTCCCGTCACAGATACAGTGGTACACAAGAAAAATATCCGAGTCAGAAACAGGGATGAACCGAAACAGGGTCCCGGTCCAGATATAGTGACTCAACAGGAAACTGTCCCGTCACAGATACAGTGGTACACAAGAAAAATATCCGAGTCAGAAACAGGGATGAACCGAAACAGGGTCCCGGTCCAGATATAGTGACTCAACAGGAAACTGTCCCGTCACAGATACAGTGGTACACAAGAAAAATATCCGAGTCAGAAACAGGGATGAACCGAAACAGGGTCCCGGTCCAGATATAGTGACTCAACAGGAAACTGTCCCGTCACAGATACAGTGGTACACAAGAAAAATATCCGAGTCAGAAACAGGGATGAACCGAAACAGGGTCCCGGTCCAGATATAGTGACTCAACAGGAAACTGTCCCGTCACAGATACAGTGGTACACAAGAAAAATATCCGAGTCAGAAACAGGGATGAACCGAAACAGGGTCCCGGTCCAGATATAGTGACTCAACAGGAAACTGTCCCGTCACAGATACAGTGGTACACAAGAAAAATATCCGAGTCAGAAACAGGGATGAACCGAAACAGGGTCCCGGTCCAGATATAGTGACTCAACAGGAAACTGTCCCGTCACAGATACAGTGGTACACAAGAAAAATATCCGAGTCAGAAACAGGGATGAACCGAAACAGGGTCCCGGTCCAGATATAGTGACTCAACAGGAAACTGTCCCATCACAGATACAGTGGTACACAAGAAAAATATCCCATTCAGAAACAGACATGAACCGAAACAGGGTCCCGGTCCAGATAGAGTGACTCACCTGGAAACAGTCCCATCCCAGATACAGGAAATAACAAGAAAAATATCCGAGTCAGAAACAGGAATGAACCGAAACAGGGTCCCGGTCCAGATATAGTGACTCACCAGGAAACTGTCCCATCCCAGATACAGGAAAAAACAAGAAAAATATCCGAGTCAGAAACAGGGATGAACCGAAACAGGGTCCCGGTCCAGATATAGTGACTCAACAGGAAATTGTCCCGTCACAGATACAGTGGTACACAAGAAAAGTATCCGAGTCAGAAAAGGGGATGAACCGAAAAAGGGTCCCGGTCCAGATATAGTGACTCACCTGGAAACAGTCCCATCCAAGATACATTAAATAAAAAGAAAAATATCCGAGTCAGAAATAGGGATGAACCGAAACAGGGTACCGATCCAGATATAGTGACTCACCATGAAACAGTCCCATCCCAGATACAGGAAAAAACAAGAAAAATATTCGAGACAGAAACAGGGATGAGACCGAAACAAGATCTCGGTCCAGATATAGTGACTCACCAGGAAACAGTCTCATCCCAGATACAAGAAAAATATCCGAATCAGAAACAGGGAGGATCCGAAACCGGGTCCCGGTCCAGATATAGTGACTCAACAGGAAACTGTCCCGTCACAGATACAGTGGTTCACAAGAAAAATATCCTATTCAGAAACAGGGATGAACCGAAACAGGGTCCCGGTTCAGATATTGTGACTCACCTGGAAACAGTCCCATCCCAGATACAGGAAATAACAAGAAAAATATCCGAGTCAGAAACAGGAATGAACCGAAACAGGGTCCCGGTCCAGATATAGTGACTCACCAGGAAACTGTCCCATCCCAGATACAGGAAATAACAAAATAAATATCCGAGTAAGAAATAGGAATGAACCGAAGGGGGGTCCCGGTCCAGATATAGTGAATCACCAGGAAACAGTCCCATCCCAGATACAGGGAAAGACAAGAAAAATATCCGAGTCAGAAACAGGGAAGAACCGAAAGAGGGTCCCGGTCCAGATATAAAGACTCAGCAGGAAACAGTCCCATCCCAGATACAGGGAAAAACAAGAAAAATATCCGAGACAGAAACAGGGATGAGACCGAAACATGGTCTTGGTCCAGATATAGTGACTCAACAGGAAACTGTCCCATCACAGATACAGTGGTACACAAGAAAAATATCCGAGTCAGAAACAGGGATGAACCGAAACAGGGTCCCGGTCCAGATATAGTGACTCAACAGGAAACTGTCCCGTCACAGATACAGTGGTACACAAGAAAAATATCCGAGTCAGAAACAGGTATGAACCGAAACAGGGTCCCGGTCCAGATATAGTGACTCACCTGGAAACAGTCCCATCCCAGATACAGGAAAAAACAAGAAAAATATCCGAGTCAGAAACAGGGATGAACCGAAACAGGGTCCCGGTCCAGATATAGTGACTCAACAGGAAACTGTCCCGTCACAGATACAGTGGTAAACAAGAAAAATATCCGAGTCAGAAACAGGAATGAACCGAAACAGGGTCCCGGTCCAGATATAGTGACTCACCAGGAAACTGTCCCATCCCAAATACAGGAAATAACAAAATAAATATCCGAGTCAGAAATAGGAATGAACAGAAGGGGGGTCACGGTCCAGATATAGTGACTCACCTGGAAACAGTCCCATCCCCGATACAGGAAATAACAAGAAAAATATCCGAGTCAGAAACAGGAATGAACCGAAACAGGGTCCCGGTCCAGATATAGTGACTCA
Organism: Cercis canadensis; assembly: GCA_003255065.1. Classification (NCBI taxonomy): domain Eukaryota; kingdom Viridiplantae; phylum Streptophyta; class Magnoliopsida; order Fabales; family Fabaceae; genus Cercis; species Cercis canadensis. The sequence goes on from QAOA01001462.1 coordinate 171,450, forward strand.
ACAGGAAATTGTCCCGTCACAGATACAGTGGTACACAAGAAAAGTATTCGAGTCAGAAAAGGGGATGAACCGAAACAGGGTCCCGGTCCAGATAAGTCCAGATATAGTGACTCACCTGGAAACAGTCCCATCCCAGATACAATAAATAACAAGAAAAATATCCGAGTCAGAAATAGGGATGAACCGAAACAGGGTCCCGGTCCAGATATAGTGACTCACCAGGAAACAGTCCCATCCCAGATACAGGAAAAAACAAGAAAAATATCCGAGACAGAAACAGGGATGAGACCGAAACAAGGTCTCGGTCCAGATATAGTGACTCACCAGGAAACAGTCTCATCCCAGATACAAGAAAAATATCCGAATCAGAAACAGGGATGATCCGAAACCGGGTCCCGGTCCAGATATAGTGACTCAACAGGAAACTGTCCCGTCACAGATACAGTGGTACACAAGAAAAATATCCTATTCAGAAACAGGGATGAACCGAAACAGGGTCCCGGTCCAGATATATTGACTCACCTGGAAACAGTCACATCCCATATGGAGGAAATAACAAGAAAAATATCCGAGTCAAAAACAGGAATGAACCGAAACAGGGTCCCGGTCCAGATATAGTGACTGACCAGGAAACTGTCCCATCCCAGATACAGGGAAAAACAAGAAAAATATCCGAGTCAGAAACAGGGATGAACCGAAACAGAGTCCCGGTCCATATATTGTGACTCAACAGGAAACTGTCCCGTCACAGATATAGTGGTACACAAGAAAAATATCCGAGCCAGGAACAGGGATGAACCGAAACAGGGTCCCGGTCCAGATATAGTGACTCACCTGGAAACAGTCCCATCCCAGATACATTAAATAACAAGAAAAATATCCGAGTCAGAAATAGGGATAAACCGAAACAGGATACCAGTCCAGATATAGTGACTCACCAGGAAACAGTCCCATCCCAGATACAGGGAAAAACAAGAAAAATATCCGAGACAGAAACAGGGATGAGACCGAAACAAGGTCTCGGTCCAAATATAGTGACTCACCAGGAAACAGTCTCATCCCAGATACAAGAAAAATATCCGAGTCAGAAACAGGGATGATCCGAAACCGGGTCCCGGTCCAGATATAGTGACTCAACAGGAAACTGTCCCGTCACAGATACAGTGGTTCACAAGAAAAATATCCTTTTCAGAAACAGGGATGAACCGAAACAGGGTCCCGGTCCAGATATAGTGACTCACCTGGAAACAGTCTCATCCCAGATACAAGAAATAACAAGAAAAATATCCGACTCATAAACAGGAATGAACCGAAACAGGGTCCCGGTCCAGATATAGTGACTCAACAGGAAACTGTCCCGTCACAGATACAGTGGTACACAAGAAAAATATCCGAGTCAGAAACAGGGATGAACCGAAACAGGGTCCCGGTCCAGATATAGTGACTCAACAGGAAACTGTCCCGTCACAGATACAGTGGTACACAAGAAAAATATCCGAGTCAGAAACAGGGATGAACCGAAACAGGGTCCCGGTCCAGATATAGTGACTCAACAGGAAACTGTCCCGTCACAGATACAGTGGTACACAAGAAAAATATCCGAGTCAGAAACAGGGATGAACCGAAACAGGGTCCCGGTCCAGATATAGTGACTCAACAGGAAACTGTCCCGTCACAGATACAGTGGTACACAAGAAAAATATCCGAGTCAGAAACAGGGATGAACCGAAACAGGGTCCCGGTCCAGATATAGTGACTCAACAGGAAACTGTCCCGTCACAGATACAGTGGTACACAAGAAAAATATCCGAGTCAGAAACAGGGATGAACCGAAACAGGGTCCCGGTCCAGATATAGTGACTCAACAGGAAACTGTCCCGTCACAGATACAGTGGTACACAAGAAAAATATCCGAGTCAGAAACAGGGATGAACCGAAACAGGGTCCCGGTCCAGATATAGTGACTCAACAGGAAACTGTCCCGTCACAGATACAGTGGTACACAAGAAAAATATCCGAGTCAGAAACAGGGATGAACCGAAACAGGGTCCCGGTCCAGATATAGTGACTCAACAGGAAACTGTCCCGTCACAGATACAGTGGTACACAAGAAAAATATCCGAGTCAGAAACAGGGATGAACCGAAACAGGGTCCCGGTCCAGATATAGTGACTCAACAGGAAACTGTCCCGTCACAGATACAGTGGTACACAAGAAAAATATCCGAGTCAGAAACAGGGATGAACCGAAACAGGGTCCCGGTCCAGATATAGTGACTCAACAGGAAACTGTCCCGTCACAGATACAGTGGTACACAAGAAAAATATCCGAGTCAGAAACAGGGATGAACCGAAACAGGGTCCCGGTCCAGATATAGTGACTCAACAGGAAACTGTCCCGTCACAGATACAGTGGTACACAAGAAAAATATCCGAGTCAGAAACAGGGATGAACCGAAACAGGGTCCCGGTCCAGATATAGTGACTCAACAGGAAACTGTCCCGTCACAGATACAGTGGTACACAAGAAAAATATCCGAGTCAGAAACAGGGATGAACCGAAACAGGGTCCCGGTCCAGATATAGTGACTCAACAGGAAACTGTCCCGTCACAGATACAGTGGTACACAAGAAAAATATCCGAGTCAGAAACAGGGATGAACCGAAACAGGGTCCCGGTCCAGATATAGTGACTCAACAGGAAACTGTCCCGTCACAGATACAGTGGTACACAAGAAAAATATCCGAGTCAGAAACAGGGATGAACCGAAACAGGGTCCCGGTCCAGATATAGTGACTCAACAGGAAACTGTCCCGTCACAGATACAGTGGTACACAAGAAAAATATCCGAGTCAGAAACAGGGATGAACCGAAACAGGGTCCCGGTCCAGATATAGTGACTCAACAGGAAACTGTCCCGTCACAGATACAGTGGTACACAAGAAAAATATCCGAGTCAGAAACAGGGATGAACCGAAACAGGGTCCCGGTCCAGATATAGTGACTCAACAGGAAACTGTCCCGTCACAGATACAGTGGTACACAAGAAAAATATCCGAGTCAGAAACAGGGATGAACCGAAACAGGGTCCCGGTCCAGATATAGTGACTCAACAGGAAACTGTCCCGTCACAGATACAGTGGTACACAAGAAAAATATCCGAGTCAGAAACAGGGATGAACCGAAACAGGGTCCCGGTCCAGATATAGTGACTCAACAGGAAACTGTCCCGTCACAGATACAGTGGTACACAAGAAAAATATCCGAGTCAGAAACAGGGATGAACCGAAACAGGGTCCCGGTCCAGATGTAGTGACCCAGCAGGACACAGTCCCATCCCAGATACAGGGAAAAACAAAAAAAATATCCGAGACAGAAACAGGGATGAGACCGAAACAGGGTCTCGGTCCAGATATAGTGACTCACCAGGAAACAGTCTTATCCCAGATACAAGAAAAATATCCGAGTCAGAAACAGGGATGATCTGAAACAGAGTCTCGGTCTAGTTATAATGACTCACCAGGAAACAGTCTCATCGCAGATACAGGAAAAAACAAGAAAAATAACGGAGTCAGAAACAGGAATGAACCAAAACAGGGTCCCGGTCCAGATATAGTGACTCACCAGGAAACTGTCCCATCCCAGATACAGGGAAAAACAAGAAAAATATCCGAGTCAGAAACAGGGATGAACCGAAACAGGGTCCCGGTCCAGATATAGTGACTCAACAGGAAACTGTCCCGTCACAGATATAGTGGTACACAAGAAAAATATCCGAGTCAGAAACAGGGATGAACCGAAACAGGGTCCCGGTCCAGATGTAGTGACTCAGCAGGAAACAGTCCCATCCCAGATACAGGGAAAAACAAGAAAAATATCCGAGACAGAAACAGGTATTAGACCGAAACAGGGTCTCGGTCCAGATATGGTGACTCACTAGGAAACAGTCTCATCCCAGATACAAGAAAAATATCCGACTCAGAAAAAGGGATGATCCGAAACCGGGTCCCGGTCCAGATATAGTGACTCAACAGGAAACTGTCCCGTCACAGATACAGTGGTACACAAGAAAAATATTCTATTCAGAAACAGGGATGAACCGAAACAGGGTCCCGGTCCAGATATAGTGACTTAACAAGAAACTGTCCCGTCACAGATATAGTGGTACAAGAGAAAAATATCCGAGTCAGAAATAGGTATGAACCGAAACAGGGTCCCGGTCCAGATATAGTGACTCACCTGGAAACATCCCATCCCAGATACAGGAAATAACAAGAACAATATCCGAGTCAGAAACAGGGAAGAACCGAAAGAGGGTCCCGGTCCAGACATAGTGAGTCAGCAGGAAATAGTCCCATCCTAGATACAGGAAAAAATAAGAAAAATAACCGAGTCAGAAACATGAATGAACCGAAACAGGGTCCCTGTCCAGATATAGTGACTCACCTGGAAACAGTCCCATCCAGATAGATTAAAAAATAAGAAAAATATCCAAGTCAGAAATAGGGATGAACCGAATCAGGGTCCCGGTCCAGATGTAGTGACTCAGCAGGAAACAGTCCCATCCCAGATACTGGGAAAAACAAGAAAAATATCCGAGACAGAAACAGGGATGAGACCGAAACAGGGTCTCGGTCCAGATATAGAGACTCACCAGGAAACAGTCTCATCCCAAATACAAGAAAAATATCCGAGTCAGAAACAGGGATGATCCGAAATAGGGTCCCGGTCCAGATATAGTGACTCAATAGGAAACTTTCCCGTCACAGATACAGTGGTACATAAGAAAAATATCCGAGTCAGAAACAGGGATGAACCGAAACAGGGTCCCGGTCCAGATATAGTGACTCACCTGGAAACAGTCCCATCCCAGATACAGGAAATAACAAGAAAAATATCCGAGTCAGAAACAGGAATGAACCGAAAGGGGGTCCCGGTCCAGATATAGTGACTCACCAGGAAACAGTCCCATCCCAGATACAGGGAAAAAAAAAGAAAAATATCCGAGTCAGAAACAGGGATGAACCGAAACAGGGTCCCGGTCCAGATATATTGACTCAACAGGAAACTGTCTCGTCACAGATACAGTGGTACACAAGAAAAATATCCGAGTCAGAAACAGTTATGAACTGAAACAGGGTCCCGGTCCAGATATATTGACTCACCTGGAAACAATCACATCCCAGATACAGGAAATAACAAGAAAAATATGCGAGTCAGAAACAGGGAAGAACCGAAAGAGGGTCCCGGTCCAGATATAGTGACTCACCAGGAAACAGTCCCATCCAAGATATAGGGAAAAACAAGAAAAATATCCAAGTCAGAAACAGGAATGAACCGAAACAGGGTCCTGGTACAGATATAGTGACTCACCAGGAAACAGTCTCATCCCAGATACAAGAAAAATATCCGGGTCAGAAACAGGGATGATCTGAAACAGAGTCCCGGTCCAGTTATAATAACTCACCAGGAAACAGTCTCATCCCAGATACAGGAAAAAACAAGAAAAATAACCGAGTCAGAAGGAGGAATAAACCGAAACAGGGTCCCGGTCCAGATATTGTGACTCACTTGGAAACAGTCACATCCCAGATACAGGAAATAACAAGAAAAATATCCGAGTCAGAAACAGGAATTAAACCGAAAGAGGGTCCCGGTCCAGATATAGTGACTCACCAGGAAACAAACCCATCCCAGATACAGGGAAAAAAGAGAAAAATATCCTAGTCAGAAATAGGGATGAACCGAAACAGGGTCCCGGTCCAGATATAATGACTCAACAGGAAACTGTCCCGTCACAGATACAGTGGTACACAAGAAAAATATCCGAGTCAGAAACAGGTATGAACCGAAACAGGGTCCCGGTCCAGATATAGTGAGTCACCTGGAAACAGTCGCATCCCAGATACAGGAAATAACAAGAAAAATATACGAGTCAAAAACAGGAATGAACCGAAAGGGGGTCCAGGTCCAGATATAGTGACTCACCAGGAAACTGTCCCATCCCAGATACAGGGAAAAACAAGAAAAATATCCGAGACAGAAACAGGGATAAGACCGAAACATGGACTCGGTCCAGATATAGTGACTCACCAGGAAACAGTCTCATCACAGATACAAGAAAAATATCCGAGTCAGAAACAGGGATGATCTGAAACAGAGTCCCGGTCCAGTTATAGTGACTCACAAGGAAACAATCACATCCCAGATACAGGAAAAAACAAGAAAAATAACCGAGTCAGAAAAAGGAATGAACCGAAACAGGGTCCCGGTCCAGATATAATGACTCACCTGGAAACAGTCACATCCCAGATACAAGAAATAACAAGAAAAATATCCGAGTCAGAAACAGGAATTAAACCGAAAGGGGGTCCCGGCCCAGATATAGTGACTCACCAGGAAATAGTCCCATCCAAACTGGAAACAGTCACATCCCAGATACAGGAGATAACAAGAAAAATATCCGAGTCAAAAACAGGAATTAAACCGAAAGGGGGTCCCGGTCCAGATATAGTGACTCACCAGGAAACAGTCCCATCCAACATATAGGGAAAAACAAGAAAAATATCCAAGTCAGAAACAGGAATGAACCGAAACAGGGTCCTGGTCCAGATATAGTGACTCACCAGGAAACAGTCTCATCCCAGATACAAGAAAAATATCCGAGTCAGAAACAGGGATGATCTGAAACAGAGTCCCGGTCCAGTTATAATGACTCACCAGGAAACAATCTCATCCCACATACAGGAAAAAATAAGAAAAATAACCGAGTCAGAAAAACGAATGAACCGAAACAGGGTCCCGGTCCAGATATAATGACTCACCTGGAAACAGTCACATCCCAGATACAGGAAATAACAAGAAAAATATTCGAGTCAGAAACAGGAATTAAACCGAAAGGGGGTCCCGGTCCAGATATAGTGACTCACCAGGAAACAGTCCCATCCAAGATATAGGGAAAAACAAGAAAAATATCCAAGTCAGAAACAGGAATGAACCGAAACAGGGTCCTGGTCCAGATATAGTGACTCACCAGGAAACAGTCTCATCCCAGATACAAGAAAAATATCCGAGTCAGAAACAGGGATGATCTGAAACAGAGTCCCGGTCCAGTTATAATGACTCACCAGGAAACAGTCTCATCCCAGATACAGGAAAAAACAAGAAAAATAACCGAGTCAAAAACAGGAATAAACCGAAACAGGGTCCCGGTCCAGATATTGTGACCCACCCGGAAACAGTCACATCCCAGATACAGGGAAAAACAAGAAAAATATCCGAGTCAGAAACAGGGATGAACCGAAACAGGGTCCCAGTCCAGATATAGTGACTCAACAGGAAACTGTCCCGTCACAGATACAGTGGTACACAAGAAAAATATCCGAGTCAGAAACAGGTATGAACCGAAACAGGGTCCCGGTCCAGATATAATGACTCACCTAGAAACAGTCCCATCCCAGATACAGGAAATAACAAGAAAAATATCCGAGTCAGAAACAGGGATGACCCGAAACAGGGTCCCGGTCCAGATATAGTGACTCAACAGGAAGCTGTCCCGTCACAGATACAGTGGTACACAAGACAAATATACGAGTCAGAAACAGGTATGAACCGAAACAGGGTCCCGGTCCAGATATAGTGACTCACCTAGAAACAGTCCCATCCTAGATTCAGGAAATAACAAGAAAAATATCCGAGTCAGAAACAAAGAAGAACCGAAAGAGGGTCCCGGTCCAGATATAGTGACTCAGCAGGAAATAGTCCCATCCCAGATACAGGGATAAACAAGAAAAATATCCAAGTCAGAAACAGGAATGAACCGAAACAGGGTCCTGGTCCAGATATAGTGACTCACCAGGAAACAGCCCCATCCCAGATATAGGGAAAAACAAGAAAAATATCCGAGTCAGAAAAATGAATGAACCGAAACAGGGTCACGATCCAGATTTAGTGACTCACCTGGAAACAGGCCAATCCCGGATTCAGGGGATCACAAGGAAAATATCCGAGTCAGAAACAGGGAAGAACCGAAACAGGATCCCGGTCCAGATATAGTGACTCACCAGGAAACAGTCCCATCCCAGATACAGGGAAAAACAAGAAAAATATCCCAGACAGAAACAGGGATGAGACCGAAAAAGGGTCTCAGTATAAATATAATGACTCACCAGGAAACAGTCCCATCCCAGATACAGGGAAAAACAAGAAAAATATCCGAGGCAGAAACAGGGATGAGACCGAAACAAGTTCTCGGTCCAGATATAGTGACTCACCAGGAAACAGTCTCATCCCAGATACAAGAAAAATATCCGAGTCAGAAACATGGATGATCCGAAACTGGGTCCCGGTCCAGATATAGTGACTCAACAGAAACTGTCCCGTCACAGATACAGTGGTTCACAAGAAAAATATCCTATTCAGAAACAGGGATGAACCGAAACAGGGTCCTGGTCCAGATATAGTGACTCACCTGGAAACAGTCCCATCCCAGATACAGGAAATAACAAGAAAAATATACGAGTCAAAAACAGGAATGATCCGAAAAGGGGTCCAGGTCCAGATATAGTGACTCACTAGGAAACAGTCCCATCCCAGATACAGGGAAAAATAAGAAAAATATCCGAGTCAGAAAAAGGGATGAACCGAAACAGGGTCCCGTTCCAGATATAGTGACTAAACAGGAAACTGTCCCGTCACAGTTACAGTGGTACACAAGAAAAATATCCGAGTCAGAAATAGGTATCATCCGAAACATGGTCCCGGTCCAGATATAGTGACTCACCTGGAAACAGTCCCATCCCAGATACAGGAAATAAAAAGAAAAATATCCGAGTCAGAAACATGGAAGAACTGAAAGAGGGTCCCGGTCCAGATATAGTGACTCACCTGGAAACAGTCCCGTCCCAGATACAGGGAAAAACAAGAAAAATATCCAAGCCAGAAACAGGGATGAACCGAAACAGGGTCCCGGTCCAGATATAGTGACTCAACAGGAAACTGTCCCATGACAGATACAGTGGTACACAAGAAAAATATCCATGTCAGAAACAGGAATGAACCGAAAAAGGGTCCTGGTCCAGATATAGTGACTTACCAAGAAACTGTCCCGTCACAGATACAGTGGTCCACAAGAAAAATATCCGAGTCAGAAACAGGGATGAACCGAAAAATGGTCCCGGTCTAGATATAGTGACTCAGCAGGGAATAGTCCCATCCCAGATACAGGGAAAAACAAGAAAAATATCCTAGATAGAAATAGGGATGAGACTGAAACAGGGTCTCGGTCCAGATATAATGTCTCACCAGGAAACAGTCTCATCCTAGATACAGGAAAAAATAAGAAAAATAACCGAGTCAGAAACATGAATGAACCGAAACAGGGTCCCGGTCCAGATATAGTGACTCACCTGGAAACAGTCCCATCCAGAGAGATTAAAAAATAAGAAAAATATCCAAGTCAGAAATAGGGATGAACCGAAACAGGGTCCCGGTCCAGATGTAGTGACTTAGCAGGAAACAGTCCCATCCCAGATACTGGGAAAAACAAGAAAAATATCCGAGACAGAAACAGGGATGAGACCGAAACAAGGTCTCGGTCCAGATATAGAGACTCACCAGGAAACAGTCTCATCCCAGATACAAGAAAAATATCCGAGTCAGAAACAGGGATGATCCGAAATAGGGTCTCGGTCCATATATAGTGACTCAACAGGAAAAAGAAAAATATCCGAGTCAGAAACAGGGATGATCTGAAACAGAGTCCTGGTCCAGTTATAATGACTCACCAGGAAACAATCTCATCCAAGATACAGGAAAAAACAAGAAAAATAACCGAGTCAGAAACAGGAATGAACCGAAACAGGGTCCCGGTCCAGATATAATGACTCTCCTGGAAACAGTCGCAACCCAGATACAGGAAATAACAAGAAAAATATCCGAGTCAGAAACAGGGATGAACCGAAACAGGGTCCCGGTCCATATGTAGTGACTCAGCAGGAAACAGTCCCATCCCAGATACTGGGAAAAACAAGAAAAATATCCGAGACAGAAACAGGGATGAGACCGAAACAGGGTCTCGGTCCAGATATAGTGACTCACCAGGAAACAGTCTCATCCCAGATACAAGAAAAATATCCGAGTCAGAAACAGGGATGATCTGAAACAGAGTCCCGGTCCAGTTATAATGACTCACCAGGAAACAATCTCATCCAAGATACAGGAAAAAACAAGAAAAATAACCGAGTCAGAAACAGGAATGAACCGAAACAGGGTCCCGGTCCAGATATAGTGACTCACCTAGAAACAGTCCGATCCCAGATAACGGAAATAACAAGAAAAATATCCGAGTCAGAAACAGGGAAGAACCGAAAGAGGGTCCCGGTCCAGATATAGTGACTCACCAGGAAACAGTCCCATCCCAGATACAGGGAAAAACAAGAAAAATATCCAAGTCAGAAATAGGAATGAACCGAAACAGGGTCCTGGTCCAGATATAGTGACTCACCAGGAAACAGTCCCATCCCAGATGTAGGGAAAAACAAGAAAAATATCCGAGTCAGAAAAATGATTGAACCGAAACAGGGTCACGATCAAGATATAGTGACTCACCTGGAAACAGGCCAATCCCGGAGTCAGGGGAACACAAGGAAAATATCCGAGTCAGAAACAAGGAAGAACCGAAACAGGGTCCCGGTCCAGATATAGTGACTCACCAGGAAACAGTCCCATCCCAGACACAGGGAAAAACAAGAAAAATATCCGAGACAGAAACAGGAATGAGACCGAAACAGGGTCTCAGTCTAAATATAATGACTCACCAGGAAACAGTCCCATCCCGTATACAGGGAAAAACAAGAAAAATATCCGAGACAGAAATAGGGATGAGAGCGAAACAGGGTATCGGTCCAGATATAGTGACTCACCAGCAAACAGTCTTATCCCAAATACAAGAAAAATATCCGAGTCAGAAACAGGGATGATCCAAAACAGGGTCCCGGTCCAGATATAGTGACTCAACAGGAAACTGTATCGTCACAGATACAGTGGTACACAAGAAAAATATCCTATTCAGAAACAGGGATGAACCGAAACAGGGTCCTGGTCCAGATATAGTGACTCACCAGGAAACAGTCCCATCCCAGATATAAGGAAAAACAAGAAAAATATCCGAGTCAAAAACAGGAATAAACCGAAACAGGGTCCCGGTCCAGATATTGTGACTCATCTAGAAACAGTCACATCCCAGATACAGGAAATAACAAGAAAAATATCCGAGTCAGAAACAGGGATGAACCGAAACAGGGTCCCGATCCAGATATATTGACTCAACAGGAAACTTTCCCGTCACAAATACAGTGGTACACAAGAAAAATATCCGAGTCAGAAACAGGTATGAACCGAAACAGGGTCCCGGTCCGGATATAATGAGTCACCTGGAAACAGTCCCATCCCAGATACAGGAAATAACAAGAAAAATTTCCGAGTCAGAAACAGGGATGAGACCGAAACAGGGTCTCAGTCTAAATATAATGACTCACCAGGAAACAGTCCCATCCCAGATACAGGAAAAAACAAGAAAAATATCCGAGACAGAAAGAGGGATGAGAGCGAAACAGGGTATCGGTCCAGATATAGTGACTCACCAGCAAACAGTCTAATCCCAGATACAAGAAAAATATCCTATTCAGAAACAGGGATGAACCGAAACAGGGTCCTGGTCCAGATATAGTGACTCACCAGGAAACAGTCCCATCCCAGATATAAGGAAAAACAAGAAAAATATCCGAGTCAAAAAAAGGAATAAACCGAAACAGGGTCCCGATCCAGATATTGTGACTCACCTGGAAACAGTCACATCCCAGATACAGGAAATAACAAGAAAAATATCCGAGTCAGAAACAGGGATGAACCGAAACAGGGTCCCGATCCAGATATATTGACTCAACAGGAAACTTTCCCGTCACAAATACAGTGGTACACAAGAAAAATATCCGAGTCAGAAACAGGTATGAACCGAAACAGGGTCTAGGTCCGGATATAATGAGTCACCTGGAAACAGTCCCATCCCAGATACACAGAAACAGGGATAAACCGAAACAGGGTCCCGGTTCAGTTATAGTAACTCAGCAGGAAACAGTCTCATCCCAGATACAGGGAAAAACAATAAAAAATATCCGAGACAGAAACAGGGATGCGACTGAAACATGGTCTCAGTCCAGATATAATGACTCACCAGGAAACAATCTCATCCCAGATACAGGAAAAATAAGAAAAACAACCGAGTCAGAAACAGGAATGAACCGAAACAGGTTCCCGGTCCAGATATAGTGACTCAACAGGAAACTGTCCCGTCACAGATACAGTAGTACACAAGAAAAATATCCGAGTTAGAAACAGGGATGAACCGAAATAGGGTCCCGGTCCAGATATAGTGACTAACCTGGAAACAGTCTCATCCCAGATACATTAAATAACAAGAAAAATATCCGAGTCAGAAAAAGGGATGAACCGAAACACGGTCCCGGTCCAGATATAGTGACTCAGCAGGAAACAGTCTCATCGCAGATACGGGGAAAAAACAAGAAAAATAACCGAGTCAGAAACAGGAATGAACCGAAACAGGGTCCCGGTCCAGATATAGTGACTCAATTGGAATCTGTCCCGTCACAGATACAGTGGTCCACAAGATAAATATCCGAGTCAATCCTAGTCAGAAATAGGGATGAACTGAAACAGGGTCCCGGTCCAGTTAGAGTGACTCACCCGGAAACAGTCCCATCCCAGATACAGGAAATACCAAGAAAAATATCCGAGTCAGAAACAGGAATGAACCGAAACAGGGTCCCGGTCCAGATATAGTGACTCAACAGGAAACTGTCCCGTCACAGATACAGTGGTACACAAGAAAAATATCCGAGTCAGAAACAGGGATGAACCGAAACAGGGTCCCGGTCCAGATATAGTGACTCACCTCGAAACAATCCCATCCCAGATACATTAAATAACAAGAAAAATATCCGAGTTAGAAATAGGGATGAACCGAAACTGGGTCCTAGTCTAGATATAGTGACTCAGCAGGAAACAGTCCCATCCCAGATAAAGGGAAAAACAAGAAAAATATCCGAGACAGAAACAGGGATGAGACCGAAACAGGGTCTCGGTCCAGATATAATGACTCACCAGGAAACAGTCTCATCCCAGATACAGGAAAAAACAAGAAAAATATCCGAGTCAGAAACAGGAATGAACCGAAACAGGGTCCCGGTCCAGATATAGTGACTCAACAGGAAACTGTCCCGTCACAGATACAGTGGTACACAAGAAAAATATCCGAGTCAGAAACAGGGATGAACCGAAACAGGGTCCCGGTCCAGATATAGTGACTCAACAGGAAACTGTCCCGTCACAGATACAGTGGTACACAAGAAAAATATCCGAGTCAGAAACAGGGATGAACCGAAACAGGGTCCCGGTCCAGATATAGTGACTCAACAGGAAACTGTCCCGTCACAGATACAGTGGTACACAAGAAAAATATCCGAGTCAGAAACAGGGATGAACCGAAACAGGGTCCCGGTCCAGATATAGTGACTCAACAGGAAACTGTCCCGTCACAGATACAGTGGTACACAAGAAAAATATCCGAGTCAGAAACAGGGATGAACCGAAACAGGGTCCCGGTCCAGATATAGTGACTCAACAGGAAACTGTCCCGTCACAGATACAGTGGTACACAAGAAAAATATCCGAGTCAGAAACAGGGATGAACCGAAACAGGGTCCCGGTCCAGATATAGTGACTCAACAGGAAACTGTCCCGTCACAGATACAGTGGTACACAAGAAAAATATCCGAGTCAGAAACAGGGATGAACCGAAACAGGGTCCCGGTCCAGATATAGTGACTCAACAGGAAACTGTCCCGTCACAGATACAGTGGTACACAAGAAAAATATCCGAGTCAGAAACAGGGATGAACCGAAACAGGGTCCCGGTCCAGATATAGTGACTCAACAGGAAACTGTCCCGTCACAGATACAGTGGTACACAAGAAAAATATCCGAGTCAGAAACAGGGATGAACCGAAACAGGGTCCCGGTCCAGATATAGTGACTCAACAGGAAACTGTCCCGTCACAGATACAGTGGTACACAAGAAAAATATCCGAGTCAGAAACAGGGATGAACCGAAACAGGGTCCCGGTCCAGATATAGTGACTCAACAGGAAACTGTCCCGTCACAGATACAGTGGTACACAAGAAAAATATCCGAGTCAGAAACAGGGATGAACCGAAACAGGGTCCCGGTCCAGATATAGTGACTCAACAGGAAACTGTCCCGTCACAGATACAGTGGTACACAAGAAAAATATCCGAGTCAGAAACAGGGATGAACCGAAACAGGGTCCCGGTCCAGATATAGTGACTCAACAGGAAACTGTCCCGTCACAGATACAGTGGTACACAAGAAAAATATCCGAGTCAGAAACAGGGATGAACCGAAACAGGGTCCCGGTCCAGATATAGTGACTCAACAGGAAACTGTCCCGTCACAGATACAGTGGTACACAAGAAAAATATCCGAGTCAGAAACAGGGATGAACCGAAACAGGGTCCCGGTCCAGATATAGTGACTCAACAGGAAACTGTCCCGTCACAGATACAGTGGTACACAAGAAAAATATCCGAGTCAGAAACAGGGATGAACCGAAACAGGGTCCCGGTCCAGATATAGTGACTCAACAGGAAACTGTCCCGTCACAGATACAGTGGTACACAAGAAAAATATCCGAGTCAGAAACAGGGATGAACCGAAACAGGGTCCCGGTCCAGATATAGTGACTCAACAGGAAACTGTCCCGTCACAGATACAGTGGTACACAAGAAAAATATCCGAGTCAGAAACAGGGATGAACCGAAACAGGGTCCCGGTCCAGATATAGTGACTCAACAGGAAACTGTCCCGTCACAGATACAGTGGTACACAAGAAAAATATCCGAGTCAGAAACAGGGATGAACCGAAACAGGGTCCCGGTCCAGATATAGTGACTCAACAGGAAACTGTCCCGTCACAGATACAGTGGTACACAAGAAAAATATCCGAGTCAGAAACAGGGATGAACCGAAACAGGGTCCCGGTCCAGATATAGTGACTCAACAGGAAACTGTCCCGTCACAGATACAGTGGTACACAAGAAAAATATCCGAGTCAGAAACAGGGATGAACCGAAACAGGGTCCCGGTCCAGATATAGTGACTCAACAGGAAACTGTCCCGTCACAGATACAGTGGTACACAAGAAAAATATCCGAGTCAGAAACAGGGATGAACCGAAACAGGGTCCCGGTCCAGATATAGTGACTCAACAGGAAACTGTCCCGTCACAGATACAGTGGTACACAAGAAAAATATCCGAGTCAGAAACAGGGATGAACCGAAACAGGGTCCCGGTCCAGATATAGTGACTCAACAGGAAACTGTCCCGTCACAGATACAGTGGTACACAAGAAAAATATCCGAGTCAGAAACAGGGATGAACCGAAACAGGGTCCCGGTCCAGATATAGTGACTCAACAGGAAACTGTCCCGTCACAGATACAGTGGTACACAAGAAAAATATCCGAGTCAGAAACAGGGATGAACCGAAACAGGGTCCCGGTCCAGATATAGTGACTCAACAGGAAACTGTCCCGTCACAGATACAGTGGTACACAAGAAAAATATCCGAGTCAGAAACAGGGATGAACCGAAACAGGGTCCCGGTCCAGATATAGTGACTCAACAGGAAACTGTCCCGTCACAGATACAGTGGTACACAAGAAAAATATCCGAGTCAGAAACAGGGATGAACCGAAACAGGGTCCCGGTCCAGATATAGTGACTCAACAGGAAACTGTCCCGTCACAGATACAGTGGTACACAAGAAAAATATCCGAGTCAGAAACAGGGATGAACCGAAACAGGGTCCCGGTCCAGATATAGTGACTCAACAGGAAACTGTCCCGTCACAGATACAGTGGTACACAAGAAAAATATCCGAGTCAGAAACAGGGATGAACCGAAACAGGGTCCCGGTCCAGATATAGTGACTCAACAGGAAACTGTCCCGTCACAGATACAGTGGTACACAAGAAAAATATCCGAGTCAGAAACAGGGATGAACCGAAACAGGGTCCCGGTCCAGATATAGTGACTCAACAGGAAACTGTCCCGTCACAGATACAGTGGTACACAAGAAAAATATCCGAGTCAGAAACAGGGATGAACCGAAACAGGGTCCCGGTCCAGATATAGTGACTCAACAGGAAACTGTCCCGTCACAGATACAGTGGTACACAAGAAAAATATCCGAGTCAGAAACAGGGATGAACCGAAACAGGGTCCCGGTCCAGATATAGTGACTCAACAGGAAACTGTCCCGTCACAGATACAGTGGTACACAAGAAAAATATCCGAGTCAGAAACAGGGATGAACCGAAACAGGGTCCCGGTCCAGATATAGTGACTCAACAGGAAACTGTCCCGTCACAGATACAGTGGTACACAAGAAAAATATCCGAGTCAGAAACAGGGATGAACCGAAACAGGGTCCCGGTCCAGATATAGTGACTCAACAGGAAACTGTCCCGTCACAGATACAGTGGTACACAAGAAAAATATCCGAGTCAGAAACAGGGATGAACCGAAACAGGGTCCCGGTCCAGATATAGTGACTCAACAGGAAACTGTCCCGTCACAGATACAGTGGTACACAAGAAAAATATCCGAGTCAGAAACAGGGATGAACCGAAACAGGGTCCCGGTCCAGATATAGTGACTCAACAGGAAACTGTCCCGTCACAGATACAGTGGTACACAAGAAAAATATCCGAGTCAGAAACAGGGATGAACCGAAACAGGGTCCCGGTCCAGATATAGTGACTCAACAGGAAACTGTCCCGTCACAGATACAGTGGTACACAAGAAAAATATCCGAGTCAGAAACAGGGATGAACCGAAACAGGGTCCCGGTCCAGATATAGTGACTCAACAGGAAACTGTCCCGTCACAGATACAGTGGTACACAAGAAAAATATCCGAGTCAGAAACAGGGATGAACCGAAACAGGGTCCCGGTCCAGATATAGTGACTCAACAGGAAACTGTCCCGTCACAGATACAGTGGTACACAAGAAAAATATCCGAGTCAGAAACAGGGATGAACCGAAACAGGGTCCCGGTCCAGATATAGTGACTCAACAGGAAACTGTCCCGTCACAGATACAGTGGTACACAAGAAAAATATCCGAGTCAGAAACAGGGATGAACCGAAACAGGGTCCCGGTCCAGATATAGTGACTCAACAGGAAACTGTCCCGTCACAGATACAGTGGTACACAAGAAAAATATCCGAGTCAGAAACAGGGATGAACCGAAACAGGGTCCCGGTCCAGATATAGTGACTCAACAGGAAACTGTCCCGTCACAGATACAGTGGTACACAAGAAAAATATCCGAGTCAGAAACAGGGATGAACCGAAACAGGGTCCCGGTCCAGATATAGTGACTCAACAGGAAACTGTCCCGTCACAGATACAGTGGTACACAAGAAAAATATCCGAGTCAGAAACAGGGATGAACCGAAACAGGGTCCCGGTCCAGATATAGTGACTCAACAGGAAACTGTCCCGTCACAGATACAGTGGTACACAAGAAAAATATCCGAGTCAGAAACAGGGATGAACCGAAACAGGGTCCCGGTCCAGATATAGTGACTCAACAGGAAACTGTCCCGTCAGAGATACAGTTGTACACAAGAAAAATATCCGAGTCAGAAACAGGGATGAACCGAAAAAGGGTCCCGGTCCAGATATAGTGACTCAACAGGAAACTGTCCCGTCACAGATACAGTGGTACACAAGAAAAATATCCGAGTCAGAAACAGGGATGAACCGAAACAGGGTCCCGGTCCAGATATAGTGACTCAACAGGAAACTGTCCCGTCACAGATACAGTTGTAAACAAGAAAAATATCCGAGTCAGAAACAGGGATGAACCGAAACAGAAAAATATCCGAGTCAGAAACAGGGATGAACCGAAATAGGGTCCTGGTCCAGATATAGTGACTAACCTGGAAACAGTCTCATCCCAGATACATTAAATAACAAGAAAAATATCCGAGTCAGAAACAGGGATGAACCGAAACAGGGTCCCGGTCCAGATATAGTGACTCAGCAGGAAATAGTCCCATCCCAGATACAGGTAAAAAAAATAAAATATCCGAGACAGAAACCGGGATGAGACCGAAACAGGATCTCGGACCAGTTATAATGACTCACCAGGAAACAGTCTCATCCCAGATACAGGAAAAAACAAGAAAAATAACCGAGTCAGAAACAGGAATGAACCGAAACAGGGTCCCGGTCCAGATATAGTGACTCAATTGGAAACTGTCCCGTCACAGATACAGTGGTCCACAAGAAAAATATCCGAGTCAGAAACAGGGATGAACCGAAACAGGGTCCCGGTCCAGATATAGTGACTCAGCAGGAAATAGTCCCATCCCAGATACAGGTAAAAAAAATAAAAATATCCGAGACAGAAACAGGGATGAGACCGAAACAGAATCTCGGTCCAGATATAATGACTCTCCAGGAAACAGTCTCATCCCAGATACAGGAAAAAACAAGAAAAATACACAGATACAGTGGTCCACAAGAAAAATATCCGAGTCAGAAACAGGAATGAACTGAAACAGGGTCCCGGTCCAGATATAGCGACTCAGCAGGAAATAGTCACATCCCAGATAAAGGTAAAAAAATTAAAATATCCGAGACAGAAACAGGGATGAGACCGAAACAGGATCTCGGTCCAGATATAATGACTCACCAGGAAACAGTCTCATCCCAGATACAGGAAAAAACAAGAAAAATAACCGAGTCAGAAACAGGAATGAACCGAAACAGGGTCCCGGTCCAGATATAGTGACTCAACAGGAAACTGTCCCGTCACAGATACAGTAGTACACAAGAAAAATATCCGAGTCAGAAACAGGGATGAACCGAAATAGGGTCCCGGTCCAGATATAGTGACTCAGCAGGAAACAGTCCCATCCTAGATACAGGTAAAAAAAATAAAAATATCCGAGACAGAAACAGGGATACCATCCCAGATACAGGTAAAAAAAATAAAAATATCCGAGACAGAAAATGGGATGAGACCGAAACAGGATCTCGGACCAGTTATAATGACTCACCAGGAAACAGTCTCATCCCAGATACAGGAAAAAACAAGAAAAATAACCGAGTCAGAAACAGGAATGAATCGATACAGGATCTCGGTCCAGATATAGTGACTCAATTGGAAACTGTCCCGTCACAGATACAGTGGTCCACAAGAAAAATATCCGAGTCAGAAACAGGGATGAACCGAAACAGGGTCCCGGTCCAGATATAGTGACTCAGCAGGAAATAGTCCCATCCCAGATACAGGTAAAAAAAATAAAAATATCCGAGACAGAAACAGGGATGAAACCGAAACAGGATCTCGGTCCAGATATAATGACTCACCAGGAAACAAATCCCAGATAAAGGGAAAAACAAGAAAAATATCCAACTCAGAAACATGAATGAACCGAAACAGGGTCCTGATCTAGATATAGTGACTCACCAGGAAACAGTCCCATCCCAGATACAGGGAAAAACAAGAAAAATATCCGAGTCAGAAACAGGGATGAACGGAAACAGGGTCCCGGTCCAGATATATTGACTCAACAGAAAACTGTCCCATCATAGATACAGTGGTACACAAGAAAAATATCCAACTCAGAAACAGGAATGAACCGAAACAGGGTCCTAGTCCAGATATAATGACTCACCAAGAAACTGTCCCGTCACAGATACAGTGGACCACAAGAAAAATATCCAAGTCAGAAACAGGGCTGAACCGAAACAGGGCCCCGGTCCTGATATAACAGATATAGTGACTCACCAAGAAGCTGTCACGTCACAGATACAGTGATCCACAAGAAAAATATCCGAGTCAGAAACAGGGATGAACCGAAACAGGGTCCCGGTCCAGATATAGTGACTCAACAGGAAACTGTCCCGTCACAGATACAGTGGTACACAAGAAAAATATCCGAGTCAGAAACAGGGATGAACCGAAACAGGGTCCCGGTCCAGATATAGTGACTCACCTGGAAACCGTCCCATCCCAGATACAGGAAATAACAAGAAAAATATCCGAGTAAGAAACAATAATGAACCGAAAGGGAGTTCCGGTCCAGATATAGTGACTCACCAGGAAACAGTCCCATCCCAGATACAGGGAAAAACAAGAAAAATATCCGAGACAGAAACAGGAATGAGACCGAAACATGGTCTCGGTCCAGATATAGTGACTCACTAGGAAACAGTCTCATCCCAGATACAAGAAAAATATCCGAGTCAGAATCCAGGAAACAGTCTCATCCCAGATACATGAAAAATATCCGAGTCAGAAACAGGGATGATCTGAAACAGAGTCCCGGTCCAGTTATAATGACTCACCAGGAATCAGTCTCATCCCAGATACAGGAAAAAACAAGAAAAATAACCGAGTCAGAAACAGGAATGAACCGAAACAGGGTCCCGGTCCAGATATAGTGACTCACCTGGAAACAGTCACATCCCAGATACAGGAAATAACAAGAAAAATATCCGAGTCAGAAACAGGGAAGAACCGAAAGAGGGTCCCGGTCCAGATATAGTGACTCACCAGGAAACAGTCTCATACCAGATACATGGAAAAACAAGAAAAATAT
Source organism: Cercis canadensis (assembly GCA_003255065.1). Classification (NCBI taxonomy): domain Eukaryota; kingdom Viridiplantae; phylum Streptophyta; class Magnoliopsida; order Fabales; family Fabaceae; genus Cercis; species Cercis canadensis. The sequence continues at coordinate 192,229 of QAOA01001462.1, forward strand.
CCAAGTCAGAAACAAGAATGAACCGGAACAGGTGCCTGGTCCAGATATAGTGACTCACAAGGAAATAGTCCCATCCCAGATATAGGGAAAAACAAGAAAAATATCCGAGTCAGAAAAATGAATGAGCCGAAACAGGGTCCCGGTCCAGATATAGTGACTCACCTGGAAACAGTCCCATCCCAGATACAGGAAAAAACAAGAAAAATATCCGAGACAGAAACAGGGATGAGACCGAAACAAGGTCTCGGTCCAGATATAGTGACTCACCAGGAAACAGTCTCATCCCAGATACAAGAAAAATATCCGAATCAGAAACAGGAATGATCCGAAACCGGGTCCCGGTCCAGATATAGTGACTCAACAGGAAACTGTCCCGTCACAGATACAGTGGCTCACAAGATAAATATCCTATTCAGAAACAGGTATGAACCGAAACAGGGTCCCGGTCCAGAAATAGTGACTCACCTGGAAACAGTCCCATCCCAGATACAGGAAATAATAAGAAAAATATCCGAGTCAGAAACAGGTATGAACCGAAACAGGGTCCCGGTCCAGATATGGTGACTCACCTGGAAACAGTCACATCCCAGATACAGGAAAGAACAAGAAAAATATCCGAGTCAGAAACAGGAATGAACCGAAACAGGGTCCCGGTCCAGATATAGTGACTCACCAGGAAACTGTCCCATCCCAGATACAGGAAATAACAAAATAAATATCCGAGTCAGAAATAGGAATGAACCGAAGGGGGGTCCTGGTCCAGATATAGTGAATCACCAGGAAACAGTCCCATCCCAGATACACGGAAAAACAAGAAAAATATCCGAGTCAGAAACAGAGAAGAACCGAAAGAGGGTCCCAGTCCAGATATAAAGACTCAGCAGGAAACAGTCCCATCCCAGATACTAGGAATGAACCGAAACAGGGTCCCGGTCCAGATATAGTGACTCAACGGGAAACTGTCCCGTCACAGATACAGTGGTACACAAGAAAAATATCCGAGTCAGAAACAGGTATGAACTGAAACAGGGTCCCGGTCCAGATATAGTGACTCACCTGGAAACAGTCCCATCCCAGATACAGGAAAAAACAAGAAAAATATCCGAGTCAGAAACAGGAATGAACCGAAACAGGGTCCCAGTCCAGATATAGTGACTCAACAGGAAACTGTCCCGTCACAGATACAGTGGTACACAAGAAAAATATCCGAGTCAGAAACAGGTATGAACCGAAACAGGGTCCCGGTCCAGATATATTGACTCACTAGGAAACAGTCTCATCCCAAATACAGGAAAAAACAAGAAAAATATCCGAGTCAGAAATAGGAATGAACCGAAACAGGGTCCCGGTCCAGATATAGTGACTCAACAGGAAACTGTCCCGTCACAGATACAGTGGTACACAAGAAAAATATCCGAGTCAGAAACAGGTATGAACCGAAACAGGGTCCCGGTCCAGATATAGTGACTCACCTGGAAACAGTCCCATCCCAGATACAGGAAATAACAAGAAAAATGTCCTAGTCAGAAACAGGAATGAACCGAAACAGGGTCCTGGTCCAGATATAGTGACTCACCAAGAAACTGTCCCGTCACAGTTACATTGGTCCAAAGGAAAAATATCCGAGTCTGAAACAGGGATGAACAGAAACAGGGTCCCGATCCAGATATAGTGACTCAGCAGGAAACAGTCCCATCCCAGATATAGGTAAAACAAGAAAAATATCCGAGACAGAAACAGGGATGAGACCGAAACAGGGTCTCGGTCCAGATATAATGACTCATCAGGAAACAGTCTCATCCCAGATACAGGAAAAAACAAGAAAAATAACCGATTCAGAAAAACGAATGAACCGAAACAGGGTCCCGGTCCAGATATAGTGACTCACTA
>QAOA01001470.1:0-13904 GCA_003255065.1 Cercis canadensis
CAAGAGAGAAAACAAAAGCTGCCTAGTCTAGAATTCCCCACTCGTCTGCCTCCTTTCTCTGCTTATAACTTCCTAACTTTCATGCACACCTAATTTACCCCTAACCTAGTTTAAACCTCTGGACCTCAGCTTCAAATGGGCTCTGGTTTGGGCCTGAATTGAGGAAGTTAAGCCCATTTAAGTCCATCTAGGTCCATATAGGTCTCTGGACTAATCAGTCATTTTCTACAGGAAATAAGACCATCTTAACTTCATAATTTTCTAAACTGGCCTTCATAACAATTGAAGCCCTGTGCCTTATCTTTCCAATGGGACTGGTTTCAAGTCCATACGACATGTACAAAACAAGTTATGATCCAAACACTTCATGTGGTTCAGGATCCAGTAGCAGCAACTCTACTCTGACTTCCGGGTTAAATTTGACCCACTGAACGTCTAAATTGGCCTTGGAGGTCTGAATGAAAGTTGTAGATAATCCTCTTAGCTTTCCTACAAGGCAAGAATCAAAATTTTTAGACATTCAGAACTAAAGATATAACCAAAATACAGAATAGTGTCAAAACCCTAATAATGCTGAAAAACACACTTAAGCCCAATTTGAACCTAATTAATGAAATATGACCCAAGCCTAATCAAATAAGCCCAAAATAGAATTAGGAGGTTAAAAATGAGGATTAATTAATATATAAAAATACTGCTCATCAAATCCCCCCACACTTATCATTTGCATGTCCCGGGCAAACTAGAGTTAAAACTAGAAAAAAAGGAAAACAACTAAGAGTTCATTTTCCAACAACAACTTTCAAGAATGCAAAAGTTAAGTGAGCAAGAAGAATAATCAAGAATTTAAAAGAATCAAAACAATCATGAATCTATTTTTTGCACTTTCAATCAACAAGCATGGTGAATTCAAATGAAGTGAAGAACTAAGAAAAATAAAACCTCACACAAGACACATTCTCAATCGCTCAAGTGTTTAAGGGGGTTATTGTTTCACTCAAATCATATCATGACAATTTGCACTACCATAAGCTTGCTTATTTTCTAATCTCTACTACTTTAAACACATACATGCACAAATCAGAAGGACTTTATTTAAGGATGTAATGGGGCCAAGGACCAAGGGAAAAGAAAGAATGAAATATGGATATGGCAAATTAAAACTAAAGAGAGCATGAGAACATTATGAATGATGAGTCAAAACTAACACTAAGTACAAAAATACACCCAAAAGCTCTATGCAATTTTTTTTATAGACTTCTTCCTCTTTAGAAGGCAAACCACTACTTTTATTCTCTTTTTCTTTGCATTTTCTTTTTATGATTTTTTTTTTTGAAACAGAATTTTCTTTTCTTTTTCTTTTGGCTAACATTTCTTTGTCTTTACATTTCATATAGCCACTTTCCTTCAAATTTCACAAATTCTCCCCCCCACACTTAGNCCCCGCCACACTTAGAACTTTGTCCGTCCCGGACAAATAAAACTTATCAATTGATCAACCAATGCTTTCATACTCCCTAAGGTATATAGAAACATGGTTTTACAAAACTTGCAATGAGCTAAATGAAAGAAGAAAAAAAAATAGGCTCAAGGGAGAAATCAAAGGAAATGATGTTAGGAAGGCTATTTGGCTATCTAGCTAGAAAGAAGAAAAGATGGCCTTCATCACATTCATGCATGCAAATGACAATGTAGTCTCNTAGGCTCAAGGGAGAAATCAAGGGAAATGATGTTAGGAAGGCTATTTGGCTATCTAGCTAGAAAGAAGAAAAGATAACCTTCATCACATTCATGCATGCAAATGACAATGTAGTCTCAAAAAGAAGCAAAGCAAGATCTAGAGCAACAAACATCATGAGCACAATGCACACAAGAAAGGAATATAAAATGACAATAGGTTCAAAAACTCACTAGGTATGTTCCATCAAACTTAATCCATCACATCAAATACCATCACCAAATTAGATAACTAAAAGATGTAAGAATCTATTCAACCATACTAGAAACTTCAAAATGACAATTGCTTCAAGCTCACAAATTCTACAATTCTCAAAGTGCTATGGAAAATGCAAAAAGGAAATATAGAAAGATGAGTAGAATGAGAGTAAAGCAAAACAACAAAACAAAATGGAAAACAACTAGGAAAAAGGTGGGACAGCGAATTAAGAAAGGATATCGAACCAGAATTCTGCACAGAAGCTCAAGAAGAAGCGTGAACAGAATCTAGAACATGTTAAACCACACCAAAACAGCAAACAGAGAAGGGAAGAATAACAGAAAACACAAAACAGACATGTAAAATAGAACCAACAAACAGAATTAAAAACATCAACAGAACAAAACTAAACAACAAGAACAGAAAATTAACATAATTCGAAACATAATCCGAAAGAACAACAAAAACAGAAACATAATCCGCAAAAACAACAAAAATAGAAACATAATCCGAAAGAACTCTCTTGAAGCTCAATCAAGTTGGGTAGATGACATCTTAAAAGTGGACCTCCTCCACGATGTTTGCAACAAGCAAAGTAAGATACCTGGGTCAAAGACCACTCTCACAAAGCCCTTAAAAGAAACTACAAAGCTGAAATTATTGTAAAGAACGCAAAAACATAAAAAAGCATAAAGACATAAAGGAAATAATGAAGCAAATACTATGGGACTAGAATCAAATACATTTAACCCTTGATTTAAAAATTCAGCAAAGTAAGCATTTAAAATGTCACCAAGGGAAATGTGCAGCAAGGAATTTACAATCTTACCTAAAGCATGAGAAACATGAAAAATCTTGTTAGGTATATACAACCATCAATGGCTCTCTAATATAAGTCTAAAAGAAGGAAAATAATTATGTCCTACAAATCTAAGCCTATAACAGTCATGCTTAAGGTCATCCTTACAAAATACATTAGTGTCACACAACATATTGTTCATATAAGGCTCAATATGACACTTAAATTCGTGCAAAGAATTGGCAAAAACCGACATATCTTGCTTGCCATTCAAAGAATAACTTGGCATATGGTTTGCTTGGACAACCCATTTATTTTCCACACTCACTCCACCAACATCAAAATATTCACTTGCCACCAAGGTTCTAATATGATCTATTCCTAGTGCTCTAGCTTGTGAAGAAGTAAAAAGCATGAAATCTCCTAATCTATCAACATTAGTTTCTACATCTCCACATGCATACACTATTACAACAAGAGTAGGATCATAATTAAACAAATTTTCAGCAAGTGTACAATTAAAATAAGGATGTGTCAAAGTGAGAAAAAGTGTAGAGTTAACCATAGCAGTCGTGTCAAGTTCGCATTGGGTTGTCTCTTGAGAGTTTTCTTCAAAATCTGTAGAACCAGATTTACTAGAATCTCCATCTCTCAAGAATGCAGCAATCTCAGCACACACCGCACATGGCAATTCACCATTACAATCAGCACATAATTGGCCCTGCACAGAATCATCAAAACCAACACAATCAGAAAAATCAGTACCTAACTCATTGTAGACCTCCTTGACTAAATCCTCTTTTGTCTTCTTGGACTGAGTGGCTCTATCGGATTCTGGGGTCAATGAATCAGGGACTACTTTCTCTGCTGCCTGTGATTTGTTTTCAAGTTGAGGTTCAGTTGGTTGTGGCATAGATTCTTCAGTTGGTTCTGGAATTGTATGTGAAGGAATTTTTTCAGAACCTTGGGCCTGCAATTGACTCGTTGTGGATGCCAATTGTCCAATCTGGATATCTAAATTTTGTATGGCGGCCTCTGTCCTCTGCTAGAACTGCATGGTATGAGTGGCCAATTGCTTCACCAAGTCCTCAATTGAAGCTTCAGGTTCTGTGTATGTTGAACTTGGTTATTGCATAGGCTGCTCGAATGGTTGCCAATATTGCTATGGAGGCACTGCATTAACATATGTCAGATTGGTATGATCTCTCCAATCATAGTTATAGATGTTGAAGGATGGATCATATGTAGGCTGCTGTTGGGGTTGGTATGATAGTTCGCTAGGAAATACAGCAGCTGCAGCCACAGACGGATCTTGAAATTCATAAACATCATCCTGAAGTGTATCTCCAATCATAGTTATAGATGTTGAAGGATGGATCATATGTAGGCCGCTGTTGAGGTTGGTATGATAGTTCGCTAGGAAATACAGCAGCTACAGCCACAGACGGATCTTGAAATTCATAAACATCATCCTGAAGTGTAGGGCATGCATTGGTGGGATGAAATGTGTAAGCACATATGCCACAAAATTGGATTGGTTGCATGGCTGGCTCAGGTGCTTGTTATCCCACTGCCAATTGTCTCACCAAAGATGTCAATTCATCAAGTTTATGGTCCATCCTCTGTTTTTCAGAAAGTGATGCAACAACTTCTTTGACACTTTTAGTAGTAGGGAAACTTAGTATGCATCATGAACAAAAAGTGACAAAATAACAAAATACACTAAAACACATAACAAAATAAAAAATCACACAAGAAGTGACAAAAAATAGCAAAAAGCGACAATAGAGACAACCTAGTCATGCACAAAAGGTTGGCAGAATGCCAAAACACACTAAAACATGAACACAACACAAAAATATGGACAAAAAATGGCTAAAACAAAAAGTAATCGACATAAAGTAATTAGTAGAAAGTAAACGACATAAAGTAATTGACAGAAAGTAATCAACATAAAGTAAATGACAAAAATTAAATGACAGAAAGTAATTGACAGAAAGTAAATGACAGAAAGTAATTGACAGAAATTAATCGACAGAAATTAAATGACAGAAATTAAATGACATAAAGTAAATGACAGAAAGTAATCGACAGAAATTAAATGACAGAAAGTAAATGACAGAAATTAAATGACAGGAACTAAACGACATAAAGTAATTGACAGAAATTAATCGACAAAAATTAAATGACAAAAAGTAAATGACATAAAGTAAATGACAGAAATTAATCGACAGAAATTAAACGATAGAAAGTAAATGACAAAAGGTAAATGACAAAAAGTAAATATGATAAAGTAAATGACAAAAAAAAAATCTGAATTTAACAAAGCAATCAATTCAAGGAATTAACTAATTCAAGCCAAAATAAAGGAAAAACAAGGGGGAAATAGAACCAAATCACCAAAATTCATACAGGGGACTTGAATTGCACTAAAATACACTAAAACAGAATTAACAAATATAGGGTGATAGAATTGCACTAAAATTGAAACACACAAAATGCACTAAACAAAAGGAAAAAAAAAAAGAGAAAAATAACACTAGTTGACTAATCTAAACATTTTTTTAAAATTTTTCTACCACTACAGGGTGAAATCTGAGACTAAATGGAATTCAAAAATCAAATAAAAAATTTTTAAAAAATGAAAAAGTGGTCAAAACAGTAGAATTTAGCTTAAAAACGCAGACCTCACAGCCATAGGCTGTAACTATTGATTGTTGGCCCCTTTTCCTTCAACTGACCAAGTTTCAGGTCAATCAGAGCAAAATATTTTGGCCAGAACAGTACATGCGAAAATTAGTGAATCAAGCCAAAATGCAAGGAAAACAAAGGGGAAAAGGGAGCAAATGACTAGAATTCACACAATGAACTTAAAATCATCAACTAACATTAACATTCCCCGGCAACGGCGCCAAAATTTGATTAGTGTTGTCGCTTAACCAATTAAATTAAACCGAATCCCCTAATTAGAATGCAATAGAGGGCATAATCCGGGTTTGTCTCACAAGGAATTCAATGTGTAATCAATAATTTCAAGTTAAAAATAGGGAATTTTTGAAACAAGATTATAATAGTAAATTACAGAATTAAACAAAGATTAATTTAGTTGATTAAAGGCGTAACCTAGTTAGACATCTATCAAAAACCGGTTTGATTCATCCTAGATTAACATGAGTGATTAAGTCTTAATGTAGCAATGTTAATTGAGTTTAATTACAACCGAAATCTCTAATTGTGACTAATTATTCCTACTAAGTTATCACTTAGAATTCGATTAATCACATACAATTACTAATCTTGTAATCACAAAGAGTAAGCAATTAGTGATTAATCTAAAAACCAAACATCAATTAACATAGCATAGCTTCTTTGAATTCTAACCACAGATTAAAGATTGATCAATCTAAATTCTATTTCTTACTTCAATATCCATATAAATCACAAAGATCTCCATGAATTCATACAAAGATTAAAGCAAGACAGAAATTCAAAGAAGAAGAAATTGCATTAAGTTTAATCCAATTAAGAACATAATCTCAAAATCAAAACCGAATTTAATCAGGAGTCTAACTTGGTTACAAGGATTCTACTCCTCCATGGTCATGAAATCCAAGTTTCAATGGAGAAGTGCAGTCATAAATCAAAGAACTCCAAACTTTTCAAGAGAGAAAACAAAAGCTGCCTAGTCTAGAATTCCCCATTCGTCTGCCTCCTTTCTCTGCTTATAACTTCATAACTTTCATGTACACCTAATTTACCCCTAACTTAGTTTAAACCTCTGGACCTCAGCTTCAAATGGGCTCTGGTTTGGGCCTAATTGGGCCTGAATTGAGGAAGTTAAGCCCATTTAAGTCCATCTAAGTCCATAAAGGTCTCTGGACTAATCAGCTATTTTCTGCAGGCAATAAGACCATCTTAACTTCATAATTTGTTAAACTGGCCTTCATAACAATTGAAGCCCTGCGCCTTAGCTTTCCAATGGCACCAGTTTCAAGTCCATAAAACATGTACAAAACAAGTTATGATCTAAACACTGCATGCGGGTCAGGATCCAGCGGCAGCAACTCTACTCTGACTTCCGGGTTAAATTTGACCCACTGAACGTCTAAATTGGCCTTGGAGGTCTGAATGAAAGTTGTATATAATCCTCTTAGCTTTCCTACAAGGCAAGAATCAAAATTTTTAGACATTTAAAACTAAAGATATAACCAAAATACAGAATAGTGTAAAAACCTTAATAATGCTGAAAAACACACTTAAGCCCAATTTGAACCTAATTACCCAAGCCTAATCAAATAAGCCCAAAATAGGATTAGGAGGTTAAAAATGAGGATTAATTAATATATAAAAATACTGCTCATCACTTACCTCAAGCTAATGCCTCAAGTTTGGATTCAAAATTTGAGGATAGAGATAAGACTGCAAAAAGAAAGGGTAGAGAGATTGTGAGAGAGACAGATAATGGGCCTCTCTACGAAAAAGATGAAGATGCATACCTTGAGTAGTTAAGAAGGAAGACCAATGCGCATATGAAGAGAAAGGGAGAGGGTGACACCCCTAGATAGATCTATTTATATTTCAATGTATAAAGAGGCACAACATAAAAACCTTAATTATGAAACTCAAAATTCAAAATTCTAATTTATTGTGATTATAATTATAAGGAGGAAATTCTAAATTTCCACATTTAAGGAAATACATGTTTTCAAAAGGAAATAATGTATTTAATTGTGATTTAGTCCATATACATTTTGACATGTAATGCACTAATCAAGCAAGGCAATTAAGGTATTGATTTCAAATTGATTTTTATGTTTTATGAATAATTTTGAATTCCTTCATCCCTCACAATCTGAATTTTTATTTTTGTTTTCGAATTTTAAAAATTATGAACTCTAAAAACAGAAGTTATTTAATGTGATCAATATTGATTATAATTTCTAATTTTTAATTTCCAAAACAACATTGTTTTAAATATTTTATTATTTTTCAAACTCTCTCCATGAGAGAAATTCCTAGAGCGTGACACTTGTCAACACGTGATTGCTCTTTGAGTGACAAATGTCTATATTTCGTGAACTTGTCCTTTTACTATAGATATAGACATAGATATAGTTATTTCATTAATTTAAGTGGCACATCTATGTTGTAACAAAAAATGTTTAAATAGATTTATTTTTACATGTCATTGATAAATAGATTTAGTTAAACTTAAATTCTCACTTTATGATTTATTAAATCATTTTTGATTAAAACAAGAAAACTAAACAATGTAAGTCTAAATTATGTATAAACAACATTATTCATGTCATTACAGTTCAATCTGACTAACAAATAAAAAACAGNTTGGTGGGATGAGAGGTGCAAGCATATATGCCACAAAATTGGGTTGGTTGCATGACTGGTTCAGATGCTTGTTATCCCACTGCCAATTGTCTCACCAAAGATGTCAATTCATCAAGTCTATGGTCCATCATCTGTTTGTCAGAAAGTGATGCAACAACCTCTTTGACACTTTTAATAGTAGGGGAACTTAGTATGCATCATGAACAAAAAGTGACAGAATAACAAAACACACAACAAAATACAAAATGTGACAAAAAAATAGCAAAAATTGACAATAGAGACAACCTAGTCATACACACAAGGTTGGCAGAATGCCAAAACACACTAACATAGAAACACAACACAGAAATAGGGACAAAAAATGGCTAAAACAAAAAGTAATCGACAGAAAGTAATCAACAAAAAGTAAACGACATAAAATAATTGACAAAAAGTAATCAACAGAAAGTAAATGACAAAAAGTAAATGACAGAAAGTAAAGATAGAAGGTAATTGACAGAAATTAATCGACAAAAATTAAATGACAGAAAGTAATTAACAAAAATTAATCGACAAAAATTAAATAACATAAAGTAAATGACAAAAAGTACTGGACAGAAATTAAACAACAAAAATTAAATGATAGAAAGTAAATGACAAAAAGTAATTGACAGAAATTAAACGACAGAAAATAAATGACAAAAGGTAAATGACAAAAAGTAAATTTGATAAAGTAAATGACAGAAAGTAATCCGAATTTAACAAAGCAATCAATTCAAGGAATCAACTAATTCAAGCCAAAATAAAGGAAAAACAAGGGGGAAATGGAACCAAATCACCAAAATTCATACAGGGGACTTGAATTGCACTAAAATACACTAAAATAGAATTAACACACACAGGGTGACAAAATTGCACTAAAATGGAAACACACAAAATGCACTAAACAAAGGCAAAAAGAGAGAAAAATAACACTAGTTGACCCATCTAAACATTTTTTAAAATTTTTCTACCACTACAGGGTGAAATCTGAGACTAAATGGAATTCAAAAATCAAATAACAAATATTTAAAAAATAGAAAAGTGGTCAAAACAGTTGAATTTGCTTAAAAATGTAGACCTCACAGCCACAGGCTATGACTATTGATTGTTGGCCCCTTTTCCTTCAACTGACCAAGTTTCAGGTCAATCGGAGTAAAATATTTTTTCCGGAACAGTACATGCGAAAATTAGTGAATCAAGCCAAAATGCAAGGAAAACAAGGGGAAATGGGAGCAAATGATTAGAATTCACACAATGAACTTAAAATCATCAACTAACATTAACATTCCCCGGCAACGACGCCAAAATTTGATTGGTGTTGTCGCTTAACCAATTAAATTAAACCGAATCTCCTAATTAGAATGCAATAGAGGGCATAATCCGAGTTTGTCTCACAAGGAATGCAATGTGTAATCAATAATTTCAAGTTAAAAATATGTGATTTTTTAAATAAGAATATAATAGTAAATTGCATAATTAAACAAAGATTTATGTAGTTGATTAAAGGTGTAAGCTAACTAGACATCCATCAAAAATCGGTTTGATTCATCCTAGATTAACATGAGTGATTAAGTCTTAATGTAGTAATGCTAATTGAGTTTAATCACAACCAAAATCTCTAATTGAGACAAATTATTCCTACTAAGTTATCACTTAGAATTTGATTAACCACATACAATCACTAATCTTGTAATCACAAAGACTAAGTAATTAGTGATTAATCTAAAAACCGAACATCAATTAACATAGCATAGCTTCTTTGAATTCTAACCACAGATTAAAGATTGATCAATCTAAATTCTATTTCTTACTTCAATATCCATATAAATCACAAAGATCTCCATGAATTCATACAAAGATTAAAGCAAGGTAGAAATTCAAAGAAGAAGAAATTNATACAAAGATTAAAGCAAAGTAGAAATTCAAAGAAGAAGAAATTGCATTAAGTTTAATCCAATTAAGAACATAATCTCAAAATCAAAACCGAATTTAATTAAGAGTCTAACTTGGTTACAAGGATTCTACTCCTCCATGGTCATGAAATTTAAGCTCCAATGGAGAAGTGTAGTCATAAATCAAAGAGCTCCAAACTTTTCAAGAGAGAAAACAAAAGCTGCCTAGTCTAGAAATCATAACTCGTCTGCCTCATTTCTCTGCTTATAACTTCCTAACTTTCATGCACACCTAATTTACCCCTAACCTAGTTTAAACCTCTGGACCTCAGCTTCAAATGGGCTCCGGTTTGGGCCTAATTGGGCCTGAATTGAGGAAGTTAAGCCCATTTAAGTCCATCTAGGTCCATATAGGTTTCCGAACTAGTCATCCATTTTCGACAGGTAATAAGACCATCTTAACTTCATAATTTGTTGAACCAACCTTCATAACAATTGCATCCCTGCACCTTAGCTTTCCAATGGAACCAGTTTCAAGTCCATAAAACATGTACAGCACAAGTTATGGTCCAAACACTGCATATGGGTCAGGATCCAGCGGCAGCAACTATACTCTGACTTCCGGGTTACATTTGACCCACGGAACGTCTAAATTGGCCTTAGAGGTCTAAATAAAAGCTATAGATAATCCTCTTAGCATTCCTACAAGGTAAGATTCACAATTTTTAGAAATTCATAACTAAATATATACCCAAAATACAGAATAGTGTCAAAACCCTAATAATGCTGAAAAACACACTTAAGCCCAATTTGAACCTAATTAATGAAATATGACCCAAGCCCAATCCAATAAGCCCAAAATAGGATTAGGAGGTTAAAAATGGGAATTAATTAATATATAAAAATACTGTTCATCAATAGTTCAAAGGGCTCTCGAAAATATAAGAGAGAAAACAAAAGCTGCCTAAAAACTCTCTAGTATAGAATTATGAAAATGCTGTCTCCTTTAACCTAATTATAACATCAGAAATTTAGTGCACACCCAGATTACTCTTAACCTAGGTTTAAACCTTTGGACCTCAGCTTTAAATGGGCTCTGGTTTGGGCCTTATTGGGCCTAAATTGAGGGAGTTAAGCCCAATTAGGTCTTAAGAGGTCTCTGGAGGTCTCTGGAGTAATCAGCCAGTTTCGACAGGAAATTAGACTATCCAAAAGACATAATTTGAAGAACTAGCCTTGACATCAATTTAAGCCCTATGTCTCAGCTTTCCAATGGAACTAGTTTCAAGTCCATAAAACACCTACAGCCCAAGTTATGGTCCAAACTCTGCATGCGGGTCAGATTCCAGTGGCAGCATCTCTGCTCTGACTTTCGGGTCAAATTTGACCCACTAAATATTCGAAATTGCCTTGGAGGTATGAATGAAAGTGTTAGATAATCCTCTTATCTTTCCTACAAGGCAAGATTCAAAATTTTTAGACATACAAAACTAAAGATATACCCGAAATACAGAAATAGTATCAAAACCCTAATAATGCTGAATAAAACAATTAAGCCCAATATAAACCCAAACTTATGAAATAAGGTGAAGCCCACTCAATTAAACACTAAAAGAGATTTAAGACACTAAATATGAAGGTTAATTCCTGTATAAAAGTGTAATTATCAGTAATGACACCCAGAATGCTGCTCATGGCCAAAAATGCAAGTGACGCATGCTCCCTAGGCATCCCAGTGCCCAAGCTTGGCGTAGTGACACCCAGAACTGCCCTGGGTGTCATTTTTTGCCTCTCCGGAAGCTGAAACGCCACCAAATCATCATAGGGCCCTATGTCTCTTCCTCAGAGTACTTGCACACCTAGAAGCACATGTCAGTGTCACTGAAAATAGACTCTATAAGCAAAGAAAATTAAACAATTAGATTTAAGAAAGAAAAAAAAATAACATAAAAAAATTTGAAAGAAAAACAAAAAAATTCTAAGGCTAAGAATTAAACAAAAATAAGCGAAAAGACTCGCAAAGAGTGGGTTGCCTCCTAACAAGCGTTTAGTTTATAGTCTTCAGCCTTACTTTCTCTAGAGGTGATTACTTGGGCTCTTCAAGGGTGATGGAAGACTTTGGAAGGTCTTTCACACCATCAAGGTAGCTCTTGAGTCGCTGACCATTTACTTTTAATTGTCTGTTAGCACTTTGAATTTCTTTAGCTCCATGAGGGAACACTTAGACCAAAGTAAACGGTCCAGACCACCTAGATCTTAGTTTCCCAGGAAAAAGCTTCAAACGGGAGTTAAAAAGGAGAACCCGTTGACCTAGAACAAAGTCACACTGCACAATATGCTTGTCAGATCATTTCTTAGTCCGCTCCTTGTAAAGCTTGGCATTCTCATATGCCTCTTGACGAAACTCGTCCATTTCATTCAGTTGAAGAATTATCTTTTCACCTGCGGCTTAGAGGTCAAAATTCAGCTTTTTGGTGGCCCAGAAAGCGTGATGTTTTAGCTCGACAGGCAAGTGGCAAGCCTTACCAAACACCAATCGGTATGGAGACATACTAATAGGTGTCTTAAAAGCTGTGTGATAGGCCCATAGGACATCAGCGAGCTTTTTGGACCAATCCTTTCTATTGGCATTCATTGTTTTCTCAAAGATCCATTTTAGTTCCCTATTTGAAATTTTCACTTGGCTACTAGTTTAGGGATGATAAGGAGTGGCAACCTTATGCTTGACCCCATACTTGGCCAATAAGGTCTCAAACTGTTTGTTGCAGAAGTGCTTTTCCCCAGCACTGATAATTGCTCTCAAGGTGCAAAACTGAGTAAGGATATCTTTCTGAGGAAATTCACCACCACTCTAGAGTCATTAATGGGTAATGCGGCGACTTCAACCCATTTAGAGACATAATCAACTGCTACAAGAATGTATTGGTTGTTGAAGAAGGATGGAAAGGGTCCCATGAAGTCAATGCCCTATACATCAAAAAGTTCCACCTCCAAGATGGTAGTCAGAGGCATCTCATGGTGGCGAGAAATATTCTCCGTCCGTTGGCATCTATCACAAGTAGACACAAACGAGTGGGCATCTTTGAACAAGGTGGGCTAATAAAAACCCGACTAGAGAACTTTGGTTGCTGTGCGGTTGGCTCCAAAATGACCACCATATTCTGAAGAGTGGCAATGATGAAGAATATGAGCCATCTCCTCTTCAGGGACACATTTTCTTATAATCTAATTAGAACAATGCTTGTAGAGAAATGGGTCATCCCAAAGGTAATGCTTCACATCAAAATAGAGTTTCTTCTTCTATTGACTATTTTGCTTAAGTGGAAGTGTCTTGGTAGCCAGAAAATTTGCAAAGTCTGCATACCAAGGGAGCTGACCAGTAATGACATGATAGAGCTACTCATCAGGGAAAGCATCCTTGATATGGGGACTGATCTGTTCTTGCTGCTCATGTGGCTTGAGGCAAGATAAGTGATCCGCTACCACATTTTCCTTTCCCTTCTTCTCTTTGATTTATAGTTCAAACTCTTGCAGTAGAAGTACCCACCTAATGAGTCTAGGTTTTACATCTTTCTTGTCAATCAGGTACTTGATAGTAGAATGATCAGTGAAGACTATCGTCTTAGTGCCTATCAAGTAAGGCCTAAACTTGTCAAAAGCAAACACCACAGCCAAGAGTTCTCTTTTAGTGGTGGCATAGTTCATCTGTGCAGGATTCAGAGTGCGACTGGCATAGTAGATAGCATGAAATAACCTGTTTTGGCTCTGTCCCAGAACTGCCCCTATGGCGAAGTCACTTGCATCGCACATCAACTCGAAAGGAAGGTCCCAATCAGAAGCTACAATAATGGGTGCAAAAATTAAGGCTTTCTTCAAAACCTCAAATGCCTCTATGCAATCTTCATCAAAC
>QAOA01001470.1:19021-251774 GCA_003255065.1 Cercis canadensis
GCAGCAGCAGCCTAGATATGATCCGTACTCCAACACTTACAACCCTGGTTGGAGGGATCATCCAAATTTCAGATATGGCAATGCTGCAGCACCACAACAGCAGTCCTCCCAACAACAGCCACAGCAACAGCAGCAGTATAGGCAACCTTGGCAACAACAGAGTCAATTTCAGCCAGCCAGGCAGAGCCAGTTTCAACAAAACAGGCCACCATTCCAGCAGCAGCCTACGCAGCCAGCCAACCCATCAACATCCAAACCTGAGCCTTCATTGGAAGATTTGGTGAAGCAGATGGCCACCAGCAACATCCAGTTCCAGCAGAGGGCAGAGTCCACCATGCAGAATCTGGAAATGCAGATTGGACAATTGGCATCATCTGTGAGTCAATTGCAATCCCAAGGTTCTGGCACCCTTCCTTCTCAGACCATTCCTAACCCCAATTCGAAAAATGTGAGTGCAGTCACTCTTAGGAGTGGCTAGTCAATTCCAGACCCTGCACTTGCAGTTCAGAGTCAAAATGCAAGGAAAACAAGGGAGAAATTGGAGCAAATGACTAAAATTCACACAATGAACTTAAAATCATCAACTAACATTAACATTCCCCGGCAACGGTGTCAAAATTTGATTGGTGTTGTCACTTAACCAATTAAATTAAACCGAATCCCCTAATTAGAATGCAATAGAGGGCACAATCCGAGTTTGTCTCACAAGGAATGCAATATGTAATCAATAATTTCAAGCTAAAAAGAGGGGATTTTTGAAACAAGATTATAATAGTAAATTGCAGAATTAAACAAAGATTAATGTAGTTGATTAAAGGCGTAACCTAGCTAGACATCCATCAAAAACTGGTTTGATTCATCCTAGATTAACATGAGTGATTAAGTCTTAATATAACAATGCTAANGAGTTTAATCACAACCAAAATCTCTAATTGTGACTAATTATTCCTACTAAGTTATCACTTAGAATTCGATTAACCACATACAATCACTAGTCTTGTAATCACAAAGACTAAGCATTAGTGATTAATCTAAAAACCGAACATCAATTAACATAGCATAGCTTCTTTGAATTCTAACCACAGATTAAAGATTGATCAATCTAAATTCTATTTCTTACTTCAATATCCATATAAATCACAAAGATCTCCATGAATTCATACAAAGATTAAAGCAAGGCAGAAATTCAAAGAAGAAGAAATTGCATTAAGTTTAATCCAATTAAGAACATAATCTCAAAATCAAAATCGAATTTAATCAAGAGTCTAACTTGGTTACAAGGATTCTACTCCTCCATGGTCATGAAATCCAAGCTCCAATGGAGAAGTGTAGTCCTAAATCAAAGAGCTCCAAAATTTTCAAGAGAGAAAACAAAAGCTGCACCAAGCTCCAATGGAGAAGTGCAGTCATAAATCAAAAAGCTCCAAAATTTTTAAGAGATTAAACAAAAGTTGCCTAATCTAGCAATGATAACTCGTCTACCTCCTTTCTCTGCTTATAACTTCCTAAATTTTATGCACACCTAATTTACCCCTAACCTAGTTTAAACCTCTGGACCTCAGCTTCAAATGGTCTCCGGTTTGGGCCTAATTGGGCCTGAATTGAGGAAGTTAAGTCCATCTAGGTCCGTATAGGTCTCTGGACTAATCATCCATTTTTGATAGGAAATAAGACCATCTTAACTTCATAATTTGTTGAACCAGACTTCATAACAATTGAAGCCCTACGCCTTAGATTTCCAATGGGACCAGTTTCAAGTTCATACGACATGTACAACACAAGTTATGGTCCAAACACTGCATGCAGGTCAGGATCCAGTGGCAGCAACTCTACTCTGACTTCTGGGTTAAATTTGATCCACTGAATGTCTAAATTGGCCTTGGAGGTCTGAATGAAAGTTGTAGATAATCCTCTTAGCTTTCCTACAAGGCAAGAATCACAATTTTTAGACATCCATAACTAAAGATATACCCAACATACAGAATAGTATCAAAACCCTAATAACGCTGAAAAACACACTTAAGGCCAATTTAAACATAATTAATGAAATATGACCCAAGCCCAATCAAATAAGCCCAAAATAGGATTAGAAGGTTAAAAATGGGGATTAATTAATATATAAAAGTACTATTCATCAAATTCCCCCACACTTATCCTTTGCACGTCCGGGGCAAACTAGAGTTAAAACTAGGAAAGAAGGAAAACAACTAAGAGTTCATTTCCCAACAACAACTTTCAAGAATGCAAAAGTTAAGTGAGCAAGAAGAACAATCAAGAATTTAAAAGAATCAAAACAATCATGAATCTATTTCTTGCACTTTTAATCAACAAGCATGGTGAATTCAAATGAAGTGAAGAACTAAGAAATATAGAACCTCACACAAGATACATTCTCAATCCCTCAAGTGTTTAAGGGGGTTATTGTTTCACTCAAATCACATCATGACAATTTGCACTACCATAAGCTTGCTTATTTTCTAATCTTCACTACTTTAAACACATGCATGCACAAATCAGAAGGACTTTATTTAAGGATGTAATGGGGTCAAGGACCAAGGGAAAAGAAAGAATGAAATATGGATATGGCAAATTAAAACCAAAGAGAGCATGAGAACATTAGAAATGATGAGTCAAAACCAACACTAAGCACAAAAATACACCCAAAAGCTCTATGCAATTTTCTTTACACACTTCTTCCTCTTTGGAAGGCAAACCACTACTTTTATTCTCTTTTTCTTTACATTTTCTTTTTCTGATTTTTTTTTTAAACAGAATTTTCTTTTCTTTTTTCTTTTGGCTAACATTTCTTTGTCTTTACATTTCATATAGCCATTTTCCTTCAAATTTCACAAATCCTCCCCCCACACTTAGAACTTTGTCCGTCCCGGACAAATAGAACTCATCAATTGATAAACCAATGCTTTCATCCTCCCTAAGGTAGATAGAAACATGGTTTTACAAAACTTGCAATGAGCTAAATGAAAGAATGGAAAAAAAAAATAGGCTCAAGGGGGAAATCAAGGGAAATGATGTTAGGAATGTTATTTGGCTATCTAGCTAGAAAAAAGAAAATATGGCCTTCATCACATTCATGCATGCAAATGACAATGTAGTCTCAAAAAGAAGCAAAGCAAGTTCTAGAGCAACAAACATCATGAGCACAATACACACAAAAAAGGAATATAGAATGACAATAGGTTCAAAAACTCACTAGGTATGCTCCATCAAACTTAATCCATCACATCAAATTCCATCACCAAATTAGCTAACTAAAAGATGTAAGAATCTATTCAACCATGCTAGAAACTTCAAAATGACAATTGCTTCAAGCTCATAAATTCTACAATTCTCAAAGTGCTATGGAAAATGCAAAAAGGAAAGGTGGAAAGATGAGTAGAATGAGAGTAAAGCAAAACACCAAAACAGAATGGAAAACAACTAGGAAAAAGGTGGGATAGCGAATCAAGAAAGGATATTGAACCAGAATTCTGCACAGAAGCTCAAGAAGAAGCGTGAACAGAATCTGGAACATGCTGAACCACACCAAAACAGCAAACAGAGAAGGGAAGAATAACATAAAACACAAAATAGACACGTAAAACAGAACCAACAAACAAAATTAAAAACATCAACAGAACAAAACTAAACAACAAGAACAGAAAATTAACATAATCCGAAAGAACAACAAAAACAGAAACATAATAACATAAACATAATCCGAAAGAACTCCCCTGAAGCTCAATCAAGTTGGGTAGATGGCATCACTCAAAGCCACTTCCTCAACCAAACTCTCATCTCCACCATGGAACTTCTTAAGTCGATGTCCATTGACCTTAAAGGTCTTCCCCGTAGTCACATCTTGGATTTCAACTGCACCATAAGCAAAAATATTAGTAACAACAAAGGGTCCCTCCCATCGGGATCTCAATTTACCTGGCCACAACTTGAGGCGAAAGTTGTATAGAAGTACTTTCTCCCCCACTTGGAATTCCTTCCGAAGGATCAACTTATCATGAAAGGCCTTAGTCTTCTCTTTGTACAGCCGAGAGTTCTCATAGGCCTCTAATCGGAGTTCCTCTAACTCATGAAGTTATAACTTCCTCTCGACTCCTGCTAGTCCTATGTCCATGTTGGAAGCCCTAACTGCCCAATACGCCCGATGCTCTAACTCCACTGGTAAGTGACATGCCTTCCCAAAGACAAACCTATAAGGCGACATGCCTATAGGTGTCTTGTAGGCGGTCTAATATGCCCATAAAGCATCCTCCAACCTCTTACTCCAATCCTTTCTATCCGGCCTCACAGTTTTCTCCAAAATTCTCTTAACCTCTCGATTAGAGACTTCGGCTTAGCCATTCGTCTGAGGATGGTAAGGGGTGGAAGTCTTGTGGAAAACTCCATACTTGCTTAGCAAGGTCTTCATGTGCCGGTTGCAGAAGTGTGATCCTTGATCACTGATGATCGCTTTGGGTATGCCAAACCTGCAAAAGATATGTGATCTAACAAACTCGACAACCACATGAGAATCATCAGTCCTTGTGGGAATAGCCTCCACCCACTTGGAAACATAATCCACAGCCAATAGAATATAAACAAAGCCAACGGAAATAGGAAATGGACCCATAAAATCAATACCCCAAACATCAAAAAGCTCACAGAACAACAAAGGTTGTTGGGGCATCTCATTCCTATGAGTTATATTCCCTAATTTTTGGCATTGCTCACAAGATTTACAAAAGGCATATGCATCATGAAACAAAGTGGACCAATCCTAGCTTTTCTCTGAGGACCAAAATGGTTTCCATAAGCACAGAATGGAATTCATGGTTAGGCACACATCTCCTAATTATTTGATAACTACAGAATCTCCACAAATAAGGATCATCCCACACATAATATTTAGCCTCACTCTTAAATTTATCAATCTGTGCACGTGTGAGGTGTGCAGGCAAAGCATGAGCAACCAGATAATTAACAATATCAACAAACCAGGGAAACTCACCATGCAGTCCTAAAAGCTGCTCGTCAGGGAATGAATCCTGAATGGGAAACTGCTCATCAGAATCTCTCTGGATCCGAATCAGGTGGTCAGCAACTACATTCTCTGCTCCACTCCTATCTTTAATCTCAAGGTTGAACTCTTGGAGAAGGAGCATCCATCTGATCAATCTGGGTTTGGCATCTGGTTTCTTTAGGAGGAACTTGAGTGCTGCATGGTCAGAAAAAATCACCACATGAGAACAAAGCAAGTAAGATCTAAATTTATCTAAAGCAAAGACAATTGCTAAAAGCTCTTTCTCGGTTGTGGTGTAGTTTGCTTGGGTAGAATCAAGTGTCCTCGAGGCATAGTAAATCACATGATGGGCCTTACAAACCCTCTGGGCAAGGACTGCTCCCACTGCATAGTTGGATGCATCACACATCAACTCAAATGGTAGCGTCCAATCGGGAGGTCGGATGATGGGAGTAGAAGTGAGAGCCTTCTTGAGGTGATCAAATGCATCCTTGCAAGGTTGGCTGAAAATGAAATCCACATCCTTTTACAGCAGGTTGGACATCGGGACGGCAATCTTGCTGAAATCACGAATGAAGCGCCGGTAGAATCCTGCATGACCAAGAAATGAACGAACTTCCCGCACGCATGCGGGGTAAGGCAAAGAAGAAATAACATCAATCTTAGCAGGATCTACCTCTAAGCCTTTGCTAGAGACTACATGTCCTAGGACTATACCTTGTTCTACCATAAAATGACACTTTTCAAAATTCAGAACGAGATTAGTCTCTATACACCTATGCAAAACTCTAGATAAGCTAAATAGGCAGTCATCAAAGGAAGAGCCATATACAGTAAAATCATCCATGAATACCTCCATACAATGCTCTATAAAATTAGAAAATATACTAATTATGCAACGTTAGAAGGTACCTGGGGCATTGCAAAGACCAAATGGCATCTGCTGGTATGCAAAGGTGCCGAAGGGGCAGGTAAAGGAGGTCTTTTCCTGATCCTCCGGTGCAATGTGAATCTGGAAATAACTAGTGAATCCATCCAGAAAGCAATAGTGGGACTTTCCTGCCAGCCGCTCCAACATCTGATCAATAAATGGAAGTGGGTAATGATCCTTGCGGGTAGCCTGATTAAGCCGTCTGTAATCAATACAGACCCTCCAGCTATTCTGAACTCGAGTGGGAATGAGCTCATCATGCTGGTTCTTCACCACTGTCACTCCCGACTTCTTTGGAACAACTTGCACTGGGCTCACCCACTTGCTATTTGAGATTGGGTAAATAATTCCAGCTTGAAGAAGCTTGGTTATCTATTTCTTGACCACATCCAGAATCAGTGGATTGAATCTCCTTTGTAGCTACCTCACTGCCTTAGCATCTTCCTCAAGTAGAATTCTGTGCATGCAGGTAGAAGGACTGATGCCAGGTATATCTGCCAGTGTCCACCCAATTGCCTTCTTGTTCACTCTTAGAATGTGCAACAACCTTGCTTCTTGCTCAGGTTGAAGGTTCTTGGCAATAATAACTGGCAGCTGCTCATTATCCTCTAAAAATGTATAAGTCAAATGCTCAGGGAGGGGTTTAAGCTCCAGTTTGGGTGGCTACTCTATGGAAGGAAGTAAGGTCTTGGCTGCAGCCTCTAGTGCATAAATCTCCCCCTCACACTTGGCATCAACTACCACTGCAGGATCATTAACTACTCCATCAACTACTTCAATAGCCTCTGTGGTAGAATCATTGCTCTCTAAAAATTCAGTAATCCCTAAGCAAACATAGCAAACAGAATCACTATCAGAGTCACAACAAATTGAATCATCCAAGAACAGCAACTCAGGGGATTCAAAGGGAAGACTATCATCAACCTCATCAACTAACTCATCAATAATATCAATGCAGTAAACAGAATGGTCTTCCATGGGATATTTCATGGCATCAAGGATATTAAACTACACTATACTATCACCAAACTCCATTGAAAGAGTTCCAGAATGGACATCTATCTTGGTTCTAGCAGTCTTGAGGAAAGGTCTCCCAAGGATGATTGTATTCTTGCTGTTTGTTGATTCACCCTCTATGTCTAGGATGTAGAAGTCAGCAGGGAAAAATAACTCATTAACCCGAACTAGTACATCCTCAATCAGGCCTGCAGGGTATGCATTGCTTCTGTTTGCTAGTTGGATCACCACTCCTGTTGGCTGCAAGGGTCCCAATCCAAGTGAATGAAAAACTGACTTGGGCATGACATTGATAGAAGCTCCAAGGTCCAACATAGCATCCTCAAACTTACAGTTTCCAATGACACAAGGTATGGTAAAAGTTCCAGGATCTTGGCATTTCTTAGGTATAGGTTGAATGAGGGCAAAAACATTTTGGCCCATACTGACCCATTCATTGCCCTTTAACTTCCTCTTGTGAGTGCACAACTCCTTCAGGAACCTTGCATACTTTGGAATCTGCTTGATTGCCTCTAACAGTGGAATGTTAATTTCAACTCTCCTAAATGTCTCCAGAAGTTCCCTTTCTTTCTCTGTCTCATCCAACTTTTTGGATTGAAAGGCTCTCTGTGGGAAAGGCAGAGGAACATAATGAGTGTTCTTATGATGTTGTAGCATCTCTAGAGTGCTAGAGTTAGAATTGCTATGGTCAACAACAAGCTTATCTTGCACATTTGGCTTGCTCTGACCACTGTTGGAATGGTTGGCTGCAGGTGCAGGGGTAGGGTTAGGAATTTCCTTACCACTCCTAAAGGTGATTGCATTCACATTCTTCCCAATTGGATTAGGAACTGTTTGAGAGGGAAGGTTACCAGAACCTTGAGCTTGTAGTTGACTAATGGATGAAGCCAATTGGCCAATTTGAGTCTCCAAATTCTGAATGGTAGCTCCAGTGCTCTGCTGGAATTGGAGGTTATTGGCTGCTAATTATTTCATAAGCTCTTCTAGGTTAGGTGTAGATTGGTTAGAAGTGGAAGCTTGCTGGTTGGCAAGATGGAAAAGTTGTTTGTTTTGAAAGCCTGGTGGTCTATTTTGGTATGACTAGTAAGGCTGAGGATTAGGTTGCTATTGTGGTTGCATGTTATTGCCATATCTCAAGTTTGGATGGTCTCTCCAACCAGGGTTATATGTGGTAGAGAAAGGGTCATGTCTTGGTTGGTGAGACTGGTAGTACTGAGATTGGGAATACTGAGGCTTGTAGGAAAAAATATTGGCTGCAGCTGCTGTTTGGTTAGGGAAGGCAGAGATATCCTCTTGAAGGGTAGGACAAGCATCCGTGCAATGAGAAGAACAAGAACATATGCCACAAACTCGGATTGGTTGCACTGGCTGCACTGGTGGCATGGTTGGCTGTTGATGTTTTCCCATGGCTAATTGTCTCACCAATGAGGTTAACTCATCAAGCCTATGTTCCATCATCTGTTAGTCAGCAGGGTGCACATTAACCTCATTGACCCCTCTATTGGCAGAATGCATCCTAGTGCCAAACTGTTTGGAATTGGCAGCCATATTAGAGATCAAATCCCTAGCTGCAGCAGGTGTCTTATCCACCAATGCTCCTCCACTAGCAAAATCAATATTGCTCCTCTCCATAGGCATTAGACCCTCATAAAAATATTGAATTAAGAGTTGGTCACTAATCTGATAGTGGGGACAACTTGAGCACAATCTATTGAACCTTTCCCAGTATTCATGCAAGGTCTCTCTTGGAAGCTGCCTTATACCACAAATGTCATTTCTAATTGAAGCAGTCCTAGAGGCAGGGTAAAACTTCTCCAAAAAGAGTCTCTTCATCCCATTCCAATTTGTCACTGAGCCTTGTGAGAGATAGTAGAGCCAATCCTTTGCAGCATCCGCAAGGGAAAAAGGAAATGCCCTCAATTTAATGTCCTCCTCAGAAACTCCTTGTGGCTTCATTGTTGAACAAACCACATGGAATTCCTTCAAGTGCTTATGGGGATCCTCACCTGCAAGACCATGAAATCTAGGCAACAAGTGTATCAATCCGGACTTGAGTTCAAAAGAAGCATCTAACTCAGGGTATTGGATGCCTAAAGGTTGGGATGTCACATCTGGGGCAACAAGGTCCTTAAGAGTCCTAGGTCTAACATGCATATCTCACAATCAATATCACATAAATCATTGCAAGAAGACTGAGTCATACATCATGCACACAAGGTTGGCAGAATGCCAAAACACACTAAAATAAGAACACAACACAGAAATAGGGACAAAAAATGGCTAAAACAGAAGGTAATCGACAGAAAGTAATCAGCAAAAAGTAATTGACAGAAAGTAATTAGCAGAAAGTAAACGACATAAAGTAATTAACAGAAAGTAATCAGCAGAAAGTAAAAGACATAAAGTAATTAACAGAAATTAAATGACAAAAAGTAAATGACAGAAAGTAAATGACAGAAAGTAATCGACAGAAATTAAATGACATAAAGTAAATGACATAAATTAAACGACAAAAAGTAAATGACAAAAAGTAAATATGATAAAGTAAATGACAGAAAGTAATCCGAATTTAACAAAGTAATCAATTCAAGGAATCAACTAATTCAAGCCAAAATAAAGGAAAAACAAGGGGGAAATGGAACCAAATCACCAAAATTCATACAGGGGACTTGAATTGCACTAAAATACACTAAAACAGAATTAACACACACAGGGTGACAGAATTGCACTAAAATGAAAACATACAAAATGCACTAAACAAAGGCAAAAAGAGATCAAAATAACACTAGTTGACCCATCTAAACATTTTTTAAAATTTTTCTACCACCACAGGGTGAAATCTGAGACTAAATGGAACTCAAAAATCAAATAAAAAATGTTTAAGAAATAGAAAAGTGGTCAAAACAGTGGAATTTGACTTAAAAACACAGACCTCATAGCCATAGGTAATGACTATTGATTGTTGGCCCCTTTTCCTTCAACTGACCAAGTTTTAGGTCAATCAAAGCAAAATATTTTGGCCAGGTACACGCGAAAATTAGTGAATCAAGCCAAAATGCAAGGAAAACAAGGGGGAAATGGGAGCAAATGACTAGAATTCACACAATGAACTTAAAATCATCAACTAACATTAACATTCCTTGGCAACGGCGCCAAAATTTGATTGGTAATGTCGCTTAACCAATTAAATTAAACCGAATCCCCTAATTAGAATGCAATAGAGGACATAATCCGGGTTTGTCTCACAAGGAATGCAATGTGTAATCAATAATTTCAAGTTAAAAACATGGGTTTTTTGAAACAAGATTATAATAGTATATTGCAGAATTAAACAAAGATTAATGTAGTTGATTAAAGGCGTAACCTAGCTAGACATCCATCAAAAACCGGTTTGATTCATCCTAGATTAACATGAGTGATTAAGTCTTAATGTAGCAATACTAATTGAGTTTAATCACAACCGAAATCTCTAATTGTGACTAATTATTCCTACTAAGTTATCACTTAGAATTCGATTAACCACATACAATCACTAATCTTGTAATCACAAAGACTAAGCAATTAGTGATTAATCTAAAAACCGAACATCAATTAACATAGCATAGCTTCTTTGAATTCTAACCACAGATTAAAGATTGATCAATCTAAATTCTATTTCTTACTTCAATATTTATATAAATCACAAAGATCTCCATGAATTCATACAAAGATTAAAGCAAGGTAGAAATTCAAAGAAGAAGAAATTGCATTAAGTTTAATCCAATTAAGAACATAATCTCAAAATCAAAACCGAATTTAATCAGGAGTCTAACTTGGTTACAAGGATTCTACTCCTCCATGGTCATGAAATCCAAGCTCATATGGAGAAGTGCAGTCATAAATCAAAGAGCTCCATAATTTTTAAGAGAGAAAACAAAAGCTGACTAGTCTAGCAATGATAACTCGTCTACCTCCTCTCTCTGCTTATAACTTCCTAAATTTTATGCACACCTAATTTACCCCTAACCTAGTTTAAACCTCTGGACCTCAGCTTCAAATGGGCTCCGGTTTGGGCCTAATTGGGCCTGAATTGAGGAAGTTAAGCCCATTTAAGTCCATCTAGGTCCGTATAGGTCTCTGAACTAATCATCCATTTTTGATAGGAAATAAGACCATCTTAACTTCATAATTTGTTGAACCAGACTGCATAACAGTTGAAGTCCTATGCCTTAGCTTTCCAATGGGACCAGATTCAAGTTCATACGACATGTACAACACAAGTTATGGTCCAAACACTGCATGCAGGTCAGGATCCAGTGGCAGCAACTCTACTCTGACTTCCAGGTTAAATTTGATCCACTGAATGTCTAAATTGGCCTTGGAGGTCTGAATGAAAGTTGTAGATAATCCTCTTAGCTTTCCTACAAGGCAAGAATCACAATTTTTAGACATCCATAACTAAAGATATATCCAAAATACAGAATAGTATCAAAATCCTAATAATGCTGAAAAACACACTTAAGCCCAATTTGAACATAATTAATGAAATATGACCCAAGCCCAATCAAATAAGCCCAAAATAGGATTAGGAGGTTAAAAATGATGATTAATTAATATATAAAAATATTGTTCATCACTTCTTCCTCCAATAAAATTTGATACATG
This sequence comes from Cercis canadensis, assembly GCA_003255065.1. NCBI lineage: Eukaryota > Viridiplantae > Streptophyta > Magnoliopsida > Fabales > Fabaceae > Cercis > Cercis canadensis. Next base: position 30,628 of record QAOA01001470.1, read on the forward strand.
CAGGTGGAGGGGCTAATACTAGGAATGTTTGCAAGGGTCCAACCGATTCCTTTCTTACGCTGCTTCGAAATCTACAACAACTTCTCTTCTTGCTTAGGTTACAAATTTTTGGCTATGATCACTAACAATTTCTCTTCTTCTGCTAGAAAGACATACTTGAGGTTGTCTGGTAATAGTTTCAGCTCTAGTATAGGTGGCTGCTGCACAAAAGGAACTAATTTGGTTGGATAAACCAAATCCGCTGTTTGAATCTTAATAACACCTACAATCTCTACACTATGCTCCAAAACAATCTCATCATATCCCAACAAATCATAAAAGGAAGATGCAGTATTTCCCATGTATTTAGCAATTTCAGAACAAGTGGCATAAATTCCATTGCAATTATCACATCCAGAACACTCTAGAGTATTTAGAAGTCTTACTATATCAGAAAATTTGGCTACCAAATTAGCATGTATATCATCAACTAGCAAGTCTATTACATCTATTTGGAAAACTGAATGTTCTTCCAAAAGATGTTTCATGACATCAAATAGGTTGAAACGAATCACATCATCACCAAACTCCATGAAAAGGATACCAGTATGCACATCAATTACGGTCTTAGCAGTTTTTAGGAAGGGTCTATCTAAAATCAATAGGGCATGTCCAGATATAAACTCATCTTCCATATTTAACACATAAAAGTTTGCTGGAAAAATTAAATCGTTTACCCTAACTAAGACATCTTCGAGAAATCCTGCAAGATATGTTGTATTTCTATTGGCAAATTGAATAACTACTCTAGTAGGCTTTAATTCTCTAATCTGCAAGGATGAATAAATGGACTTGAGCATCAGATTGATTGAAGCACCCAGATCTAGCATGACATTTGTGAATTACTTGTCTCCAATGGTGCAGAGAATGGTAAACGTCCCAAGATCCGTGCACTTAGATGGTAGGTTAGGTTGAATCATGGCTGACACGTTTCTTCCCATGCTCACTTTCTCATTACCCTTCAGCTTCCACTTGTGGGTACACAAATCTTTCAGGAACTTTGCATACTTGGGAATCTGCTTGATTGCTTCCAAGAGGGGTACATTGACTTCCACCTTCTTGAAAGTGTCCATGATCTTTCTGTCCAACTCATGCTCAGCAATCTTCTTGGATTGTGTAACTTGATTGGGAAAGGAAAGAAGAATGTTGGGGGTAGAGTTCTCTGCCTAGTTCTGAAGGGAGGAATGTTGTGGTTTTAGGACAAATTTCTGGGTTGTAGGGCTTGAATCTTTTTCTTGGACTGTGGAAGGCTGGCTGGGTTCTGGAGCACTCACTTTCTTGCCACTGCACAAGGTAATGGCACTCACATTGCCTCTCAGATTGGTGACTGTTTGGGAGGGCAATTTTTTAGAACCTTGAGACTTCAACTCACTGATGGTAGTTGCAAGCTGGCTTATCTGCGTTTCCAAGCTCTGAATGCTAGTCTCAGTCATTTGTTGGAACTGTATGTTATTGGTGGCCATTTGCTTCACCAAGTCCTTAAATGAAGGCTCAGGTTTTGCACCTGATGGACTTGGCTGGAATGGCTGCCTGTTTGGTTGAAACTGTTGGTTGCTTGGGCCTGCATTGTATCTAGGCTACTGCGGTTAGTAGGTCTGCTGCTGCTAGTAGGTTTGGCCAGAATTGCCACCATACCTCATATTAGGGTGATCTCTCTAACCAAGATTGTATGTAGGTGAATAAGGGTTATATCTAGCTGCTGCTGGTAAGGTTTTCCAAGAAAGACGCCAACCATTACTTCATTGTTATCTTGGAGAGTAGGACACTAATTCGTTAGATGACTGGCTAGGGAGCAAATGTCACATAATTGGGCAGGAGCTAAAACTTGCGCCATGGCCAACTGTCTAACCAGGGAGGTAAGTTCCTCCAAATGATTCTCCATTCTCTGTTGGTCTACCATCTGCACCTCATTCACTCTCCTAGTTAGGGTAACCATTCGTGTGCCAAATTGTTGTGCATTAGCTGTCATGTTAGCTATTAATTCTCTTACAGCTGCAAAAGTCTTATCTACCAAGGCACCTCCAGAAGCAGCATCCACCATGCTCCGATCCATAGGAAGAAGTCCTTCATAAAAGTACTGGATGAGCAACTTATCACTGATTGGTGATGAGGGTAGCTTCCACAAAGTTTTTTGAATCTCTCTCAATACTCATGCAATGTCTCCCTATTGTTTTTCCTTATGCCACATATGTATTTCCTTATGGCAGTAGCTCTCGAAGCAGGAAAAAAAATTTTCAAGGAAGAACCTCTTCATTTCATTCCAACAAGTGATGACGACTGACTGCAAGTAGTATAGCCAGTTCTTTGCTGCTCTATCTAATGAGAAAGGAAAGACCTTCAGCTTGATATGCTCTTCTAGGATTCCTTGCGGTTTCATTGTATAACATATTATATGAAACTCCTTCAAGTGCTTGTGAGGATCCTCACCTACAAGTTCATGAAACTTGGGAAGCAAGTGTATTAATCTAGATTTTAACTCAAAGTTAGCAGTAAGATTAGGGTATTGAATACACAAAGGCTGGTAATCATCATCAGGGTGATAAGATATTATTTTATACTATTTGTTTCCCTTATACTTAGACTTTTAGTATATGTTTCTGCTGATTTCCATAGCCCATAGACGAATTTTGTGGATTTGGACTGGTTGGTGCTTTTGGATTTTAATTGCATAATTGTTTATTTCTGGCACTGCTTACGTTTTTCACTATATCTTGAGCTACAAATGTCCGATTGATGCGATTTCAGTTTTGTAGAAAAGCTGACAGAAATTTCTATATTTCATATGAAGAGCCCAGAAGCTGATTCTCAAGTCTGGATAACTGAAATTCGCGTGCAAGCAGTCCAATGTTTCTGCATCCGCCCAGCATCGACTTATTCCATTCCTTGGGCCTGCCTATTGGACCAGTACCTGTTTATTGGCCCAACATATGCTATTTGGGCCAGCACACATGTCACTAAGGTTTAATCACGTTTTTACCATTAAAGATTTAGGAAACTAGGTTTATTTTGTAATTAGGAAACTATTAGTAAACCTAGAGGAGGCAGCCAGCTAGTATTTATTCTTAAGTGTTGAGAAAAATAGAGATCACCACATTATCATCTGAAGTTGCCGCCTCCTATTCCTGAGTTTGAGTTTAGACCTTTGCTTTTTGTTTAAGCCTTCCATGGAGGGCTAAGTACTTCTGTAATCAATTCAAGAGGAACCAGACTTGTTAATCCAGAGTTCTTGTGCTTCAATCTGGGTTTGATTTAATATAATTTGATTGACTGCATCTTCTCATCTTCATGTGATTAAATGGTATTTTAATTGCATGTGTTATATGAATTTAAATCGGTTGATTAAGTTCATCACAGTAATCAAATTGCTATCATATTTTAAAGGTATTTAATATATGGTTAACTTGGACAATTCGTTTCTTAAATTAATCTGGACTTAGTGATATAGAGCGGTTGCCTAGATTCTTTATTCCAAGATTAATTGAATCCTGATTGGTAATCGGTAGGAATTCTAAGTGTTACTGTTAGGGGTTCCAGGTAACATTTAACCAAGAATTAAATCAGATCTAGATAATCTTTAGTGAACAAAGATGGATTAGGGTTTGGTTGCCTGCTTGAGTTGATTATGTTTTCTCTACTTGACTAAATTTTGTTTACTACTTTCTGAACTCTTATTATTTTGCATTCAACACAAACCCCCCCTATTCTATTCACGTTGGAGTCTTAGTAGATTAACTGTTCTGGTGAATCCTTAGGAGATGACACTGGTTGCATCCTATACTACAATTTAGTTGTAATTAGTATTGTAATTTTGTACGGTTCGGCATCCGTCACAGGGCAACCAACTCCTTAAGAGTTCTAGCACGCATGTTATTGTTAGTCATATTAACAATAGGACTATCAACTAATCTTCTCCTAGAATTCCTCTACAGGCTATGAAAAGTTTTATTAACTTCGGAATCCAATTCACTGCAAGAGGACCTAGTTATGCACTAACAGAAACACACAAAATGCATTAAACAGAACACAGAAATGGATAAAAATAGTAACACACAAAATGCACTAAACAGAGGCAAAAACATAACAAAGTAAAACTAGTAAAGGTATGTAAACATTTTTAAAAAATATGAGACCACCACAAAATGAAAACTAGGACAAAATGCAACCCAAAAATCAAATAAAAAATTTCAAAAAAAATGAAAAATGGGTCAAAATAGTGAAATTTGGCCAAAAAGTGAAAAATTCTTGGCAAAGTGATCAATTTTGATTTTTAGGCCCTTTTCCTTCAACTGACCAATTTTCTGGTCATTCTGAGTTAAAAAATCCATACCAAATAGTGAAAATTAGCCTAAAATCGCCAACACAGAGCAACAATAGAGGTGAATCAGGGGATCAATGGAGGGGTTTATGTGGAGGTTAAAAGTTTCATAATATTGATCCAAACTAGAATAATTCCCGGCAACGACACCAAAATTTGATGAGCTGTCGAGGCTAATCAAATTAGTGAATTTATAACATGTTCACCAAAGCTTCTTGTAGCATAAGGTAACACCAAGCAGAACAATATGACCACCCTAATTAGGGAATCAAATTAGGAATTTTAACTAACAGGGGGTTTGATTTTACAAAATTAATCAACAGAAAGAAATTGAAAGTAGTAAACCTAATTAAGAAAGTAACCAATCCAGGGCTATAGCTAATCCTGATTTTAATCCATAATTGATTATAAATATTTATTCAGTCATTAACCTAATGCTTGGCCTTAGAACACATTCAAGAAGCCTGTAAGTGATCTATGAGTCCTCTACTGGATAAGCATCTATAATTTGGTTGATTAGGGTTAATCAAATTAAGCATCCACTAATCTAAATTAACTTAAAGTCCATAACCCAACCAAGCTTAAACAATCCATCCAAAAGCTTAGAAACATTGTTTAATCTTTACAATCCTCTTTTAACATATAAAATTAAGCAATTATCACATGAACCTTTTAATCCGAATTAAGCAATCCAATTAGAATTAAGCAAAAGGGATGAAAGAAGTTTGATTAATCACTGAATAAATAACAATTGATATAGAATCTCATAATTAATAATTAGAATAACCAAAACTTGGATTGATCTAAATGATTAACCCTCCATGAATATGAGTGAATGATCTATTATAGAAAAAGCAAAGAAAACTGCTAGAGAGAAAAGAGGCAAGGAAAAATTGTCTAGAATGGAATGTCAAATACATCTGCCTCTTTAATCTACTTGTAACCCTCTAAAATAATTGTACACTCAGATTAACCTTAGGTTAGAATTAATCTCCTGGGCCTCAGCATTAATCAGGCACTGGTTTGGGCTTAATTGGACCTGTGATGATAAAGTTAGGCCCATTTAAGTCTTAACAGCTTTCTAGACCCATAAATTGACTTCAAGGGGGAATAGCACCATCAAAACGCCATAGTTTGGAGAAGTTGTCTTCACAAGAGTTGAAGCTTGGAGTCTTTGCTATCCAATAGTACCAGTTTTAGGTCCAGACGACACCCACAGCCTAAGTTATAATCCAATCTCTTCATACGGGTTAGGGTCTAGTGACAACATCTATGCTCTGACTTCTAAGCCAAAAATGACCTGTTGGACATCCGAATTAGCTTTGGAGTTCTGAATCAAAGTTGTAGAGAATTCTCTCAGATTTCCTACAAGGTAAGATTCAAGATTATCAGATCTTTAGAAATGAAGTTATGCCCGAAATATAGAGACAGTTTAAAGTTCCCAGTAATACTGAAAAACACAATTAAGCCCAATTGGAAGCCAACTAATGAAATGCGGCCCAAGCTCAATCAAATTAGCCCAAAAGAGGTTTAAGAGACTAAAAATGAGGGTTAATTACTGTATAAAAACTATGTTTATCATGCATTCCCATATTTCATGTCAAAGTTCCCCTAGTTTCTGCTCTGTTTTTTATTTTTGCTGAGTTTTATCTTGCGGCCCGCTTGCTTATGCATATGTGACTTTTAATTTCCCTATTTTAAGCCATCTAATGTGAGTTCAATGTGAGAGGGAGCTAAATCCTTGGACCATTAGCAAAATCCTAAGTTGGTTCGGAGGTTTGGAGAGCTCTTCTTTATTTTGATTGCATTTGCCAATTATGTACCTCCACCCCAATTAGTTGTATCATCATGCATTATATTTAGGGTGTTTTGTTCAAGTTTATAAAATTCATAGGCCTTTCTCTTATCATGGAAAGATAGACGGACATGTCTTATATGAGACAGACTTGATCTATCTGACTTAGGCAGAGATAAGCGCTACCTTGAGGGGAGTTTTATACACTCGACGGGAGGAAGGATTTTGGACTCGTTAGAATTCATGCATTTCATGTTTATTTACTGTACTTTTATTAGAGAATGTAATTTATTTACGAGAATGAATAAAGGACATATTTTGGCCACATCTTGTTTTATCTTTGCATAGCTAATTTAGGGTAACCGTCTTTAGACAGATACTGTGGGATGCCTAACACCTTCCCCATGCATAAATAGGCTCCCAAACCAATATCTGCCATGTAGACCATTTAAAAAGAATAAAATAAAAATGTTTCTAATTGTACCATATTTTTTAAAACAATTGGTGGCGACTCCATATTTTGTCTAAAATTTGGTTGACCATTCGCGTCGCGACCGCCTCTGGGCGCATTGTGACAGACGGTGAAAGCAAGAAAAGGAAGGGGATCATGAGAGGAGAGAACACTAGAGAGAGAGACTCGAGCTGGTAAGTAGAGAAGGGGTTGGATTGGAGAGAGAGAGAGACTCGAGATGGTGGGCAGAGAATGGGTTGAACTGAGAGAGGAAGGGATGTAGAGCAAAGCAAGTTAAGGAGCAAGATGATGGCTCAATTCAGGAGTAGCAGAGAAAAGTCCAAATAAAAGACAAAAAGATTCTCCCTCAAAGGTTAGTTTCAGCCCATTTTCTTCCTCTCGTATTAGTATGTTATGCTAATTTTTCATTGAAGTGGTGGCTTATCTTCGTTGTTTAATTCCTTAAATTTTCACTTGATTCCCTTAAATTTTTGTTTCTATTATTTCTCTGTTTGAGTTTTCTGTTTCTCTACTAATTTTCTTCGTTCTTCTTCGAGAACCCTTTGTGATTGGTTGCTAAATGAGCTAAAAATAATTGGGGTAAGAGATTTAGTGTATTTGCTAATTGATTCCATTAGTTTTACTTGGTTATTTTGACTTTCCCAGATTTCCCAAATTGAATTAAAGCATGAATGTGTTTGAAATAGTTGGTAGTGTGTGTCACAACATCACTTTCGGAAGGGTGCTCAACGATGCAATTGCAACAAAAGAAAAGTGTTCAAAATTGGGAAAAAATGATTAAATAAAATTGATAGAGTTGCCACCAATTGATTTAAGACACGATTGGATGCCAATAAAAAAAAAGTGTGGTCTTTGTTATTAAAGTTGGGTAAGAGAGTTAGTTACGCACAGAGAAAGTGTTAGCACACTAAGATACCCGTTCTAGCAAACGGCTACCAATTTAATTTTATATCATCTAAAATTATTGAATAAAATTAGTCATTAAATTCATTTTTAAATTAAAAATAAAAATATTTTAAAATTCGTATTTTTAAATGTCTCACATTGTGGTGCATATTGTCAAGAATGACAAATGACTATAACATAAGTGAGTAATAGAGTGCCATTATTTTTCTATAACAAAATATACAGCCTATAACAAGCTCAAAATGTTATGGCTTTGTAGATTTGTTCTTCTTTATTTTTATAAGAAAAATATAACTTTTTACTTTAATTTTTAATTATTAGACCTTGTCGGTACCTTTGGCAAAATCTAAATAGTAAAGCCTCAAGAGTATTTGGTAGAGATACTGATTGTCGTCACAATCCTATCCCAATCTATTCTATCATAAACAATGTTTAATTCTTTTAAAAAAGATTATAATAAGCGAAGAATGTAAAAATAAAATGTTTTAAAAAATACAATAGTTGCAAAATGCATAAAAATAATAGTGATATTGGGTATTTCATAAGTCTCGCTAGCGCTTCTAGCAAAACAAAGAAAGTATCTCTCACCTCAAGAATGTTAAGAAATATCATCACCATGATTATTCCCTATCTTATTCCGTCATCAGGACTGATTTTATTTGCAAAAAGGACTAAGTATAATGTAAAATGGCATAAAGTATGTAAAATAAATAAGATAAAAATAAATTAGTGCTATTAAGATAAAATAATAATGATAATAAGAATAAGCAAAGAACAAATAAATAAAAACTATAAAAATGAATAAATAAATAAAATAAGAAAGAGTCCTAAATAAATAGGACATAAAAATACCCGATTAAAACAAAAGTCCTAAATAAATAGGACATAAAATAAAATTAAAAAAGCCCAAACTAAATACATAAAGCAATTATGACTTTTAAATATAAGAGAAACACAACAAAAAGAGAGTCTAACCTAAAGTAAAAGAAAGAATGGCCCAAACCAAATAAGCAAAGTAAAAAAATAAAATAAAACATGCAAATGAGCAGGCCCAACTAGTGGCTACTAGTGGCCCAAACAAAAAAAATAACAACATGGAACAAAACACTAAAACATAATAAGCCCAAAGTAGGTGAGTCTGGTCCAACAAAATAAAAGCTAATAGCCCAACCTAAAATGAGCAAAAATCTAATATAGATAAAGCCTAAATGATAGGTCTAGTCTAGCAAAAAGAGACCCAACCAACTAAAAACTAAACTAAAAAAAAGCAAAAATACACTTAAGTAAATTAATAGCTAAGAAGAAAGGGAAAAAGCTATCAACAGAAAGGAAGAGAGAATGAAGTAACGACTAGAGGGGAAGACAACATAAAACCCCTCGGATCCATGGACTTGGCTTCACTTCTCTACAAACGATGGCAAAGGTAAGGAATTCCTCTCTTAACCTCTCAAAATTTCTCTTTTTCTCTCCCTCTACATCTCTGTTTATGTCTTTAACTCTAGTTTCTCTTTCTAGAAAGGGAAGAAAAATGGGGATGGGGTGGAGCCACCGTCACTAGAGGTGCCACCCCTCTGTATCTCTTCTTGTATTATGTCTCTCTACTTACACCTTAAAATTCTTTTTTTTAGTTTTTGATTCTCTCTCTAGAAATTGGGGATTTGGGGAAGGGGTGGAACTGCTGCCACTACCGGTGCCAACCCCCTCAACCACTCACTAGTATCGTAAAAAATTACTTCTCTTCTCCAAAATAACAAGTAAGCTCTAGTTTTTTTTTATTGCTATATTGTATCTGCTAGGTGCTCTATGTGTGATGTGAGTACTGAAAGTACTGAAAGAAAGAAAAAAAAAATGTGAGAATGAGTGAGTAGAAAATATACTCGATTGAGGTTCCTTCCCTTTCTTCTTCAGAGTTTTTCCCTTCTTTTTTTTCTTCAAAATTTCTACTCTATTTTTTTTTTTTTAAATTTTTCTTAGTGTGTGTAGAGAAAAATTTGTGTTCTCTGTGTATAATGCCTTCAACTAGGAGCCTATTTATAGGCAAAGAATGTTATTGAAAAGTTTGGATTTAAATTGAAAAACTCAGATTTTCTTTACTGGTTTTTGGCCGTATATAGGTGAAAGAGCAAAGGTGCAACCGTTGCTGCCATGGGTAGTGGGATGGTGCTGTTGTGTGAGGTGCTGCTACTGCTGCGTGTACCCGATGACAAGAATTTATTTTATTTTGATTTTTGTGATTTTCTTTAATTTTATTTTTATGTGTAAATTGTAAATAAAAGTTTTGGATACTTGCTCTAGGATCACATAGTGATCCAATCCTCTAGTGCAAATGGGCCAATACAAGTAGGCTTAGCCCAAGAAAGCACGAAGGCCCAACCAAACTAAATAAATGGAAAAAAATGATTAAATCAATTAAAACAAAAGTGACTAATATAAAAAATTGAATCTAATCAAACTAAAGTTGACCTAGACAAAATTGGGTATCAACAATACAAGAAAACTGTTTTTTTCTCACAAACAAATTCCATGAGAAATGGAAGAAAAGTTCGTGGGAAACACTATTGTCATGAAATTTCTCATGGAAATCAAGCCGAGAGAAAAACAAGCGTGACAAAAGGTTTTTCTCACGGACAAATACGACAGTGACAAATTTCTTACGGAGTTTCTCATGGATAAACATTTGTTACACGTGAGAAGATCTCACACGTAAGTCCTGGGGTTTCTAACGGATTTCGTCCATGAGAAATTTCTTATGGAAACCTATCCGAGAGAAATTCCATAATAATTATTTTATTTTATTTTTATTTTTTTGGTCTCAAATGACTAAACATTTAATCAAATTATTAATGAAAATGAAATGAAATAGAATAAAATTTTAGTTTATCAAGTATATATTTCATGACTTCATGCAATCAGTGGGAGAAATTCTAATCATATGGCATGCACCTAGAATAAATAGGTAAAAATATCGCTTGGGGAAAGAAAAGATAATTAAACTTGAAGTACCAAAATTAATTGTAGAAAAAAATTAAGCACATACAAATTTCTGTTTGATCATTCTTTCAATTATATTTAACTAGTTTTGACTTCATGTTCTATCCACCGAATTATTAACATTGTTGTTAGTACACAATAAATGCGTATTCAATTATATATTTTCATGCAATCGGTGGAAGTTATATATTTTTCTTGCACATTCAATCACATCTTGATTTTGACCAAGTCCAGGACAGGACCGAGATCAACTCCTTGTTGTTACAACGTACCTGAAGATCATTACGATGTGAATGATGGATTAAAAAAAAGATTAGTTTTTCAGAAAATCTTAGAGTCACCACCAATTGTATTAAGAAAATGAGAAACAATTAGAACACCCCTTTTGAAATATTAAAAAAGTAATTTGCAAACCAGAAAGGGTTAGGATGTCAATTTGTGTGTGAGAAAAGTGTTAGGCACCCCACAACACTTGTTCAAAGAACAGTTACTATAAACTAATCGTGCAAAATTATTATCGCCAACAATGTATTTTATTATTTGAAAGTAAGTTTACAAAATGCCTAATATAAATGAATGAAGATTTGAACAAACTAGAAGCTATGAATATTAAATTGCAAAAATTAAATGTGCAATGCATGATTCTAATAGTTCCTAAGTCCTTCCACTTTGTTTCCCATACCTCGGTTCCCAAAGCAGCACATATTTACCTAGGGCAAATAGGAGAGGCTACCTAAATAAGGGTCAGATACCCCTATTCCCCCATGACAAGTAAGGGGCCTATGGACACTAAACGTCTAATCACATTTTTAAATGCAATGCAAGATACATGAGATTATAACAAACAAATTTCTTAGTATCAAAAGAAGAGGTGATAAACAGTATTTTTATACAGTAATTAACCCTCCTATTTAGTCTCTTAAACCTTTTTTAGGCTGATTTGATTAGGCTTGGGCCGCATTTCATTAGTTGGTTTCTAATTGGGCTCAATTGTATTTTTCAACATTACTGAGAACTTCACATTGTCTCTATTTTTTAGGCATAACTTGAGTTCTAGACATCTGATAATCTTGAATCTTACCTTGTAGGAAAGCTAAGAGAATTATCTACAACTTTGATTCAGATCTTCAAAGCTAATTCTGATTTCCAATTTTTGGCTTGGAAGTAAGAGCAGAGATGGTGTCACTGGACCCTGATCCGTATGAAGAGATTGAACCATAAATTGGGTTGTGAGTGTCTTCTGGACCTGAAACTAGTACCATTAGATAGCTAAGACATAAAGCTTCAACTCTTGTGAAGACCACTTCTCCAAAATGTGGAGTTTTGCTGGTGATATTGCCCATTGAATTCAACTAATGGGTCCAGAGAGTTGTTTAGAGTTAAATGAGCCTAACTTTCTCATCCTATGCCCAATTAAGCCCAAACCGGGGCCCAATTAAAACTAAGGTCCAAGAGATTAATTTAACCTAGGGGTAACCTAGGTGTGCAATTAATTTATGGGGTTTCAAGTAGGTTAAGGAGGCAGACGTTTTTTATATTCTAGACTGGACAATTTTTAGTAGATAGTTTTCTTTACCTCTTTTGTTCGTTCTAGAAACTCACTATTCTATTGCTTCCCTTCTCCATTGGAGCTCGGATTTGATGACAATGGAGGAGTAGAACTTTTGTAACCAAGTTATACTCCTAATTGAGTTCAGTTTGATTTTGAGATTTTGTATTTATTTGATTCAAGTTTAATGCAATTATGTTCTTCTATGAATTTTTGCCTTGCCTTGGTTTTTATATGGATTATGGAGATTTCTATTGTTCTTATGAATGTTGAGGTATGAAATAGAATTTAGATTGATTGATCTTTAATTTGTTGCATGAATTCAAAGAAGCTTTGTGCTAATTGATGTTCGGTTTTAGGTTAAACAACTAATTACTAATTCTGTGTGATTGCAAGGATTAATGATGTATGTGGTTAAATCAAATTCTAAATGATAATTCAGTATGAATACTTAGTTATAATTAGAGATTTCGGTTATGACTAAACTCAATTAACAGTGTTGCATTAAGACTTGATTAATCATGTTCAATCTAGGATGAATCAAACCAATTCTTGATGGATGTTTAGCTAGGTTACGTTTTTATCAACTGAACTAATCCTAGTTTAATTCTGCAATTTACAATTTGGTAACATAATTTGTGTTAAAAAATCCTTAGTTTGTAATCTTGAAGTTGTTAATTAGTCATTGCATTCCTTGAGATACTTCTCGGATCATCCCTGTATTGCATTCTTTATAAGGGATTTGGTTTAATTTAATTGGATAGCGATAATTCCGATAAGGAGGGGAGTTTAATTACATCCAAAAAAATAAAAATAGAAAAACATAAAAACATAAAAAATAAAAAAAAAGTCTTCTAACTTCAAGCTTGCGACTAAACCTTCTCAAGTCAAATTCTCTTGCTTGTCAGCACTTGGAGTATGAATCTCATATTAAATAACAATAGATACTCAAAAGTGTCCATGCAAACACAAGAAGATTTATTAAATAAAAAACAAAACTCAAAGCAAGTCCACTACTATATACCTAAAAGAAATAAACATGACAACCGAGAAGAAACAAAAAATAGCAACTGGGCAACTTCATAAAAGTCTTAAAATAAACTCAAAAAGGTTTTGGAACAACCACCAATTATGAATCAAAAGAACACTCAAAATGTATAATAAATAACCTCAAAGCAAAGTGAATTCCATTTGAATCCATTCCTAACCAGCCCTTAACTTCAAACCAAACAATCATATAAAGCAATAACCTCGAACGAAAAATTAACATTAACTACCAGCCATTACTTGTTGATTAACTTTTTTTTAAAAAAAAAGCATGCTATTTATTAATCACTTATGCACTGGTTAAGCTTAAACAATCAATCTTCACAATAAGCACATACCATCCATATATCAAGATGCATTAACATAATATCCCAAAGTAACCCAAAAGCGAAAAGGAAGCCCCAAAGAAGCATAAACTTCTAGCTCATTTTAGTTGAAATCTCAACATTATGACCAACCCACAAATTAACAAATTCAGCCATGACAAACACACTTGACTATCATACAAACATGTGACCCAAATTCAACTTTCTAAGACAGGGAATACCAATTCAAATAGTGTTAGGAACCCATGAATAGAACTCAAAAAAAAAAAAAGTCACTTACCACCAGAATGACCAAACTAGCTCAAATGACCAATTTCCTAAATCAAATGTCACATGAATTAAATAGAGACAACCATATCAGAACTTAACCACAAGTTTCCCTACACAAACTCAAAGTAGACCAGCAATAAACCCATGAGCATTGTTAACAAAAATGCTTGTAGCCTTAAGTAGAAATAATAATAAAAAGAAATAAAATAAAACAAAAACGAGCCAAAGCTAGCAGTCCCTTCAAATATCTATTTAAGACAATGGACATCCATTCTTCCCTTAGCATCTTATACTCAAAATGACATTTCAAGAAAAACAAATAAGCTTTAAGAAAGCCNCTTTATACACAAAGTTGAAGTCCAAGAAAGCCCAAGCACCTCAAGCTCAACATCAATTTTCAAAGGAACCTCCCTCAAGAATTAACAGAGTATCTACTACACAAGAATCCCCAAGAACAGATTAAGTACCAAATATTCTAAGAAATATCCACTGATGACACAACAAAAACCATGAATAGATAGAAACCGATTTACATAGCCACCCAAAAAAAATTCAAAAAAATCAAATACTACAGTAGGTTCTAATAAACGAATAATCCAGACATAGAATTAATCTTTACATTTTGATTAAAGTGGTGAAGAGAAGTACCGAAATGATATAGACCTGATTTGCAAAGGACCTTCTTCTCACTAGTTGTTGGGCAATGAGTCTAATGGATGGAAGTGTGGGCAAGTTTCTTGTTCTCTACCATGTTCCGCCTCTGCTGCCGTTGGGAGCCACTGGAGCTCGCCGGATTTCTCTCTCCACCGTTGAGTTCTCTCTCTAACTAAAATCTCAAATGTTCCTTTCCATTTTCCTCTCTATTTTCTCTCAAACTTCCTATTGATCATTCCTTTTCTCACAAATCCTCCTCCAATTTCTCCAACTCGCAGGTCTGAGCTTATCTTCAACCCACTGTCACAGGTTTCTCTCTATCNTGGAAGTGTGGGCAAGTTTCTTGTTCTCTACCATCTTCCGCCTCTGCTGCCGTTGGGAGCCACTGGAGCTCGCAGGATTTCTCTCTCCACCGTTGAGTTCTCTCTCTAACTAAAATCTCAAATGTTCCTTTCCATTTTCCTCTCTATTTTCTCTCAAACTTCCTATTGATCATTCCTTTTCTCACAAATCCTCCTCCAATTTCTCCAACTCGCAGGTCTGAGCTTATCTTCAACCCACTGTCACAGGTTTCTCTCTATCTCCTTCAGTTTCTCTCTCTAACTCAAGCTCCCTCACCAATCTTGGCTAATCCCTTCAAAAAATACTCTATCTCCCCTTCCTTTCTCTCACTCCGTCTCTGCCTTTCATGCACGATGTCTTCCGTTTCTCTCCCTCTCACTCGGCCTCACCCTTTCTCTTCTCTATCTGTAGCTTTCTTCTTCCACCTTCATGATCCTTTTTCTCTCCTTGCTTCTTCCAAAAATGGCATTTTCTACTTTTTTGTTCTTTGTTTTAAAAAGTTTTAAATGTACTGCAGGTCCCTATAGTTTGGACAAATTTTGAATCAAGTTCCTATGGGTTTTTTTCCTCGTTTAGGGTCCTTATAGTTTGAAATTTTTTTAATTTGGTCCCTACCGTCACCCTCCAATTATAACTCTATCAGTTTAGTACTGGCATAACAAATGACTTGTCTATGTGACAATAAAAGAAGTTTATATGGCGCCAATGTGGCACAAAAATCGTCATCTCATCAAATTTTGGCCTAAAAAAGTTAATGATATGTCAATTTTTGTACTATTTTGGCACCACATTAGTTTCTTTTATTGTCACATAGACAAGTCATTTGTCATGTCAGCACTAAACTAACAAAGTTATAACTAAGGGTGATGGAAGGGACCCAATTAAAATAAAATTCAAACTATAGAGACCCCAAAAGAGAAAAAAAAAAAACTATAGAGACATTATTCAAAATTCATTTAAACAAGTAGATTTAAGAAAAATAATAACATAATAATTAAAAAGGAAAAGAGAACCCCTTAATTGACCCCAATACCCTATTTTTAAAAATTATTTACAAAAATATTCTACTTTCAAATTTATTTACGTAAATATCTTATTTTATTATTTTATTTTTTGAAAAAACCTTTTTTGAAAGGGCGACACCATTGGCGTCACATAAAAGTAGATGCCAGTGGAGTCACGTAAAAGATGACGCTAGCACCAACTTTTCACAAAGATTCCTGAATGATCCTATTTGCATGTGATTCATGTGTGCATGGAAATAGTGCAGAGATTCTTTGGTGAAGCCATTGGCGTCATCTTGCAGTGGACACTGGCGGCATCACATTGTATTGGACGCCAATGACCTCACCCATCTCGTGTGCTATAAATGCCCCCTTCTAGAGCAACAAAATTAAGAGTAAGCAAATATTTCATATGTTTTGCTGAGAATTTTTCACTGAGTTAGGGTTTGCTGTGTGGGAATTGCATTTGGTGAAACTTTTGAAAGTGTGTTTATATTTAAACTATACAATATAGTTTAGCATCAATAGTTATTATAAGTATATTGTTAGAATTGAGTTTGTAGTTATACTTGATATTATGCATGTTGTTAATGATGATTTAAGGAATTAATTTGTAGAATGCACATTTTTTTTTATTTAGGAATAAAATGCTTATATTAATGCATTGCAATGTTGTTAGATTATTGTTAGAAATGAACATGTAGTTGTAGTTGATATCGGGCATGTTGTTAATAATGATTCTTTGAATTGATTTGTGGTACATGGGATTTAAAATTTGAGAACAAAATGCTTATATGAGTACATTACAATGTTGTTAGATTATTGTTAGAAATAAATTTATAATTTTATTTGATATCATGCATCATGTTAATATAGACTTTTTTGAATTTATTTGGGACTTAAAATTTAGGGTTCAAGCATGCTTATATTAGTGCATTGCAATGGTTGAATATACAATGAAGATCAAGGCATCATTTAGGAAGGTCCAAGGCCCGCATGTTTGAATTCGAAACACATATGTGGACTATACCGTCTTAAACAGATAATACACCAAAAATTGGGTCTTAATCTTAATCAAGAAGTTGGAAAGATTATTTATGGATTTCCAATATCATCCGGTCAAACATTATTTTATGATAGACTTGAGCTACTGCAACAATTTTTATACTTACAGAAGTGTATTAAGCCTGTTTATGGACTCAGCCCTTATTGGAGCTGTGCTGGATGTGACAAATGACCTCCAGTGGGTTGGGCTTTCTCCCCAACTCCTTCGTCTACAAAAAAATATCAACTATTAGTAAACATAAATTGATATAAATTTTAAATATATCTAAACTTTTACAACATTAGTAAATAAAAAAAACTTACTAGCCTCCATTTTTGTTAGGAAATGATGATTAAGCTGCATCTATGAAAAGCTTGCCCTTAGTCCAATGAACAATTCTTCTTGTTCCTCTCAGAGACGGCCTTGTACTGCTCAAAGGCTCATTTGGCTTTGAGGGTCTCAAGAACAGCAGGTAACAACCATTCACCCTTTGTCTTTTGAATCCTGATGTCTCGAAAGCAAGCACTAAGGTTGTTAGAATACTTTGAGAGCTAGATCTTACGGATCTAGCTCTCATGCTAGGGGTCCCAAACACATTTTCCTCTACATTAGAAAACAGAAGTTCAATGTTAGTAAATATGCATACCAACTAGTTTAGAATAAAGTAAAATAAAATAAGATCAATGAAAAATTTACCTTGAACTCTGTCCACCAGAGTTCCTTCACCTCATTAGGAACTAAGGTGAAGTCCAACCACGACTGCTCAAACTTCGACTTGTAGATAGTCGAAAGGTAGTTGACAGGCTCCTTGGAAGGCATAAAGCTGTACAAAAAGAATAAATTGTTAAGTATTAGGAATAATAAACTGTAAATCATAAAAAAAAAATTCATTGTTAAGTATTAGAATTAACTTACTCCTTCCTCTTTGTGGCTCAATCCATAACTGATCATCAGCTTCTTGGGAGCCTAGCCATGGTGAGTCTGAAATTGTAAGATTCACATACGATGACCCTCTAGCGGCCGACGATGCGAAGCCTATGGTGACGGCTCCTAAGAACCCGTTATGTGTCGCAGTGGGCGATAGTGTGCGTGCAAACCTCAGGGTCGACATAAATAAAGGCAAGACCAGCTCGGTATGAGCAAGCCGAGCAAGAATCTTGCCTTTGTCCCTCCTAGACGTTGGCCCAGCTGTCGGAGATGAACGTCTCGGCTAGTCTGACATCTATCATATAATTTAAATATTAAGAATGAAATAATTAGTACAATAAACCCCAAAACTATAAACCCTTAACCCTAAACCTAAAAACCCTAAATCACATACCCCTAACTCTAAACCCTAAATAAAAAATTAGGGAGAGTCAACCCTAAAAATTCAACATTCTAAGAATTTAAAATTCCACACAATTAAACAAAAACACAATCAGAAAATTACAATTTATTCCAACATGAAAAATTATATAGTAGTAGAGGTAAAAACTTACATAGTAATAGAAAAAATTACAAAATTATTTCTAAACCCAAACCCTTAAACCTCAAATCCCAAATCATTAAACCCTAACCCCTAAACCCCAAATCCCTAATCCCTTAATCCCTAAACTTTAAATTCTAAACCTTAACCCCTAAACCCTAAACCCTAAACTCTAAACCACTAAATCACTAACCACTTAACCCTAAACTATAAACCCCAAACCCCTATATCTAAAACCTTTAACCCTAAAACCCTAAACTCCAAATCCTAAACCACTAAATCATTAAACCCTAACCCCCTAAACGCTAACCCTTAAACTAAATTAAATACCCAAAAAAAGTAAGCCAAATTAAGTACCCGACAATTCAACAAAAATTAAGGCAGATTAAATATACAAAAATTCAATAGAAACTAAGCCAACAAAAATTAGAAATTGAGTCAAATTAAATAGCCAACAATTCAATAGAAATTAAGCCAACAAAAATAAAAAATTAAGCTAAATTAAAAGCCTAACAATTCAACAGAAATTAAGCCAACAAAAATAAAAAAATACACATAACATAAATCAGAATCAAATCCTCATCGATCAATTAAGCCAACAATAATCAAAATCAATTCTAATAAATTTTACAACATCCCAAAAAAATCCAAAAAACAAAAATAGTTTCATAATTCTACAAAACTCATACAACAAAAGGCCTATTATAATTTGTCCAAAAAATAAAAAAACAGAAGTGAAACATCTAATGTGCAAAAATCGATACATAAATAAAATTCAAATCGGTAGAAATATGTCTAACTCTACTCCAAAGCAAATATAAGTGCTTGAAATTGCTCGACACCCTCGGAAAGATGCTTGGAGGGCTAGATAATGGGAAAGTGAGGAGAGAAAGCGAGGAGAGAAAAGGGAAATCTAAAGTTCAAAGTGAGGAAGTTGAGCTGGGTGGGCTACTGAAAAATTCAGATTTCTCACGGAATTTCTCACGGATTATGTCTGTGAAAAAAATTCCAAAATTCAAATTTTAAGTGAAACGGTGCACAACAAGTTTCTCACAGATTTTCTAGCAGAATTTCTCATGGAATGAGAAGGCTGTGAGAAAGTCCGTGAGAAAATTCAAATTTTCTCATGGACTAAACAATAAACACATCAATCATGATGGTTAGGATGCTTTTTTTCACTGGTTTTCTCATGAATTTTTCTAACAGATGATTTGTTCCATGAGAAATTCTGTGAGAAACTCCTAACAGTCATAAGTCATGAGAAAATCCATGATAAATGGTGTGAGTTTCTCACGGACTTTTGTTTCGTGAGAAAATCCATTTTTCCTTGTAGAGCAACAGGGTGTGTTCTATTAATTCCTTTTGCTGCCATTTATATATATATATGTGTGTGTGTGTGTGTGTGTGTGTGTGTGTGTGTGTGTGTGTGTGTGTATGGATTTGTTCTTGTTTATGTAGTTGTGATGCATTTATTTTCAATTTCTTTGTTGATTGATTTCTGACCCTGAGGTTCCTCCCTAGGGCTATGTTATTATCATTTCTGCTGGTCTCTTTCTATGCTCAATTTCTGCTAGATTATTTTTCTGTCAAATGGTTTATTTAGTTTCTATCTATAATTTAAAAAAAGAGTTGCATGTTTCTCATTGTTATTTGGGAATTCTTTGTTGGAATTTTGTTTTTGATAATTTGCATTCTGCACTTTTAAGCTTTCATTTATGTCCAAATGAGTTTAAGTTGTCTTATTGGTTCCAAAATAGAGGTTTTTGTCTTTCTTTCTTTCTTTCTGTCCATCTGCACTGTTTTGGAGTTCCAATTTGAGAATTCCTTGCATGTTTTGGTACTTATATCTATACATAGATACTTATAGTATTTCATTATTTCTGTGGTAACCTTGATTTTATCCCTTTCGATTGATTAATAGATTGTGGATATTTCTAGATTTTGGTTTTAATTTGTGCTTCAATATTAGAGTTGTTTTGAGAGGTTTGCTCATTACCTTGATTCAAAATATAGTGCTATTTTGGTCTTTAATCATGTATTTTTTTTTCATTGGGACTGTTTCAATTTTGTCATTTTTAGGATTTGTCTTTAAGATAAATGTGCTTTCCGTTTTGATGTTTCATTAAAGGCTGCATGTGGTTTTAGTATTTTGTGATGGATGTTTGCTAGTAAGGTTGTATATGTGAAGTTGGGCTCTTGCTACATGCTTTTCACCATTATTGCTCATTCCACCATGTGAAATTTTTTAATTTAATCTCTATGTTGTGTGGTGGTGAAATCGTATGCTTAATCTGCTTGTTATTTCATCATGTTCTAAGGCTTGATGTAGACACCGTATTTTGTCCAGGTACTTTTCATGGCATAAAAAAAAAATAAAAAAAAAAGAGACAAAAATTTATGACATTGTATTTTTGAAAATTTGAGGTCATATATCTTCTAAATTTGCCAAAATTATGCATTAAAATTTTTTTTTTGAAAATATGTAAGTTTTTAATTAGTGGTTTATTTCTTCTTATATTTTTGTTTGGGCTTTTTTAATAAAATAAATCCTAGTCTCACTACTTTATCCTAGTCCATTGTTAATGTAGCCCATTTGACCCATCTTTTAGTATTTAATTTTTTTTTTTACAAATAGTAAATAAAAAAAGAAATTTTTTTAATAAATTTTTGCATCACTAGATCTAGGAGGACTGATGAAGGAGCAAGGAATGGATTTCCCTCACTCCCCATTGGTCCAAGTTTATGCACCTTATCTTCATTAAATAAATAAGTAATTTAAAAAGAAGAAAAAAAATTAAAAAGAAAGAAAAGGAGAAAATAGCAAGGGGGATTAGCAAATAAAGAGAAAGAGGAGGGGAGGAAAGAAAAGGAAAAGAAGAAGAAAAAAAAGGAAAAAGAATGAGGAGCTTGGGAGAAAGGAAAGGAACCAAAGAGAGAGGAAGTTATGAATCTTTATCAAATTCATTCTACAAGGGTAATTTCTACTCCAATTCTTCTATCTTTACTGCTAGATTTTTTTATCTATGGTGATTAATTTGTCTATTTGTTGTTATGTGTGAATAATTATGATGAATTTCTAAATCATAGTGTAGTTTGATGTAGTTTGAGATTGATTCTTATGGTTCTAAGATACCCATGATGTTGGATTCCTAAATTTAAGTTCAATTTCTGATGTTGATATAGAAATAATTTTAATTTTGGAACTTTGAGTTGTTTCTTTGATTGATAATACTTGGTTTGGTTGTGATTGTGCATTTTCGAGTCTATCAATATTCTCTGGCAACCATTAGGAGAATATCATTTTCACCTGTCCCTTTGGCACTTTTGCTTATAGGTGTATGCCTTTCGGCCTCTGCAACGCCACTGGTACCTTCCAGCGGTGCATAGTAAGTATCTTCTCTGACTTTCTAGAGGAGTGCATGGAGATATTTATGGATAATTTTACTGTTTATGGTTCTTCTTTTGATTCCTGTTTGGATAGCCTATCTAGAATGCTGCATAAATGCATTGAAACTAACCTTGTTCTAAATTTTGAGAAATGTCATTTCATGGTAAAGCAAGGTATAGTTTTAGGTCATGTAGTGTCTAGCAAGAGAATTGAGGTAGATCCTGCGAAAATATATGTCATTACCTGTTTACCTTACCCCACATGCGTGCGGAGAGTTCATTTTTTTCTTGGGCATGCAAGTTTCAATAGGCGCTTTATTAGAGATTTCAGCTAGATAGTCCTTCCGCTGTCCAACCTTCTGCAAAAAGATGTGGAGTTTTTATTTGACAAGAAATGCAAGGAAGCCTTCAATCGTCTAAAGCAAGCTTTGACTAGTACCCTCATCATTTAGCCACCTGACTGGACACTCCCGTTTGAGCTGATGTGTGATGCTTCTAACTATGCTTTGGGAGCTGTCTTGGCACAGAGAGTGGCCAAGGTCTCCCATGCAATCTATTATACTTCGAGAACTTTGGATGCTGCTTAAGCAAATTACACAACCACAGAAAAAGAACTTTTAGCTATTGTGTTTGCATTAGATAAGTTCATATCATATTTTCTTGATTCTAAGGTTGTGGAGTTTTCTGATCATCCAGCTCTGAAGTTTCTTTTGAAGAAACCTAATGCTAAACCATGATTGATTAGGTGGATGTTGCTGCTCCAGGAGTTTGACATTAAGATCCAAGATAAAAGTGGAGTAAAGAACCTGGTGGCTGATCACTTAAGCAGGATTAAGAGAGCCTCTGATCCCCTTCCCATGCATCCATGACTTTTTTCTTGATGTGCAGCTTTTACAGTTGCAAGTTAAGATCACATCTCCTTGGTTTGCAAATATGGTAAATTTCTTGGTTGATGGTGTTTTCCTACATGTTTTACTAGGGCTCAAAATGATAAATGAGAAGTGAGTCTAAGTATTATGTGTGGGATGATCCCTATCACTGGAGATTTTGTAGTGACCAAGTTATTAGGAGATGTATACCTGATCATGAGTTCCAGTTTGTTCTTAGTTTTTGTCATGCATTTGTATGTGGTGGGCATTTTGGGCCTCAACGTACAACTAGGAAAGTCTTGGACTCTGGATTGTATTGGCTTACCCTATTTCATGATGCATAAATGTTTTGTAAGTCTTATGAATAGTGCTAGATAATAGGAAATATTTCTTGCAGGAATGAGATGCCTCAGCAAGCTTTGCTGTTTTGTGAGATTTTTTATGTATGGGGTATTGACTTTATGGGACCTTTTCCTGTTTCTTTTGGTTTTGTTTACATATTGTTGGTTGTTGATTATGTATCTAAATGGGTGGAGGCAAAAGCTACTCGGATCGATGATTCTAAAGTTGTTGTAGATTTTGTTAGATCACACATTTTCTGCAAATTTGGCATTCTAGGGGTTATCATCAGGGTTCACACTTCTGCAACCGGAGCATTAAGGCTTTGGTGAGAAAATATGGAGTCTTGCATAAAGTTTCCACATCTTACCACCCCCAAACAAATGGGCAAGCCGAAGTCTCCAACAAAGAGATCAAACAAATCTTGGAGAAAACTATCCAACCTAACAAGAAGGATTGGAGCTTGAGGCTTGAGGATGCTCTTTGGGCTTACAAGACAGCTTTTAAGACACTCATTGGGATGTCCCCCCTACAAGATAGTCTTTGGTAAAGCATGCCACCTTCCGGTGAAGATTTAACACAAGACATATTGGGCAGTAAAGCAGTGCAATCTTGACTTGAATCAAGTTGGATCCCAAAGAAAGCTCAAACTCCAAGAACTTGAAGAGCTTCGGTTTGAAGCTTATGAGAACTCACAGATCTACAAGGAAAATACCAAGCTTCTTCTTGATAAGATGTTGATAAGGAAGGAGTTCTCCATTGACCAAAAAGTTCTCCTTTATAACTCCCGCCTCAAGCTCATTCCCGGCAAGCTCCATTCTAGGTGGCTTGGTCCATTTGTAGTCACTAAGGTCTTTCCTTATGTTGTTGTGGAGATTACAAGTGAGGCTACTAACAAAGCTTTCAAAGTCAATGGACATCGCCTCAAGTCATTCTATGAGGGAGCTCAAGAGGACATAGTGGAGGAGGTCCACTTACAAGAAGCCATCTACCTTACTTGATAAAGATGTTTCTTCTCTCTCTTTTATTTTACTTGTCCTAGATTGATTGATGATAATTGAGAGATGTTGCTTTTTGAGCTTTTACATTAAGGGCAACGTAGAATTTAAGTGTGGGGGAGAAATTTACATTGTATTTTCTGTTTCTGTTTTTAATTTTCTATTTTTTGTTAATTTTCTATTTTTCTTATTATTTTTTTTTTCCTGTTTTTGTTAATTTTCTGTTTTTAATTACCTTCCAATGATATTTTGGGATTAGTGAAGTTTGTAAGTTTGAAGCAATTAAAATTCAAGATTCATAACATGATTGAATAAATTGTCTTCCTTCCTGAATTTCACATGCTTAGTTTTGGATGTTGGATTAGTGATTAAGTTTGATAGATGCATGCCTTGTAAGATTTTGAGCCTTCTGATGGATGAATTTAACATTTGTGCAATTCTTTTCTTTCTAGTGTGATTTTTACTCATGACAATTGATCACTCTAG
This sequence comes from Cercis canadensis, assembly GCA_003255065.1. Classification (NCBI taxonomy): domain Eukaryota; kingdom Viridiplantae; phylum Streptophyta; class Magnoliopsida; order Fabales; family Fabaceae; genus Cercis; species Cercis canadensis. The sequence goes on from QAOA01001470.1 coordinate 54,930, forward strand.
AATTTATTTTGATTTTTTTTTAGGCCACACTTTCACTTGCATACATAAACATGATTGAGACATTATTTCTTGATTTAACTACTTTGACAAATAGTCAACCTTACATCATCTCCCTTTAATTAACCCCCTTGAGCCTATTTACCTATCATTTGTCTTAGTTCATTATATGCCTATGTGAAAAACCATGTTTTTACCTTATATTAGGGAATGTGAGAGTATTGGTTCATTTTCATTGGAGGAGCTCTTGTGCTTATAGGCAACTAATAGAACAAGTTTGGAGGTTGTGCAATATGCAAAGTGTTTAGTGGAAGAAAAAAAAAATAGAAGGAAAATAATAAATGTAAGAAGGTTGTGATAGAAAAGAAAAAGAAAATAATATGTAAGAAGAATATGCTTTACATACTTGGAATTGGGGTAAAATTTTCATGCTTGTCATTTGAGTTCCTCCCCAATGTTCTTTGATTTTCCTAAGGTATTTAGCTTGTTATATCCATATTATTCCCTTCCCTTACCTTGGCCCTATTACAACCTTGAATAAATTCTTCTTGATTTGTGTGTGCATGTGTTTGAGTAATGGAGAAGTAGAAGATAAGCAAGCTTATAGTAGTGCATTTCTTCATGGGTTTAATTGAGTGAAATACCTACATTCCAAACACTCGAGGGATTGAGAGTATATCTTGTGAGGATCTATCATTCTTGACTCATACTTTTCAATTGAAGCTACCTTGTTTGTTGGTTTGGGATGTGAAGAAATTTTATCTCATGAATGTTTTGACCCCCTTGAATCTTTGATTGCTCTTATTACCTTTGAACTTTTACATTTCTTGAATATCATTGGAAAGTGAGTCTTTAGCTTTTGAGTTTGTTTGTTTTTTCTTGTTTCTTAATGTTGAAGTTCTAGTTTGTTCGAGACGTGCAAAAGCTAAGTGTGGAAGAATTTGATAAATACAATTTTTATACATTAGTTAACCCTTATTTTTAGTCTCTTAAACCTCTTATGTACTTAATTGATTGGGCTTGACCACATTTTATAAGTTTAGGTTCTAATTGGACTTAATTGTATTTTTCAGCAATATTAGGAATTTTACATTGCTTATGTATTTCGGGTATAACTTGAGTTCTGCGCATCTGATAATCATGAATTTTACCTTGTAGGAAATTTGAGAGAAATTTCTACAACTATGATTCATAGCTCCAAGGCTGATTCGGGTGTCCAGCGGGCCATTTTAAACCTGGAAGTCATAACAGATATGCTATCACTGGATCCTAGACCGTATGAAGAGGTTTGTCCATAAATTGGGTTGTGGGTGTCTTATAGACCCGAAACTAGTTCCATTGGATATCTGAGACATAAATATGAAACTCTTGTGAAGATTACTTATACAAAATGTAGCATTTTGATAGTGTTAGCACCTCTTGAAGTCGGCTGATGAGTCCAGAGAGCTGTTAAGAGTAAATTGGGTCTAACTCTCTCATCCTAAGCCCGATCAAGACAAATTCGGTGTCCAATTAAAGCTAAGAAAAATAGGATTAATTCTAACCTAGGGGCAGTCTTGGAATTGAGATATTTTGGATGATTACAAGGATGGAGAGCAGGAGTACATGGGGAGCATTCCCAATTAAGCAGTTTTTCATTTTTTTCCTCTCCTCTTTCTGGAGGTTTTCTTCTCCTTTTCTGTGTAATTAATTCTTCCCTCTCGTTCATTGAGGGTTAGACCTTTAACCAATCTAGGTTTTGATTATCTTGATGTTTAATTCTGAGATTCTATTTTAATTGTTCTGTATTCAGTTATTAATCAAATTTCTTTCATTCTTTTTGTTTAATTCTAATTGAGTTGCTTAATTTGATTGGGACGTTCATGTGATAGTTGCATAAATTTCACATGTTAAAAGAGGATTGCAAAGATCAAACAATGTTTCAAAGGTATTTGACGAATTGTTTAGCTTGGTTGGATTCTGGTTTTTAGGAAAATTTAGAATTAAATGGATGTTTGATTTGTTTAATCTTAACTGGTCGAATTCTGGATGTTTATCCAATAGAGGATCCATGGATCATCTTGAGGCTTCTTGATGTGATCTAAGACCGAGAATTAGGTTAGTGATTGAATGAATCCACTGTAATCAATGATGGATTAAAATCAATATTGATTAATTCCCTAGATTGGTTGTTTTCTTAATTCTATTTACTATTTTTAATTACTTTTTGTTGATTATTTCTGCAAAATCTTCCCCCTATTTGTTAACCTCCTAATTTGATTTTGTAATTAGAGTGATCCAAGGGCTCGACTCGGTGTTACCTTATACTGTAAGTAGTTTTGGTGAACCGGCTATAAATAGATATAATTTGATAGTCTCAGCAGTTATCACACTGCATATAAAATATAAGGAAAAAGTCCAAAAAATTCTCCTGAACTATACATTATGTGTGCTTTACTCCCGAAGCTTTAAAAATATAAAGAAGACCTCCTTGAAATTTTAAAATATGCACTTTATCCCACGACCCTGACGTCCTTCCATTAATGTGCACATGATGTGATTAATCTGGGCCATAGTGCAATTTTATAGGGGTATAAATGAAAATAAATTTATAAAAATTGTGGTCAAAAAGTAATATTTAAAGAGTTTTGAGGTCAAATTATAATATTCAAATCCCTTCTTCCGTCCATTAATGGACGGACGTCAAGGTCGTGGGGGTAAAGTGCACATTTTGAAAGTTGAATGAGGTATTTCCTACGTTTTTTAAGCTTTGGGGGTAAACTGCAAATAGGGTATAGTTCGGGGGATTTTTTTAGACTTTTTCCTAAAATATATATCTGTATCGCGTAGTATTCGCGGGCCATTTCACTTATCATAGGAGGATAGGGTAAGTCAGTCCTATATGGGATGCCCTTCTCTATCTGACCTAGGTGAACGTAGCGCCACCTTGGACAATCGCTTTATGCAATGAAAAAGTTGAAGGATTTAGATCTCAGTAAAGAAATCATGCACTGCACGTTTAAATTCTATGTCTTTACTTTTGTCAGATATTCCTATAATACATTTATTATTTTGAGGTAAATAAAATATATTTTTTTGCCATATTTATGCTCGCACAATAAATTTCATGTTACTGTCTTTTAGACGGGTGTTGTGGAGTGCTTAATATCTTCCCTACACACAAATTGACTCCCGAACCTTCTCTAGCTTGTAGACCATTTTTTTTTTAAAATTCAAAAGGGGTTTTTCAATGGTTTCCCATTTTCTTAATACAATTGGTGGCGACTCTAAGTTTTTCTTTCAAAAACTAATCTTTTAAAAAGTTTGTCATTCACGACATAGTAACTTTCGGGTACGTTGTGACAGTTGATGGACTATTTTTTTTTTTTTCACATTGCTAAATCATGAATTTGAGAGTGTTGTTTTCTTTTGTTGTTGTGTTAATGATGAATTGGGTAGGGTTTTGTGTATATGGTTGTGTTCATGTCCCTCTCTTTAGCTCCCAATGTATTCATGATTAACATTGTAGTGCACTTTAATCTCTGTTTGTTGGTTGGCTGGTTTAAGGGCTTTTTGCAAGGTATTCTTGCTATTCTTTTTTTCTTGTGGAAAATTGATGGAAATGGCTAAAGCCGTTAGACTTAATTTCATGGGATATGATGATGATTTTATTTCCCGTTTGTTTTAAATTTGACTTGGAGCCCTTTGAGCATGGTCATATGTTAGAAAAAAAATGATAATGAAAACTATAAATGAATGACTTTGAGACGTAAATAATTACACAGTCTTGAGTGTAATATTACTTTTTTTTTTTTATCAAAAACAAGTTATCCCAGGATACAACAAAGCCCTAAAAAACTCTCAATGGAAATGTGAATGTTAATGCATTGGGGAGTTCCCTTTTATAGACTTGAAAATGCATTAATCAACAAATATGACTGGTTAGTAATCAGCAGACACAATTATCTGTTTGGAAATGGACACAACTGTATGTTCAAATTATTCATTAATCAAACAGATACAACTATTCATTTTTAATGAAACATTTTAATTTAATTAACTGCCCTCTGAACTGGGTCAAACCGACCCCAACCGGACTGGTCTGGTTATTAAAACTGAACTCTAAAATATTTGTCAAATCAAGTCCCAAGATCCTAAGTGATAGTCAAACCGACCCCAACCGGACTAATCCGGTTATTAAAATTGAACTCTAAAATATTTGTCAAATCAAGTCCCAAGATCCTAAGTGATAATCCAAGATCATTAAACATCTTTGATTTACTAAGATATTGGGCTAGCTTTATAGGCTTATGTGGCCCATTATCTAAAATTTCTCTATAACTTGTTTTTGCCTTTATAAAGCCTTAAACATTGATTGTTTTAATCAATGTGGGACTTAACCCTACAACCAAAGTTACAAATTATTCAACATTCCCCCACTAGTTTGTAAACTAAATCATTCACAATAAATATAATGCATATAAGAATGTACCTTATAGGTTTAAACCCTAACATTAGTGTAAATATCTAAGGATGCTAATGAAGTATTTGGTGTCCGAAGATTAAACCAAAACTCCTTGCTATTAGGATCGAAGATATCACACACATAATATTTATAAAATTCTCCAAAAGAGGTTTTAATTGCCTTAGAACTATTTAAATGGCCATGTGCTAAGCAATCACATTTTTTGTGAATATTTTCAAAGATAAAATTCATTAAACCTTTGTTAAAGCGGCACCAATTCATATTCACATAGGTGGAGTTCATTCCATTGTCTCTGTTACTATAGACAATTTTAAACAACTCTATTAAGAGTTAAGGTCATCCTTTCAACATAACAGTAAGCACTAACCTCATGTTTTGTATAAGACTCCTCTTAATTAGTCTTAAAACATACACTTATCAATGACTTGTTGTTACCCATTAAACTTTAGCAATTACCAATTTGGTAATTCAAAGTTGGGTTACCATAATTGGTGTCTTAAGGGTTCAATTTAGTCCCCTACGACATGTTGTCCTCCATATCATATCTCTTGGTAAAGATTTGGTAAAAGGATTAGCCAAATTATTTGTGAATTTCATATAGAGAAGTGAAATGCTACCACTCGATATTAATTCTCTAATATAAACATGTCTTATACTAATATTTGTTAACTTTCCATTATACATCTATAGCTATATAACTATAAAAGGAATATGCAAATGTTTCACAGCTCGTCACGTGGCACTCTTAGCCATTAATACGAGTCATAAATATTCATATTTAATACAATTACAATTACAATATTTAAAATATAAAAAAATCATAATTAACAAATGGCACGATTTAAAATATGAATTCTTTTTTATTTATAAATAAAAAACCTGAAAAAATAAATAAATATTTGTGTCTTTAANCCTGAAAAAATAAATAAAAATTTGTGTCTTTAATATACTTCCATATTTGAAATTGATCACCATTTATTATTTAATGAATAAATTAAAACAAAAAATGTTTTAGAACAAAATATAATATTTAATTAATTGCTTGATAGGCAATACCAAGTTGTTATCGAAATTTGATTATAGTCTCCTAAGAATCAACAAATGCTTGATAGGCAATATTTAAAAATGCATGCTAGCAAAATCTGTAAAATAGTGATTGCTTGAGTTGCAAGACCAATGACAATCTGAAATAAGGAAGTTATATTTTTCAAATCAGCACCTTTTTAGGGAATATTGCCTCCTCTCTTCAAATAACTGAAACAAGGAAGTTATATTTTTCAATATTTTCATTCTTATATTTTGTTTGAATTACTAACCGAAATTCTAATTGCAAATCATTGAATAATTTGTGCAAAATTGACAATTACTTTCCGTAATTGTTGTCACCCAATAATTATTTAATTTCTAATTTGAATAGAAAATTAGGGTTACACTTCCTTTCCTCTATATCCCTATATAAATAGCACCCTCCTGTGGGGAAATTCACCATTGACTTACTGATTGCTGCAAGGAATTTCTTCCATCTCCAGCTTGCCTCAGGTTTGTTCTTTCAAACATTTTGCTTTTGCTTTTTGTTGCTCTCCCTTCCCATATGCGGCAATGTAAATGTTTTATGGTTTATTATTTTTTACACATACTCAATCTCCATACGAGATTAGTTTCGTTATTCATCAATATAATTTCAATGCTTATAGGGGATTCACAAAAGGCATCGTAGCTACTATCTACACATCCGGTAGGTATTATTTTCCATGGTATATTTTTGTTTTTCATTCTACTATACTTTGTTTAAGTTATTCTTTTTAGTTTTTCTTTATAAACATGTACTCACGCATTCTCAGACCTTTATAAACGTGGATTTACATCACATTTAGAATCATGGTGAGGACTAGACAACAACGTGTGAATGAGGGGGCACCAAAGAATGTCATCTCCTTTATTCTGTTTGTGGAGGAGAGAGCCAATCATTCCCAATCAATGGCTTTTTATGATGCTATGAATACTAAGACTGTGAACTTTTCATTTGTGGTTCAAATCACCTATGAAATCCTCATCACAAAAATCATGGTAAAAATGGTAGGAAGGTTCAAAATTATTTATAAAGAAATAATTTATGATATTTTTAATTAATATGCTTATTTTTCCTTTTATGCAAGCCCATTCAATTTGAATTTTGGAACGAATTCATGGCCGATGGTGAGATGACATGGCATATCACTATATGTTGGAATAGTAATGTTTAGAAGGTTAAAGTCGTTCATGTACCACAAGAAGTGTTCATCACGATCAAGTTTGGTGAAAGGCTCAGTAAATTTCTTGAAGACAATCACATTGAAGAGAAGGATGTGATACTATTTGAACATGTCGGAAGAAGAGTTCTTTGCTTCACTCTTTTAGCAAACAATGTCATTCTTCAAGACTAGGCTAGCAATTTGGTTTTCTGATATTAATAATGTAATGACTTTCTTGGAAAATGTCATTGTTCTTGACTACGCTACATGTTTGGTTTTAAAAATATTATTATTATAATCAATTTATAGTGAGGTTTAATATATTCGGTTTTACTATTTCAAAATTTGAGTCTATACTATGTTTTATTCTTTGTTACACATAAAATTTTGTTAATATGGAGTATTATGCTAAAAATATAATGTTTTATTTGTGTTTTTTAATCAATTTATAGTTGATGAATTAACAATTAAGATTTAAGAAACTTTACAAGGCATAAGTAACAAGAGTCTACTCCTATAGGCATAAGTAACCTGCAATATTAACGTAATTGAATGATAATAATGAAGGAATTTTCAGCCATGGCATCTCATATTTGTGAAAGAGTAAAGGCTAAACTTGAGGGCCAAGAATTAGGGGGGAAGCTTCTAATGGCTTAGTTATGTTGAAAAAAAGTTGTGGCTTTAAAGTATTTCCATATTGATATTTCTAATCATTAATTATTTGATGCATATTTTTAAATAAAATTTTGTAAGAGTTAAAGACTTGATTGGCAAGATCAATCAAGCCATCTTTCGGTTGGTATTGATTGCTGGGCATATAATGTCATTTTAATATTAATTGCTAATTTCTCTCAATTTACCTTATTATACTAACTATGATATATTTGGAAATCCACATAATTGTATTGTTATAAATTAATAATATAATTGGTCAATGTGGAAACCATTGTTCGTTACCAGCCGAAAATCAAGCATTATATGAATTATAAATTAATTGAAATTTTACAAATAATTGTCAACTGAATTGATATAGCACACAATAGCTCTTCGCCCATTAGGTTTAGCAATTCCTATGTGTGAGGGAGGCACACATTGGTCTTCTACCACATATGCCCGCTTATACTATATAAATAGGTTGCTGCCCTTTGTGTTGCATTGAAAAGGATTGTAAGAAGATAAGGTTAAATTATTAAGTCCTATGAAGATATCAAACCAAGTTCTAGCAAGTAAGTATAAAACATCTATTATATTTTCCTATCGTGTGCTTTATGTAAGCTACATGTATAATATTAATTTGTGATTTCTTTTCCCCTTGTGATCTTTCATCTATATATTTCCTTTCCTCTACTTACTTTGGCTACATTATGATGTTTATAAGAAATCAAATTGTTAGGATGCAGCAGCCAAGGGCCAATATCTCACATGTACTTGATCTCATGGACCATCAATATGATGAGTACTCAGGTGCATTTGATTATGCATGCATTATTTGGACTGCTGGAGAATAATTTGTGGTGCAAATCACACATGAAGTGATCGTTAACAAAGCCATGGTAACACATAAAACTCAATTTACATATTGGTAAAGCATCTTTGTAATAAAATTATCTACAAATGACTTTTTGATTACTCCATATTAGGAGATACCATATGAGTTTGTTTGTTTGTGTATGGGTTAAGAGGATGGTACGTGGTATTTAAAGGATCCATCTTCCCCCAAGCATTGGTCACCTGAGACGCTCGCCTCTATACTAGGACAGTTACACCAACAACATCTAGGATCTGGTTCGGCCCCCCAACCTGTAATTGAGAATGACACTGACGAGGAGGACTAGTGCTTATAGGGTTTAGGGTTGTATTTTTTTTTATTGTATAACATTTTTTATTAATAAAATTTAGTTATATTTCATTTTATTTTGTTTATTAATTTGATTAAATGTTTAGAAAAAATAAATTGTTATTTTGAAAAAAACAATTCACAAATAAAAAAATTATTTAAAAAGGTTTTTCTCACGGAGAACTATTCATGAGAAATTTCTCACAGACAAAATCCACGATTTTTGGGTGAGACATTCTCACGCGTAACAAATATTTATAAGTGAGAAACTCTGTGAGAAATTTCTCACATATCAATTTGTCTGTGAGAAAATGCTTTTATCACGTCTGTTTTTCTCTCACCCATAAGTTTGTGAGAAAGTCCGTGAGAGTACTATTTCTCCTGGACTTTTCCACCATTTCTCATGGAATTTATTCTATGAGAAAACGGCAATTTTCTTGTAGTGTTGGAATATGAGTCTAATGCATGCCCCTTGGCTGCTGCGTGTAGTTTATAAATTCTACGAAGGCCTGGAAAAATTATTGGAGAAAAACCATATAAAGGTTGGTGATGCTGTCATCTTCGAGCATGTAGTTGGCAAGTGCATGCATTACACTCGTATTTTAGAAGAAGAAGAGAACATTGTGTTTCCTAAAGAGTTTTAGTTGTTATTGCTAAACTGATGTTACCTTGGACCACACTTACTGTTATAATGGATATGGAATTAATAAATTGGGATTTGATTGAATAAAAATGATACGTGGTTTTGGTATGAAAATATCATTGTTCTATTTTTGCTTTAATATTGGTTGGCTATTTATTCATGTTGTTAGTAACAAACCATTTAACTTGGAACAACAAAGGACAATGTTTACCATTCAAATGAATATAGAATTTTGTCTATGGGACAACCATATATTGTAAATAAAAATATATGAGTATTCATACCAATTACAATATGAGTATTCATACTAGTATATCTAGTAATTCTAGTCAAATTATTATTCTCCCTCTAAAGAATCAGAAGCATNGAGTATTCATACTAGCATATCTAGCAATTCTAGTCAAATTATTATTCTCCCTCTAAAGAATCAGAAGCATATCTAATTTGCATAAACAACATTGGAATACACTGATAACGTGGAGACACAATAATCAAATGGTTTCTTAATGTGAATAACTTGAAAGACTAATTTAAGGTTATTCAAATAAATAACTAAATAAAATAAAACAAAGAAAGATCCTTGGTACTCAAATAACATTTCCTTGCTAATCAAATCGGAATCTCGTAAATATTTGTAAAGGGGAGAATTTTTAGCATATTAGGCAATCAAATGTTTTATGACTTTTCAAACATACCATGTATTTAGAATTTTTGTATTTCATTAATTGATGAATAATCTAAAATTAAAAATGTTAAATAATAAAATAATGTTGTAATTGATCAAGTCAACAAATAATTATTTAATACCTACTATATAGTTCATTTCGGTTATTGTGCTTCAATTAATGCTAAAGCTGAGGTCCAAGTGTTATGTTTGCAATTTCTAAGGAGGATACAACACAAATTAGGGCATATTACATAACCCATGATAAAATTGTTTTTTTAATTGAAATAGAAATTCCCTTATGTAGTCATGAGAATATAAAACCTATTGAAGTCCCAAGCTTTACTCATAAGTATAACTATTTATTGTTAACATTAAAAAATTTGAGAAAGGGATTTCAAAAAGAAAATATTGATGAACTTGAGGGCCAAGTCTTATTGCTAAAATTTGACTTAAAATGGCCTAACAATTTTGGGCGAAGCCGCCATTAGAAAATCCCAATTCCGGATTCCCACATCATGAAGTAAATGATTTTTATATGTGTTTGTCAATTTTGCGTTGATTGGATGAACAACTTATTATATGTGTTTTAAAAAGGTAATTTCAACTTATTATATGTGAAATTTTATATTTATAATTTACTTAATTTTTGTGTGTGATTTTGTGTACTATTTACTGTGAGTTAGCATCAAGATTACTAAGTATGCATTACATATTTTTTTACAACATATGAAGATGATACTATAGGCTAATAGAAAAATGATGATATAGAATATTTGAAAACTTGATCATGGAACTCCTCTTTATTAAGTATTAATTAATATGCAATGAACCTATCAAGGTGACTATATTACCGAATACATTATAGTACCTTGATGAAAGAATTATATTATAGTAGCATAATTAATGGAAAATATGGGTGAAATAATGTAATAATAAATAGGAGAGGATTGTTTCCTTATTAATTATCAAGACTTAAGAAACTAAGAAAGTGGTCAAAAGTGGAAATCAACTTTATTAATGTAATTATAATTCAAAATACATAAATCATTCTAAATTATCGCAAAAGGAAAGGCTAATTTTTAAGGCCAATGGTTATGATTTGTATTTATATGGAGCTCACCACCGAAATAGGTCAAACTTAAAAACCTTATAATTGAAATTATATCCTTCTAATAAGTAGGAAAAAACCTTATAATTTCTAATATATAAATATAGAATAATTTTTCATTGCATGATTGAAGACTATTTACATTACCTCATTATTCAATGGAGGAGTTTTAGGTTTTATCATTAAACCTAACATGAACACAAACATAAATAATAGGGAGTGATATTTGTTCAATTTGTTTTCATATAAATACGTCCTAGTAGGCAAAGAATAGCACTAACTCCTGCTCTTTCTCTTCTTACATGCATGCTGTCAATTTCTTTGAAGAGTCTCAAGGTATGTTTTCTTTTAATGCGTACAATTTTGGGAGAGTCGTCCTGAAATACTCGAATTCAAAAATTAACCCAATTGGGTATACCATCATTCTCATCCACATGTTTTAGTTGCAAGCTAATGTGCCATGTATGTGTTTTTATTTTTCTAATTCTGAAACCAAAATAAAACTACAAAAGGAAAGGAATTAAAGAGGTAAGGGCTCTAAAGTAGGGAAATTGGCTTATTTTTCTGTCAGCGAAGTCAATTTAGTGTATGTCAAGAACCGATTCAACCTAAAAGCTTAAGCTGATAGGTGAAGGCCCATGAATGGTTTTATATTTAACACTCCCCCGCACGCGAAAGCCCTTTGGGCTTGAAGCGTGGACAAAACACATGTCCATTTATACCATGTGCTGAAATTTCAATTCAATTTAGAAAGTGGAGGCGGAAGGATTTGATCTCCTGACCGTTTGGTCAAAGAGGCTCTGATACCATGTCAAGAACCAATTCAACCTAAAATGTTAAGTTGATAGGTGAATGCCCATGAATGGTTTTATATTTAATAGTGTATGAATCCAGAAACAAAGGAAAATACATAAAAAAGATAGAAAAGGAAAATACTACTCTCTCTTGATTATAAAATTCTAAGGTTTGAGATTTCTTGCATCTTTACGCATATAAATACATCCCTGTAGACAAGAAATAACACTCACACTTGTTGTGCCTATTCTTACATGCCTCTAGCCAATTTATTTGAAGAGTCTGAGGTATGTTTTTTTTTTTTTTTTTTTTTTTNTTTTTTTTTTTTTTGTGTACAATTTGTTTGCAGTTGTCTTGAAATCCTTGGTCTCAAAAGAATAACCCAACTAGGTATACGATCTTATTTGTAAATACACATGCAAAACAAAGTGTGTATTTATATAAATCATTACTTTGTATATACAAATCTTATTCTGTAGCATCAAATTATAATAAGTACATCCAATGTTGCCTATTGTTTGTGAAGACATGGTTTTGATGAGATCTATGGCAAAGAAAATGTTTTATGGAGAGCTTGCAAGATTGTTTTGCTGTGCAAATCGCAGAACAAGTGATGACAAGCAAATCAATGGTAACGATTACTACCCAGCTTAATGATACTTAGACTGTCAAGTTGACGAGTTATGCTATTTATTGAAAATAATAATATCCTCATCCATTTTTTGGAACTTAGATTGTGCCATACCAGATTTCAAGGGAACATATGAAGGGGAGAGCGGTTGTCTTAGAGTTGGAATCAACCTTGGTTACTTGGGGAGAAAAATGGGTTGTGTACTATTGGTGTGCTCACAATCTGCTTGGCTATGCTGTCTCCATTCAGTTTGGGCTGGATAAGTTCATGGAGGACAACAATTTGAAGATTGGAGATTTTTTTTTTTTTTAAGTGAAGAATAACAACACCCACCTATTTGTGATTATTCGAGATTAGTCATAATTGATTTACTAATGAAACCGATTACATTTATATTGCTTATGAGTTTGAGTTATGAGTTTTTATGTTGGTGACATTTTCCACATAATAGAATATTTCAGTTAATTATTAGAATAATCTACTTCTTGGTTTTTCTATAAAAATACAGGTAATCATTATTATTTTTTGGAGAAGATTTATGAATAAGTTGAAAATATGGCACTAGGGCGCTCCGATTCTGTCATTTTTGGCCGGTTGAGCCTTCCAAAGCCCGAAACAAGCACATGAACCCTAAATCTTCATGCTTTGCTTCTTGGCTTGTAACTTGAGCCAAAAACTCCTCAATCAACCCTCCAAAAGCTGCTTGCATCGTCTTTGTTGGCCATGGCTCATTCAGAGTCTTGTTGGTGCTTCTTTGATTCTCATCATATATATGTTCAATTCAGCTAGACCACCTATAGGTATAGTTTGAGGTTTTGAGCATATAATGTCCTCAAGGACAAGCAAGGTAGATATGTCATTCATCCCATATTTTATTCTTTTAACTTTGGAACTGCATATATAGTTTAATATAAGATTTCGTTGTACTTATGAGGTTGTCATACACCACACCTATCTAGCTTAATAACTCCTAATTCTGCATAACATGGCTCCATTGCTCTCACATCTTTATTGAATTGCAGAGATTTGAAATCTTTAACCAAAAAAGAGAAAGAGTCACATAAGAAGAGTTATTACTCCCCTAATTTGAACTTGTAGTAGTTACCACAAAATATGGTCCAAGAAAAGCTTTTCATTTAATTCACATGCCTCTTTATTCTTTATACACGTGGGGATTAAACTTAAGACCTCTATCCAAACATGAAACTCCATCGAAAACCACCTAAGTAAGCCTAAGTAGTGGTAATTCACTAGCCCTTTAATATACAAAAAAAAACTAATTAAGAACTTGATGCTCAAACAATATACATTAACACTTCATTCTCTCTTCCTTTGCATATAGATAACAGGGAAAAAATGTTGCCTTCAATTAGTTGCCTTTAGTAATAAAAGACTACTACACCATAGATATGCATGGTTAAATAACAGTTAAATATCTCATAATTACACGAGAAAAAAAATAGAAGACAAGGGGAGTAAAAAGAGAAAGAAATTGCCAACAATATGAACATCATTGAAAATGAAACATATGAAGTAGGAGTGATACAATTGTGACTCCATTTGCATGCATAAAAGAAAATCTGGCACTAAAGAAACTCGCCTACCATATGTCAAGAGTACTTTAAGTGAACTTGGCCACTTTGTCTCCCTTATAAACTTAAGCGACTTCAAAGTTGAACCCATTATTTTTGTCCTAAATGTCCATAAAATATTAAGATTGACCACCTAAATCATCATCAATCTCTCTATACATAACCCTTAGTTAGCTTCTTACTTACATAATGTGAGACCATTTCAGAGAAACGCTATCAAATCTCTTTGCTTCTAACGAGTCAACCAAAATCCCTCACTCACTAGTTTTGGTTTCCTTTATTAAGCTTTAATCCATAGTTCTCCCATAGTTGTATTGTAGCAATTGAGCTTACAAAGGGAGAGATTAAAGAATTGTAAATCCAGTATATTGACATTTATCCACTGTAATTCCTTAACATTGGTCTTCCGAAGTAGGAGACTTACCCACTTGAAGTTGAAGCTTTTTGCCCAACAGATTCATACAATAATTGAATGGTTTCCCTCTAACTCTGTCTTTCTTGCGTTGGTGTTTTTGTTTTGCAGGAGTTTAATTAAAAAAAAAAAAATTGGTTTATGTTCAATAATGATTATTTTTTTGCTATTTTCCTATGCATATCTATCTAAATTGCCGCTTGATCAGTTCAGTATTTATTTCTACGGTNGTTTTTTTTTTTTTTTTTTTTTGTGAATAACAATGCTGGATTTGATTTCATCCCTGAAAGAAATTTATTTGCCCTTTGTAGGTAACTCTCTATACCTATTCCATTTTAGACTCCCAAGCTTTTTCCTTCATATATAATCTTAATTAGTACTTCTTTCTATTGTTTTTTGTCCTAATAAAAACAATTTATTGTATCATGTTTTTCCTCCCTTTTTTCATGGGTTCATGAAGGAGAAGAGCTAAGGAATGATTTTCATACTGGATTTCTATAGGATAAACCCTAACAAGTAAGTCTACTAAATTTAAGGTACGTACTGAGCTCTTCATAGGACTTTCTTTTTCTTAAATTCCTATTTTGAAATCAATTTGGTTTGAGGTAACATCAACGTTTTTCCAAGAAATTTTTTTTTGACTTTTATCATTAATTTATTGAAGTTCTATCCATTGAAGGATTAAATTTAGATGTCCATATTAGAAGATTGAAGCTCTTGATATCCACCATGTGATACCTCTTCAATATAGACATAATTTGGTTGTTGATGTGAATCTTTCATTATCTTGGAACATCTATTTATCTTTAGTTCTTTGTACTTGATTTATATTAGATTCTTATTTTTCTATCCTCTTATTGATTATACACGAGCAGTTTAAGGATATGGATGTGAATATTTTGAAATGTTAAGATGACTATTTGTTTTGATTAAATGCCTTCTATACAACCATTAAATGTACTCAGTTTAAATTACTTATCCTACTATTTTTCACCATAGTAGAAACATGATCATTTTGTATGATTTATAAATAGACACCTATAATGGATAAATTTTTATTTGGAAGCAACAATTTAAGTCAACAAAATTTGACACAAAATTCTCAATATTGTTTATTTGCTATTATATATTCAACATTTTGAATTTTAGCCTCTTTTAAATTTTTGTTTTGTTGTTCACTACATTGTTTTAGTGACAAAAAATATATTATATATTGTTCAAATACATATAGATGATGTTGTCTTATGTTTCCTTACTGTGACATATATTAAAGCCGTATATTTAGCTTATATTTTTTAAGGATATTCATAGATCTAGACTATTAACCATATGTGGTGAAGGATTAAGAATATCGACAGAAAAAATGGAAAAACATAGTTGCAAAAGTCCAAGAGTTCATCACCCTCTAACAAAGAACGAAGATAAAAAAAAAAAAAAAAAAAAAAANTCTTGATCAATTAGGTGCTAATTGCTTTGCTATATATATATATATATATATATATATCTTTTAACCCATCAATTGATACAATTATCTTCATACTATGTTATAGTAACATAAGGATACTTTTAAAATCGAGTTGTTGCATTTGAGATTTAATTTTGTTTAAGCAATTGTTATCAAAAATATATGTATGATTTTTTCATGATCGATCCATGAAGCATCCAACATTTCTATTAGAAATCCCAAGTATAGAAGAGTACCTTTTAGTAATGGTAACTCTTTTTCTATGTGCATTTGGTTGTTTCATATTTTATTTAGTGACTTTATCAAGTATGGTTCTATCATTGATTGAATACAGTTCTTACTCCAAGTCCGATTGATGCGCGTCACCATGAACCAATAATAGGATCAACTAATACACCAACCATAGTACCTTTAATAAACAAACAATCAATGACTACGTCTTCAACATTAAGAAGCATGCACATCCTTGGTGGTGGAATTATTCGAGGATCAGGGATTAATAAAATAGTCAGTGCATATACTTCATCAAAAACACAAGACATGGGAAAAAAATGTGATGAATCCTTACACAACTAATAATAATGTAATTTCTCATTCTCTTGGGATTCATTGTTGTACCCCGGGGTTACGTCCTATACGATAAACTAGGGTCAACTTACACCATCGTCTTTCACTCCAAGGCAAGTAAATCATGTCAATCTTAGACAAGACAGATGTGCATCATCCACTCCTTCTAATTGTTTGAGGTATGCATCTCATTACTTTTGTTTCTTCAACATTTAGCACATACACTTAATCTATAAAATTTTTGATCCAATTTAATTTTTAATATTTATCTATTTGCTAATCTAAACTGATTACAACTCGTATAAATAGTCTATAATATACCCTCCGTGAAATAATAATGTGTCAAACAAGCACAATTACAACAGATCACCATAGTGGTAATGTTGCAGGCATTGCAATTGGGAAATGTACGTAAATAATATGTTGAATTAAAAAAAATGCACATTTTTTATATGATCCCCACAATTTATAAACTTATGTAATGTGCAAATACCTTATAAAATTAACAAAAAATGCCCCCGCAATATCGCCGACGAATCGTGATACCAACAAAGCACTATCAGCAAGAGTGTCAGTTATGAGTAAAAACTATCAGGGGGTCAACAAAGATGCAATAGTGTGTACTAATGAAAATTGTATGTTTTAAGTTATATTTGTACAACAATTTATTTAATTATTTGAATCTTCATTTTACAGTAAACAATAAATCAATCAACAAGTTTGATCAAACTTATGGTAGCAAATACATAAGTAAATTAAGCATGATTCTACACTCACTACAAACCAATAGACTTAATTTTAATGAAACTCCTGATGTGGAGAACATGAGAAACAATAATGTTCAAATGTCAACCATAAATGCAACGATCTCTATCATCCAGAGAGGTACTCACATTGGTTTGTTATTGATGTATATTTTGTTTACGTTTAATACACTTATATTGATCAAGGAAAAATATACTTTCACATGCGAACTCAAAATTACACAAGTCTTCCTACACTACAATTTTCAAAAGAAACACGAGCTTCAAGAATGAATATTATTAGATAGAAACGTCACAGCTATCACCACACAGACAAGGGTCTGTATCAATAAGAGATGTATACAAATTCTATATTCATCTTTTTTTGTAACTATATTATTTATTTCATGTGTCTTAACTATATAGAAAACACACTGCCTAATCATCAAGGAAGTATGATCATACAATCACTACAATCAAATATAATAGATTTTGATGAGACCGCTAATGTTGAGGATTTGACAGAAGTTGACAATAAAATTGAGACTATTGACCCATCGATTGGGTTAACACAAATAAGTACATGTAAGCTCACCTCACAAGAAGACAATAATATCAATTCAATCATATATTTTATAATCTCTTTTGTGTTTAGAAAATTATATTAATGTGTTATAGAATGAGTCTAATAACAATCTTAATACATAAGGTAAACATGCATAGTTATTTATCTCTATATTTCATATATTAGTTTTTATCTCGTGAGATACGATATGATTTACAACAGATTCGATTGATGAATAAATAGATGACATCCAAACTAATTCAACATATGAAAATCATAACTATACCAATGATGATACACACCCAAGTATGATACAAATAGTGTATCTCATTGAACAATTCAGGCCGATTTAGTCTACTGTAATTCTGGTATTTCTTGGTGTCCTGTTATATATTGGTTGTGCAGGTTGAATCTCATACAATTGGCGCAATTTGTGAAGAGGTGAAGAAGATACTCAACCATAGGAACAACCAAGTATGACCTATCATTTAGACATTATTGCAAGCCTAAGAGATTAACATGGACGCTTCATCCATTTCTAATGTCCTGTTGTCTTTCTACAGTAACCTTGTTAGGACCATATAGAAATACAAGTGTTTATCACATTCTTGTTTGATAATAATAAACTATTAATTATACATTAGAATATCATTTATTTTCTCTAACAAGAACTATTAACAGACACTATCATCTATTGCGCTTTACAACCTTTATTGAAATCTATCATATTTTTTTCATTGTGATTTCAACTAATAATTATGGCATTTACCATAACGTTTATTTATCCACTTATTATGCACTTACATATGTATGCACATTATTGATTACATTCTACTTGAATCAATCACAATATATAACACTATATTAGTTAGAATTATTGTAATCGATTGGGCTTTGCAACTTTTATTCAAATCTATCAATTCTTTTCGATTTGATTTTGGCTAGTAATTATGATTTTTACTGTAAGGTTGATTCATCCGTTTAATGTTATGCACCTACATGTGTATCAACTTTACTAATTACATTGTCACAATCAATCACATCATATTACATTATATCAGCCAAAATTATTATCATTTATTTTTTTATTCAACTTCTACTCAAATCTATTAGTAAATTTTCATAATTAAATTCACTAGTAATTATGACTTGATTTATATAATATATAATCATGTAACCAATTAGATAATTTAGGTGTACGTCATGCTCTCCATGACTAAAACTTCTATTTTGTTTGCCACATATTCTTAGTAGTAACTATATAACACAAGTATATACATATTATATCATTACAAATAGTTCATCATCAACATATTCTAGAGTCATATAAATCAGACTAAAAATTATACACAATCATGTCAATTTATGGATCAAGTATATAGTTATAAGAAGTAATTTAATGTAACAAATTTGATATCATCTTAGAGCCACATGACCTTTAATGTAACAGAATTTGATCATATTTATCTTAAAAAATAATTGGAGAATAAGATGTAATAAATGTTACTAGTCATATTTAAGAGGAGTTTGAAAATATAATAAGACCTTAATAAAAGTAACTGAGTAATTGCCTCTATTATGATAGTAACTACTAATATTTACTTTTTCTTATGTCCATATTCTACATCTTCATAATTAAAATATATCAATAAAAAAAGAGTTGTTAAGATCATAGAGTGAATGAGAGAGTTGATATATTGAAACTAGATAGTGAATAGTTGAGTTAGAAGATTAATTGAAGAATATTTTATCACAAGTTGCTTACCTAATCCTTAAACAGCCATTTGAAAATAGACATCTTGCTTATTTGCTAAAAACTCTCCAATATATATTACCAAATCACATGCTCTAATCAATACTAGTTGTTGTATTATAAATTTCTCTATGTCTTACAATAACATCTAATCAGACTTTTTTGTTTGCATTCCTCTAGACTAATGTTCTCATCCACTGAAGTAGATGTAGTTTATAGGAAGTTTAACCCTTTTATCAATTTTATAAAACGATCTTTCTTATGATAGATACAACCATAATTGCATAAAAATGATAATAATCATACTTGTGAACTACAAGCACTAGTTAATAATGATTCATCTAGAAACTTTGATGTTGAGAAGAACTTCATTATTACTTGAAAATAACTTTCATAGTTATATGATTTATAATTATGGGTTACAAGACCATAACGTTAAGGATACTTGTCACGACCTCTAAGAATGATTCCTTATGTCCAAATAAAAAGAAAAAATTTAATTACGATATATATTTGTACCACCAATATTATGTCACTTACTTTCTAATTATGGTCTCTAAAAATGGTTTATTTTTTCGGCAATTTCACTAAATCCAACAAACACTATATTAAGTAATTAGAAGTCTTCGCTACAAATTATATAAATTGTAGGGTATGGCATAAAATAATTACGAAGAATGCACTTCTACCTAATGTCATTTAAACAAAATTTATTTTTACTTAAAAAATGAGGAAGACAAAAATGAATAAAAAATATCCACACATGAGATAAAGTAAACATAACAGTCCTCATTGAAAACAAGGCCTAACCAAAAAACCTTTGGATTTAAAATGTGAATGTTTATGATTCATTTCAAAAGCGTAATCAATATTTTTGCCAAAATTTCCTTTTCAAACCAATGCATATATTAGCTTCTTCCCAAAATGTGTAACCATCTATACTGATTAATAAATTTAAGAGTAAACTTACATTTATATCCCTAAAAGATTCAAACTCTATTAAAATAGTTCTTGAAATATCAATAACTATATAGTAGTTCTTCAATTATTCGACATCCATAACAAAATAGTTCACTGTTAATGGGGTATGTTAACTAGTGATGAAATTGCTGATGTGTCGTCATTAACTGCTTGCGTGGCACATTAAAATCCTATTTGAAATTCTTCTAATGGCCAATGCAATAGCTAAGATGAAAAATAAGGTTAAATAAATGATTGAAAAAAAATAAAGCAATTTTGAATGACGTGGTCCCCTTGAGTTAGGGCTGAACGACGTCATTCTCATATGAGGAAATATTTCTTTCCTCCTTTGCAATTTTGAACAACAAAGAACTCTAATAGCTCTCTGAAACTCAACATCAAAGAGAAGAAAACTGGCGTAGGAAAAGTGCAAGAAGAACTTGTTCATTTACAGATTTTAGTACGAGAAGAAAAGCAACAGAGTTTTTGACATATTGGTTTTCTGTGTTTGTGTTGTCTCAATTTTTTAAAAATCTGCACCATGCAAGTTTATTTGTATCATATAGTGTTTGGTATGTGATTAGTTTAAATGAGATTAGTTTAATCTTGTGTTGATAGTGTATTTTGTAAATCTGCACCTTGAGTATAGTTTGTTAGAATAAGTAGTCAATAATGGTGGCTATATTAGGCATGAGTAGGTTGTTGTAGTGGTCCATTTATATGCGCACATGCAATTGTCATATTGATGTTGTATTTGTGTTTTAGCACATTTAGAGGACATGTTTTTTTTGTTCTATGCAATAGTGGTCTCTATTTTGAAATAAAGGCATAAGGCAATTTTGCATTTACTATAAAGTATACTTACTTTTGACATTTGGCTACAATTTTATCTTAAAGTAAGTATCGTAATAATAATCGTGAAGGTGTAAGTTGGATCAATTTAGTCAATAGTGAAAAGGAACAGTTTGACTAGATGTATTGTATAGCTAATCAACTTGAGTACTAAATTTTTCTAACAAGAAGTCAATAGTCCATTATTAATCTCAACATATGTTTTAAAAAAATCACTTGTTGCTAGCTGACTTGAAGACTAAATTATTCTAGGTAAATGACACTACAAGAAACTTGCCATATAGCCACGGACAAAAATTGTCTCTACAAGTCAAAAACTATTGGTAAAAGTTACTTGGGGCTACTCTAACAGAAATTTTGGCTGTCCACTTTAGCATTGTCACTATAACTATATAGCAATGAATATGGTTTGTTAGTATAACTCAATTGGTGTTTTATGAATGATTTTAAGTCTTTGTTGAAATTTTTATGTAACTTATAGTGACACAAATTTTTTTTTTGTCTCTAAATTTTTTCCAACACGTCTATGTAAGTTATATTGATGAGGTGATTGTTATTGTTGTTGCTATAAACTTATAATGATAGTTATTAGAACTATTGCAATTGATTTATATTGATGATTTTTAATTCCATTAAGTTAAGATAGTAGATTTTTAAAGACATAAGTTTTCCGTTACTAAAGTTTTAAAATTAATTAAAAAAATTTAAGATAATTAATTTTTAGAGACAGGAGTTTTCCGTCACTAAAGTTTAATTAATTTAAAAAAAATGTAGCAGTTTAGACTAGAGCTATCAATTTGGGTTAGCCCCATCAGGTTGGCCTAGCCTGCCATGCAAATGAGGTGGGTTAAGTTCATGTAATAGTAGCTCGTTTAGAAGCAGGCTTATAAATCTGCCCCGTTTGAGTTACGGGTTTGAGGCAAGTAGGGACAAGTTAACCCGTTGGATAATTTTTTTTTAAAAAAAAAAAAACTAGAGAAATACCTAAACGGCTGAACCCCAATTCATTTCTCCCATCTATGCTCTACAACTATGATTTCTTGACCAATCATTTTGTTGATGAAAATTGAAAATTGAATAGTAAAATACTTAAGTTTTACTCATATATATCATCTACAATCATGAGTTAAATTAGCTGCAAAATTGAATGAAAATTTTTAAGGAATGGGGGATTGAGTAAAAGTTTTTTCTCTGACTTTGAATAATGCATCTAGTAATGACAATATGCAAGATATTTTAAAGGAGAAAGTCTAAAAACCCCCCATTGAACTATATACTTTGTGTGTTTTACCCCTCATGCTTTAAAAACGTAGGGAATACCTCATTCAACTACTAAAATGTGTGTCTTACCCCCGAGACCCAAACAGACGTCCAAAAATAGACTAAAAATCTCACGCGCATGGCACGTGGAATGTTTAATATGGGCCATAGTGCAATTTAGGGGTAAAACGCAAAAAGTGTATAGTTCAATGGAGGTTTTTTAGACCTTTTTCTATTTTAAAAGAGCAGTTGTCTTTGCATGATAGCTTGTTATGTGAAAGTGAGTTTATACTTTTTCGTTGTTCAATTTATATATTGAATCTTGTTGTCCAAGAAGGCTTGAAAGTGGCTAGTATAACTTTGAATAAAATTAGAAAATCTGTTAAGTATGTGAAAGGTTCAGAGAGTAAGATGAAAAAATTTGAAGAATGTCTGAGAGAAGTTGGNTTTTAGAGATTTTTAAAGAGGAGAAGAAGATGATGATTTGAATGATGTAATAGAAGATGAATTTTGAAGAACTTTGTATTATTTAATTAATCTTTTTAGACTTTATTAGACTATTTGCACTCTTAATCTCTTATATTGGTCTTAGTCTTTATGATTTATTGTTAGACTATTTAATTAGTCTTGGATGATTTGAATGATGTGATGGAGGATTAATTGTTCAATTGTTTAGAATGTATGGTTGTTTTTTCTTTTTCGTCTTGATTTTTTTCATTCTTAATGGGTTTGCTTGACAACTCTAGTTTAGACCGCTACTTATTGACTAAAATTTAAAAGAAGCAAAATTAAAAATTTAGAAGTTTCTTGCATCAAAATTTGATCTAACTTCGATGCTTTCAGAATAATTTATTCAAAAGATAATACACTAAAAAATTTGCTCAATATAAACACTTAGAACAAGATCGTTAAAACAAAAGTAAGTATTGCAATTCACTCATGTATGATAACAAAAATTCACTATTTATAGAAAATAGTACACATCTTATATCAAGAAAAACAAATAATTACAAAAACTATTCTAAGTTTACTAAAAGGATTATGTTCAATGACTCTCTTAACAACAAGACAACATGAATTAAATATGAGATAGTTGATATGACAAAATTTAGCATTGTCATCAAACTCTTTTTATGAATATGAGTTAAAAAATATTATATAATCTAACTGTGATTTAAAACCAAAAAATAAAGGCATCCCTAATTCAACACATAGAATCATCAAACATTAATAAAAATATAGTACAAAACTAATGCTCCATTTGAGATTTAAGAATATTGAAGTTTCACCATATGCTTAATTGAAGTATAGCACTAATTAATTTTAAAATTTTTTCCTAATGAATTATAATAGTCAAAATCACATCAATAAATCATTCAAAGTTTTTAATATAAGGAAAAAAAATGTAATAATAGATTCAAAATTTTTAAAATATATTATAGAGTCATGTAGACATGAGAAATATAATACCTAAGTAGATTTATTATTGACTTCTTAGTAGTGTGCAAAATCATGACATATGCATCTTCTAATAACTTGATGTATTTTCAAATTTCCCTTTAAGACACATTGGTAGCAATTGAAATTTCATGCAAAATCAGAAGAAGAAAAAATTAAAAATTAAAAAAAATAAATCATAACAATAAGAGTATAAACATAAAATTCACATGTGGTAATTGTTAAGAATGTCAGACTAAGAAGAGGAAACATTTTTATACTTAAGCTAGTATTTAATTAAGTATAACATATATGAAAACTCATAAATTAAAAAAGATGATGAGACCACAAAAGTTATTATTAATAATCTTAGAGATGATTTATTTGCTATTTTAATTGATAAATCTCAGAACATATCAATTAATGAGCAAATGACTGTTGTTTTACATTATGTAAATAAGAAAGAAAATGTTGTTGAACAATTTTTTGGTCTTGTTTATGTTTCAAATACAAGTGTGTGGACAAGGATATGGTAGGAATAGTAATAGATAAAATGAATTTAACGGCTTCAAAAATTTGATATTAAAAGAAAATAAGTGTGTATTCTATGTTTATTGCTTTGCTCACCAACTTCAATTGGCACTTGTGACGGTAGCAAAAAAGCAAGTTAAAATTGGTTGATTTTTTAGTTTGGTTAACAATCTATCTAATGTTGTTCAAACTTCATGTAAACCCCAATAAATTCTTAGAAAAAGTAAAATCCTTAAGGTGAATAAAGCATTAAAGATTGAAGAAATTTCTAGTAGTTGTAGCTTGAATCAATAAAGTACATTGAAAAATGCTGAAAATACTAGATAGAGCTCATATAATGGTACATTACTTAGTTTGATTTCTTTAGACTAAAACCTTATTTTTGTCCCTCACTATATTGGGCGCTATCAATTTAGTCCCTTACTGCCAAAATAATTTAATCAAGTCCCTCACTTGTCAATTTCGCTTCAATCAAATCTCTATGTCTAACCTTCACTAAGTTAAATGACAGAAATGTTGATGTGGCCGTTAAAAGGCTTATGTGTCACTGTTAAATGCAACGTCGCAACCTGTGGGGAGCATCATTTGCTGACTGGGCAAGGACGACGTCATTTTAATTTGTAAAAGAACGAAGCCCTAATCCCCTCCCCTTTGTCGAGCACCATTTGAAACAGGAAAAAAACGTTGTGGTGATTCAAAGAAGAACAATCGTAAGAACTGGTACCCTAATTTATCCCAAGCGTATCACATTTCAAAGGTGGACATTCATTAGAGATTGCTGTTCGTGATTTGTGAATAAGTGTAGCGATTTGGAGAGGAAAACCCCTAAGAAGCGGTTGCAGCAGCTATTGCCAGGTTGGGATATTGATTTTCCTAGGACGTGCAATTTTGCATTGATTCGGATACAATGTTAGTGTCTTCTGAATGTTGCGCATTTTGTGAGAAACCTGTTCTGTGGTCATGCATGCAATGTGGGTACCTAATATCTGTTTTGTTGAGATAATTGGTAGATGGTGGTCCCTAATATCTGTTAATTTTTTTTCTTTTGATTGTTGTGATGTTCTATTCTGTTATATCATTATTGTGTTTACTTTGTTTTAATGATGGTCCCCCAATGAAAGTTAATTTTTTTTGTAATGGTGATCCCTAGTGTTTCTTACGTTACTACAATACTGTTGTTTATTGTTGTTAGTGTTTAAGAACCTATGTAGTTAAAGTAGCATGTGGAACACAGGTATGGTGGTACCTGTATGGTGGTCCTTCCATGAAAGTTGATTTTTTTTATAATGGTGGACCATGGTGTATCTTACATTTTGTAATGGTAGTGTCACAAAATCATAGGAAAAAAATAGTTTGAGTAGATCCAATGACAAAATTAGTAAAGAATCTGGGGGTCAAAGGATATGACTATGCTTTTTTCCATCGTCATGGACTTGGGAGTTTATCATTATTTCACAAAAAAAAATGATAGTATAAACTCATTTTATGATATTATTACATTTTGTTGCTGAATGAAGATGTAGATTTTTCTGAAGGCTTGGAAGCATGTTTAAGTAAACATTTAAGCTTTCATATTTTTATACGCTAGTGTTATTTATCTGTGTGTGTGTTAGCACACAATGTAATTTTTTTTGCACTTTTCAACATTTGAAAAGGCTTAGTGTTTAAGGTGTACTAGGTAATTGTGCATCTCCCTATGTTTGTGCTGGCTAGATGTACTTTTTTATTGTACAAACACACATAGAGAGAGCATTTTACTATGGTTGTGCTGGCTAGATGTGTTTTTTTTGTCGTGCACACACACACACACACACACACAAACAATTCGTCAAGAGATTTTTCAAAATCTGTATGACAATTTGAGTGAGATCAAACTTTGTCACACAAAAAAAAAAAAAGTTTATGAAGAGATTTTCTAAAATCTGCATGAAAAATTGAGTGAGATCAAACTTTATCAAGAGATTTACTCTTCAATTAGGCTAAAACATATTAATACTGAAAAAGTGTCAACGATATTATTAATGAATATGACTTATCTTCAACTTTTTTAGCATTTTCAAATTATATTTTCAATTGACTAAATAAATGAAGATGTGAATTTTCTACTTTTAACACTTGCTGAATAATTATTCATTTTGTTGGCTGCAGTCCGCTCATATTCACTTCTTAAGTGAGTATGAAGTATTGAATAACCACTTAAGATTAAGATTTAGGAATCATGATGTTCTTTGCATGGTTAAAAGATGTATGCAGTGAGAAATGATATACTGTATACTGTTTCCATTGGGTCTTTTATATTATGTCTACTGTTTTATATTTGGTCTTTAATATGTTGTCTTTTATCTGATAACAAAATGTCATTTGTCTCATTTATTGTGACCTTACATCATGGAGGATGTTTCAAGAAGCAATTTCATGTGGCTTATGTAAGAGAGAGTGTAACCCAATGAGATTACTGTGATCCAGACAGGTTTTTCAATACCTGTGTTATGAGATTTTCTTAAAGAATTAGTGTTGTGAGAAATCCTAATACAAGTGCACGTTATTGTTTCCAAGTAATAAAATGAGAGTGAGTTATCGTTCCCATTAGAACTGACATTATCAACTACTAAAATTGGGTTAATCTCAATTTTATCTAATCAATAAGTATTGAAGAATTTTCAAGAAAGAACTTTAAATAAGTTAAAAGTAAGCTAAGACAATTAAAATGATGATTTAATCAAGAGAAAAATATCTAGATATTTTGATTTCACCATAGCTATTCTGATTTGCTATTCTTAATTCATTAACCAAGAACAATCTTTCTAATTGCTAGCCAAGAACCCTAAATTATTTATTAGTCTTTTTCAAAGTCAAACAAAAATATTTCTAAGTTATGAACTTACTATATTCTTATGTGAATTGTGAATAACCTAAAAATTCACTTAATTCTATGATTCTTTTTAAATGACTACATAAGTCATGGAAGTATATTCCTATCCTACATGCAACCTATAGTATTAATTTCTGTGATCTTTAATTACAAATTACCTTCTAGTCTCATTGTAATTATCTAATCAACTAATTAGTGATCAAGCAATTAGAAGCATGAAGACTTGAGAAGAAGAAGACAATTTAATAAAAGAGTTCTTGAATTAAAGAAATAGAAAATAACAGATCTTCCTAGCTAGGCTACATCATAGCCCTAAAAGGAAATTTAACTCATAGCAAAAAGAAAGAACATGATAAAGCAAAATTCAGTCATCATTCATAGAGCAGAAGAATAAAAACTCTGTGATGTAATCCCAATCGGCTCCACAAATCTCCTCTGCAATAATTGTTTTTGTTCTCCTTCTTGTCTCTAAAGAGTTCAGAATCGAATTTCCTTAAGAATTTCTAAAATTTCCTATTTATACTATCTTTAAAAGCCCTAAAAAAACTAAGAAAAATGATACGTGTTCAGAAAAATCGCGTGGGCGCTGCGGCCCTGGATTTTGGGCCTCCTTTGCCATATTTCACAAATTTCTCTATGCGCGAGTGCCGCGGCTCTGCCTTTTGGGCGCCGCAACACTGAGTTGCTATTCAGCTTTGAAGTTTCTTACTCCAAGGGCCGCGGCATTGGGTTTTGGGCACTGCGCAGCACTTGAATTATGTCCCAGAAACTTTCCAATTCTTCATTCTAACCTATGAAACCTACAATTTAACATAAAACATCTCATTAAATGACAATACATCTCAATAAACAACCAAATAATTAAGTCAAAGAAATCTAAAGACTGAATATAAAACTCACTCAACAAATATCCTCAAACTTAACATTTACTTGTCCTCGAGCAAAGAGAAAGAGAAAAATTAAATTAAACTCAACAACTAACTAATAAAGTGAAAAATTTATTTGCTAACTATACAGGCCTCAAAGATTTCTATTAAGCACAACTCCTAAATTTTTTTCAAAATAGTATGAATGTGTATAATTTCAACTCAAAGTTAATCTCATTTCAATATCACTAAAATTTTCTGTGTGTGAAAGTATAGTCATTGCTTACCCTACTATTTTCACTTAAATCAAATTATGCAAATAAGCTCATAAACACATATTCTCCACTTTTATTCTCTCAAAACCTCATACGTTTGCTTTTCATGTCAATCTCTACTAATGTAAGCATTTCACAATATTGAGGATTAAAATAACTTTTGATAAGCTTGTAATGTGTGGCTGAGTTAATGGTAGGATGATGGATAAACATATGGCTTAACTCACCTATCACACAAATTCAGTTTAGAGCAAATTTTAAGAACATCATTCTTTCTTTTTACTTCTAACCCCCCCCCCCCCCAAACTTATTTTCTTCTTTACTTTGCCATCCACTAATAGAATTCTTATTTTTGGGCCACTAAATCTCATACTCAATGCTTTCTAAGACATTCTTTTTTCTTTTTGTTTCTTTTCAATATTTGCACAATTGTCTTTTCTTTTCATTGCAAATTTTTTTTTTCTTTACAGCATGGATGTAGTTTTTGAATTTTCATTCTTTGGTGAACATTTCATTGAAATCTTCCTTTTCTTTTATTCACCAATTCTCCTTAATTTTCCTAGCTCTAGATGCTCTCAAGACTAAAAATACATTTTAGGTGAAAGGTTCAAGTGAAAAAGATCATACAAAGGGCTAGGATTAGTGTAGGTGACAAAAAAATAAACTAAATTAAGCTCAATGGAGTATGCTAGGGACAAAATATCAAACAAAGGGTTAGCTAGAAAGACTCAAACTAAACAAAGATGGCCTAAATCATATCCCTAATATTGTGCAGCCTAGGATTTCGCATCGACTGACAATCAAGCAAGTTCTAGCATTCTGTGAGATTTTGAAATAACTTAATTCACATAATTATCTCCAAGCATGCAGATTTTAAATAAACAAGACCATGTGCTCAGTAATTCAGGAAATTTTAGTTAGAAAAAAATTAACATAATAGTTAATGAGAAACACAAACACAAAAATTATCATTTTTCTAGAGCTGTAAACAGTGAAAATCAATTTTATTATTAGCCTAAGTTAAACATAAAAAAAAAATTTACTTTATTCTATTTTACAAACTAAAGAAAAATAAAAATTAAACATAAAAACTATCTATAAAAACATTTAAAGATACCCAATAATTTAAGTGCAAGTCAATACAGCAGCTCAGAAAATAATTTTTCACCCCCAAACTTAAAGGAAACATTGTCCTCAATGTTTAAAGCAAAGAAGAAAAAGATGTTAAGACTTCCCTAAAATGGAGATAGATCACTTTGCATCATCATCAGGTGGAGTTGCTGGGGGGAATAAAAGTTATGAATTTTAAACCTTGAACAAAAAAAAAATTAAACACATAAGCATGAAAATAAAAATAAACGACTAAACAAAACTTAAGAGAAAGGGTTAAAAAGATTGGGTTGCCTCCCAAAAAGTGTTTGTTTTATAGTCTTCATCCTAACTGCCTCTGAAATAAATTAACCAGGATAAAAAATGGTATTGGAAGTCTTCTAGAACTTTACTCCACTATCTCTATAAGCCTTGGTTTGTTGGTCATTCTCCTTTAATCTCCATACCTCGTTTCCATCTCCAAAGCAAGAAGACTTCTTGAGGTGCTCCAAAAGAATCTTTTGGAATGATGGCTTATTCTTTTTATTTTTTATTTTTTATGAGACTCAACTATAAGCACAGGTCTAGCCATTGGCTTCTTGAAAATTTTATCATCTTGGACCTCTAAATCAAGAGGTTTTTCCTTATTTGTCATCCCTATGGTGCGAGTTTCAATATTATTGCTTTTATTTATAGTGTCAATTTTACAGCATACACTCACTTCTTTCGGATGCTTTATTTTTTTGAAAACTTTGAAGGACACTTGATCACCTTGTACTCTCAGAGTAAGTTGGCCCTTTTGCACATCAATAAGAGCTTTCTCAGTTGCTAAAAATGGATGACCAAGAATGATTGGGAGTTCTTGGTCCTCTTCCATGTCAAGCACAACAAAATCCGCTGGAAAGATGAACTTGTCCACTTTCACCAATACATCCTCTAGGATTCTCCTTAGACACTTGATTGATCTATCTACCAATGTCAAGGAGATGGAGGTTGGCTTGACTTTTCCTAGGGAGAAGATAGGAATGTAGAGGGAGAAGGTAGGGATGCAAAAGGTGAAAATAAGAATGCAGAGGAAGAAGATAGGGATGCAAAGGGTGAAAATAAGAATGCAGAGGGTGAAAATAGGGATGCAGAGGGTGAGATTAGGGATTTGAACAGAGAAGATAGGGATGCTGAAGAAGAAAGGCAGAATGAGGGAGTAGCAAGGGTAGGAGAAGAAGAAAGCCACAGTGAGGGAGTAGCAAGAGTATTAGAAGAAGAGAGGCACAGTGAGGGAGAAGACAGGGATTCAGACGAAGAAATCAGACGCACACATGAAAGGCCAAGGCACACGGAAAATGAAGACATTAACTTGGAGAAATACATTGATGATGATGAAGGGCACATAATGGACGAGGAGGAAGACAGTGACGAGGAGGAAGAGGACATAATGGATTCAGAGGAAGACAATAAGGATGAGTCATATGTTGTGGCTGAGAGTGGCTCAGACGAAAGAGATGATGACTTGTTTGAGATGTACACAGAATAGAAGCTATGCAATGAAGTGCACATGAACAAGACTGTTGTTGTAAATGATGAAGCAGATGATGGGCTACAAGGTAATCCATTCGAGGGTGACGATACATATGAGAGTAAAGAATTGATAAGCTGTGCAGAGTCTGATGAAGAACAATGTTAGAAAAATAAGATAACGTGGCCAGAGTTTAATGAGAATGTGGCTTATAGGAGTGTCACATTTGAGGTGGGGATGATGTTCAAGAACATGACAAGCTTTAAGCAAGCTGTGAGAGACTACACAGTGCATGAAGGAAGACAGGTAAAGTTTGTGAAAAATGATGCAGTGAGGTGCATAGTAAAGTGTAAAAATGCTTGTCCATGAAAGATTTAATGCAATTGGGCTAAGGACATTCAGTCCATTCAAGTGAAGACTTTCAACCCAAACCATAACTGCTCCCGCTCATTGAAGATACCACAAGCTAGTTCTAAGTGGCTTGCAGACAAGTTGATTGACTTTCTCAGAACAGTGACAAGGCCAATAGACATTGATGTTATCAATCACATAAGAAACACGTACGCCATGAACGTGGGTTCATGGTTGTACCCAAGGCATATAGAACATGGAGTAAGGCAAGGCAAATAATGGAAGGAAGTGAAAGAGAGCAATATACTTGGCTGTGGGATTATTGTCAAGAGTTAAAGAACTTTAACAAGAAGAACACAATGAAGTTAGTTGTCAACAGGCCGTAACTTTATTTGATGCCTACCTTTGGTAGCATTTACATATGCTTTGATGCTTGTAAGCAAGGGTTCTTAGCTAGTTGTAGGCCCATAATTGGAATGGATGTGGCATTTTTGAGAAGGTATTACGGGGGTGTTCTATTGGCTACTATTGGACAAGATGGTAACAATGGCTTCTTTCCAATTGTAATAGCAGTTGTTGGCAGGTAGACAAAGGAAACATAGGCTTGGTTCCTTACCCTATTACTTGAAGACATTGGGAGAGATCGTCGGTGGACATTCATTAGTGACAAGCAAAAGGTAATAACTCACTGGCTATAAATAGTTCAGATTGTCTATGTTTTCTTGCAATTTCTTTCTTGCTAAAAGGTTGAATGGTAATATACTGATTTATGCATATGTGTAAGGTTTGTGCCTACTTTTGAGTCTGTATTGCCGGAGGTGGAACACAGGTATTGTGTGAGGCATATCTACACCAATTTTGCTAGAAACTTTAAAGGGAAACAGTACAAAGACATGTTGTGGGCTTGTGCAAGATCTACTACCATGAAGACATTTAATAATAACATGCAGAAGTTGAAAGATTTGAATGACCATGCTTGAGATTATCTGAACAAGAGTAATCCAAGGATGTGGACTAGAGCTAGATTTAGTACACATTCAAAGAGCTAGGTTTTGACCAATAACATGTGTGAGCAATTCAACAAGAAGATTCTACTAGCAAGGGGTAAGCCTCTAGTGTCAATGTTGGAAGACATTAGGCTTTACATCATGAACAAGATGACTGGTAACAGAAAGAAAGTGGACAGATTCAATGACGAAATTTGTCCTAAGGCTAAACATTTACTTTCAACACTTATGTGGGACAGTAAGCAGTGGTTACCTCATTGGATAGGGGACCCATATGAAGCTCAGTTTGAGATCTTTGTTGATTCACTCACTAGATTTGTGGTGAATATTAAGGAAGGGACATGCAGCTGTAGAGTGTGGGATCTCTGTGATATTCCATGTGTGCATGTCATTTATGCTATTTCCTGGCACCATGAAAATGCTGACAAATTTGTTCATATACATTTGAGGACTGTTGCATTTAGGGCTGCATACACATCTTTCATAGATGTTGTTAATGACAAAAATTTGTGGCCATCTACAAGACTTGATTCGGTTCAACCATCACCGTTGAGAAGACCAGCTGATAGATCCAAAACTCAAAGGAAAAAGGATCTTGTGGATAAGGAAGAAAAACAGCAAGCACAAGAACAAGAACAAGCTGTTAAGCCATACAAGATGCAGAGAAGATTGGTGCATACATGCTCAAAGTGTGACAGAGATGGATATAATAGAAGGAATTGCAAGGGGCCTCCTGCAGAAAAAGTTAAAAAACCTAAGGTAAATCCATTTTAATTCCATACTTACTAAATATGATTCTAGTTTTCTACATCTGACATCTATTTCATCATGCATAATTAGACATCAAGTAGAGCTAAAACACCACGGAGAGTAGATGGAGCTTGTGAGAATCCCACTGTTGCAGCAGAGAGGCATCCTGGTGAAGGTTCTTCTGCTATTACACTAGACGGTAACCAACAAGTGAGGTCTTCTAG
This sequence comes from Cercis canadensis, assembly GCA_003255065.1. NCBI lineage: Eukaryota > Viridiplantae > Streptophyta > Magnoliopsida > Fabales > Fabaceae > Cercis > Cercis canadensis. The sequence goes on from QAOA01001470.1 coordinate 88,388, forward strand.
GGCTGACCTGTCAAGCTGTTTGTTTCTTTTAATGCCACTTTCCTTACCCTGTTTTTCTGTTGTTGCTTGTGAATGTGCAGACCCATGTGTAACCCTTAACGAGGCAAACACTGGAGTGAGCAAGTGAAAGAGTGAGAATAGCATATGGATCCTATGTCCATAGGTCCCAAGAGACTGTACAAAGCAACACCACACTTGGGTATGAGCCGGCTAATGCAACAAATGGGCCAACTGCAAATGGAACTGGGTCACTAGGAAAGAGGACTCGGTCACTGCAACAAGGGCATCAAAAGATTGATTATAATTTCGTGTTGGCATTTAATGCATTTTGTTACATTTTGGAATATTGTTACATTTTGAGATTTTGTTACATGAGTGGTAATTATTAGGAGGTTTTGTGATACATTTAGGAATTGTATTATTCATCTATTTTGTGAAACTGTATGTAATACGAAATTTGTACTTATCAATGCAAATGAATTTTTAGTTATTTGTCAGAAATTAGTGTATACTTTTTTCAACTTTTGTGTCTGTTTTTCTTGTCAGAAATTTGTGAATTGGTTGTTTCCATTGTACAGACATACATACTGGACAATGGATCCATGATCTTTAATGTCTCTTAAGTGTGGTAGTTTGACAATTGTAATATTGTTTGACAAATTTCTTCACATAAATGTGTCAATTGTAATTGCATACAACAAAATAGTAGAATTAGTTCATGTTAATTTTTTTTTTATTCAAGTTTCACATCCATTATTAACTACAAAGGATAATAAGGAATGCACACAACCATAAACAATAACTACTTCTCATCATATAGAAATTTTCAACATCAATATTTGAAATAGGATACACCATTACACATTCAAAACCATATCAATATAATACAAATAGTTTAAACTAAATAACATGAAAAGTAAATACAATCCAACTCAAAACAAGCATTACCCCTAACACCCTAACCCAACACTTCTCCTTTTCTATTGTCTTATCATGTTCAATAGCAATGAATTTCATTTTCTTCAAATCATTCTTTGTCTTCAACTTAAACTCTTCCAAAGTCATGACTTTGTCCTTAAGACTCTCCAAGCAATCCACTCTACCCGAAATTTTTTCCATGACATAAACATTGACATGGTTTGAAGATTGGCACCTATCCACCCATTCAAAAAATTTACACTTCAAATCAGTCATCTTGTACAATGGGCACCTCAGAAATTCTTTACTCGGATTAGCTCCTGTTTTCGATTTCAGCAACACATAGGGGAGGTCATGCTCGCATACCTTTCCACCACCAGCAGCATATGAAGATGAAGAGTGACCCGAAAATGAATCCCTAGCACCACTCATTCTTCTTTTTCTTTAAAAATGCGAAGCTTGAATGTGTGGATTAAAGCTTCAGAATGTAACTCTTGAAAATCCATCTCTCCGTCAATTGCCTCTTTCAACTGGAGCACGGGGCTGCAATGTAGAAGATTATGCTTAGAGGGCATTTAAAATGGGACAAACGACGTCATCTTGCCCAATCAGCAAATGATGCTCTTCACAGGCTGCGACATGGCATTTAACAATGACACATAAGCCTTTTAACAACCACATCATCATTTCCGTCATTCAACTTAATGAAAGTTAGACAGAGAGATTTGATTGAAGCGAAATTGACAAGTGAGGGACTTGATTAAATTATTTTGGCAATGAGGGACTAAATTGATAGCACCCAATATAGTGAGGGACGAAAATATGGTTTTAGTCGATTTCTTTACTTTCTTCTGTGATTGATGTGCGTGAATTTGTTAAGGATGATGGCATAAGCATAGAGCAATGAGCTTAAACATATCATTTATTGAAATTCTAGTAATTTTTTTTAATTTAATTTTAGCTTGTACTTGATGAAAGAATATATTGGGAATTACTAATGAGTTGTCTCAAGCACTACAAAGAAGTAATCAAGATATTGTAAATGCTATAATATTAGTTAAAATATGCAAAGAAATATTACAAAGCATGAGAAATGATGATTGGCGTAATTTACTAAATGAAGTACCATTGTTTTGTTAGAAGGAAAATATATGAATAATACGCTCATGACATAAGGAAAATCAAGGCATAAAGTTCAAAAAGTTTTAAATTTGCATCACTTTCAAATTGAGTTATTCTATCAAGTGATTGATAAACAACTTCAAGAACTTAACAATAGATTTACAAAGGTGAACAACTTGAAACATATATCATAGATGTTCGTTATGATTATCAATTTTTAAAGTTAAATGAGATTAGTTATTTTTCTGAAATGTTAGTGAAAACTAAAAAGTATATTATGTATCCAATGATATATTTATTTTTAAAGTTAAATTTGATTTTGCTCCTGACAACTGCAACAGTTGAAAGATGTTTCTCTATAATTAGTTTTGTGAAGAATTGAATGCACAATTGTATAGGTGATGAATGATTGAATGATTGTTTGGTCATATACATAGAGATATGTATTTTTGTTAGTATTGAAAATGAAAAGATCATACAACATTTTAAAAATATGAAAACACATAGAAAACAATTGTAATTTGTAAAAGTTGAGGTATCTTGTGTTTTTTGGCTATAAAATTATGTATTTTGTGTGTGTGAGACATTGAGTGTAATTGAAGATTTGGTAATAATAAGAATTACTTTTGTAATCTCTCATTTTTTCCTAATGAATTGCTTCTCATTTCTCACTCATGAATGTAAGTTTTACATTAAAATTAAATCACATTATATTGTGATTTTAAATTGTTGTTTTATTGTTTATGTTTATGTACAACATTTTTTTTTAGTAAAAATATTTATAGTATATTTATTATCTCCACTAGTTAATATTTTTGGATCCGCCATTAATTATGAAAGAGTGCTATGAAGTAGAAGTGTGTGAGATAAAAATTTATAGGATATTGAGAATTACAAGAGATATTGTTGAAGGTTATGAGAAAGATCAATATGTAAAATTTTGGGATTATGCTCAAGAACTTAGGAGAACCAACCCAAACTCTATTGTGTTAATGGATGTTGAGAGACCAACACTTAAATCACCATCTATATTTAACAAATTCTATGTGTACTTGGATGCTTGTAAGAGAGGGTTCATGACTAGTTGTAGACCGCTTATTAGATTTTATGTGTTTTTCTTAAAAGACTACTATAAGGGAATATTGTTGGTAGCTATAGCTCAAGCTGAAGACTGGTTATTCTATCCAATTGCATATACAATTCTATATTTGGAGACAAAGGAGACTTGGTCCTGGTTCTTGACTCTCTTGATTGAAGATCTTGGTCATCCAAGATACCACGAATACAATTTCATTTCTGACCAATGGAAGGTAAATTCCTTTCATCACTATTTTCTTGAATCAATTGATTGAATGAGTAGAACTCAGATCTTAACTATGTAAAACTGTTTTTGTAGGGATCAGTGCCATTCATGAAACAAGTGCTACTAGGTGTGTCACACATATTATATATAAGACATGTCTGGGCTAATTTCTCAAGGAAGTGGAAAGATGCTAACCTTAGAAAATTAATGTGATTTGCTGCTAAGTCACATACAATAGAGGAGTGGGAGAAGAATCTAGTCAAGATCATGCTATTAATAAGTATGTAACAACATAGTTAAGGCTAAAAACATCAATAATATGGACTAGAGCTGCCTTCAGTTGTTTTACAAAATATCATAATTGTATCAATAACTGTAGACACCGTATTTTATTCGAGTGCTTCTTATTTCAAAAAGAAAAGAGAGAGAGAGAGAGAGAGAGAGAGAAATTTAAGATATTGAATTTTAAAAATTTAAAATCTTGTATCTTTTGAATTTGCCAAAATAATGCATCAAACCATGATTTTTGAAAACATGTAAGTTCTTAGTTTTTAGTTTATTTTTTTTATATTTTATTTGGGTTTTTATAATAAAATATGTCATAGTCTCATTACCTTAGCTTAGTCCAATTTTTTTTGGAGTCTAACTCAAATCTCCCATTTAGCCCACTTGGCCCATTTCTTTTTAGTGTTTTAAATTTTTACAAGTGAACAATAAATTTATTTCTATTAAGTGAATCAAAAAGAGAAAAAAAAAAAGAAAGAGAAAAGCAAAGGAAATCAACAAAAAAAAAAAAAGAACAAGAAGAAGAGAGAAATAAAGAGAGAGTTGAAGAGAGAAAAGGGAAGAAGAAAGGAAGAGAGAATGAGGAACTTGGGAGAAAGGAAAAGAACCAAAGAGAGGAAAAAAATATGAATCTCCATCAAATTCATTCTACAAGAGTAATCTATGCCTTATTCTCCCATTTTTTCTGCTAATATTTAGATTCATGGTGAATAATTTGTCTATTTGTTGTTATGTATGAATGAATATATTGAATTTCTAAATCATAGTATAGTTTAATAGAGTTTGAGATTGATTATTATAGTTCTAGGGTACCCATAGTGTTGGATTCCTAAATTTAAGTTCAATTTCTGATGTTGATATAGAAATAATTTCCATTTTGAGACTTTGAGTTGTTTATTTGATTTATTATACTTGGTTTGATTATGGATTGTGCATTTTCGAATCTATTAGTCTTTTCTGGCAAACCTCTATTTTTATTTCATACGGAACTACAGAGCTCCGAGTTTAGTAATTCTTGATTTGTTAGAACCAAGAGATGTGTGCTTCATGTGTATAAACTTTTTATGGGCAAATGTTCTTTCCCCTGCTCTAAGTGTTTATTTGAAGTTGATTGTTTTTCTATTATTTTTGGGATGTCAGTCTTCTCTGGTAACATTCGGTTTTTATTTTTTAGATGGAGCTACAAAGCTCCGATTTGAGTGATTCTTGATTTTTTTTATAACCAAGAGACTACTTCCTCTTTTGTATAAAAATTTCAAAATCAAATTCTCTTTCTCCTGTTCCCAGTTGTTTTTTAAAGTTGTTGTTTTTCTTCTTTGTTAGGTTGTCAGTCAACACTGGCAACCCTCAATTTTTTATTTCTAGTCGGAGCTACGGGACTTTGTTTTGAATAATTTTTGTCCCATTAGAACCACGAGACATGTGTATTTGTTATATAAAAAATTTAGATTAAAATTCCTTAGCATGCATTTTCAGTTTTTGTCTAAAATTGGCCTTACTTTCTGTTTTGTCATAAGATTCTTTTCGACATTGTTTTGCCTACTTTGGGTACTGTTTGAGGACTATTTTGCTTGTGCTTTATTGCTGTCCCTGAGACATTTTTTAAGGTTTATTGGGAATTGTGTTAAAATTTCTTGTACATCCTTGTTTTGCATCGTTTAGAAGTCTTTTCATGTGTCACTTTGTTTTGCTTGTTGGTAGATCATTTTAGTTGTCCATGCTTGAACAAATTATTATATGTTTCCTTAATTAATACTTTTTTTTGGCCTTATGAGCTCATTTGATGTCACTTTGCTTTGCTTGTTGGTAGATCATTTTAGTTGTCCATGCTTGAACAAATTATTATATGTTTCCTTAATTAATACATTTTTCTTAGTCTTATGAGTTCATTTGATAATTGTGGCAAATAATATTTGTGAGTTGGTTTGTAAGTGACGACAAGCTAGAAGACTCAATCCTGGAGCGAGACGGAGCTGGAGATGAGAAGACTTTACTTTTGTTTTGTTTTATGTAACCATTTAAATTCCTATACTGTAATTTATAAACTCATGCATTTGCATTTATTTATGATTTTAATTATATTCGATGTAGTATCCACAAGTTCCTTACTTATCATGGAGGAATAGGGCGACTCATTTGCATATTAGTTGCATGTATTTCATGTTTAAATTTGTTGTTAGTATTCTCATGAATTTGTGTAGTTTATTTGAGGGATAAATAAAATACATTTTTGGTCATATCATGTTTGTACAATTAATTTTGAGAAACCGTATTTTAGACAGGTGTTGTGGGGTACCTAACACCTTCCCCACACACAAATTGACTTTTGAACACTTTCTAGTTTGCAGACCGTTTTTTAAATTCAAAATGAGTTTTCTAATTGTTTCACATTTTCTTAATATAATTGGTGACGACTCCAAGTTTTCTTCAAAAACTAATTATTTTTCTAAGTTTGTGATGCAAACCTCTATTAATTTGTCCTGAATGGTAGAGATTCAATCGTTCGAGAATCGTCTAATCAAAGTCCATAAACAAAAAAATCAAACATAGAGTGAAATGCTTATTAAGGTTGTTTAATTTTGATTTATCAAAAAAGTGCAGAAATCTTTGGCAGAGTTGGAGAAGCTTTATTCTGGTGGCTGATTGAAAATGTCGCTTAACCAATTAAATTAAACCGAATCCCCTAATTAGAATGCAATAGAGGGCATAATCCGAGTTTGTCTCACAAGGAATGCAATGTGTAATCAATAATTTCAAGTTAAAAACAGTGGATTGTAAAACAGAATTATATTTCTAGATTGTAAAAAGCAGAATTGAAATAGGATTAATTAAGTTGATTAAAACGTAACCTAGCTAGACATTCATCCATAAACCGGTTTGATCCATCATAGATTAACATGAGTGATTAAGTCCTAATGCAGCAATGCTAATTGAGTTTAATCACAACCGAAATCTCTAATTATGCCTAATTATTCCTACTAAGTTATCACTTAGAATTCGATTAAACTAATCTTGTAATCACAATGATTAAGCAATTAGTGACTAATCTGAAAACCGAACCTCAATTAGCAATTCTTCAAAGGATTCATACACAGAATTAAAGATTAATCAATCTAAATTCTATTTCACATCTAAACATCCATATAAATCACAAAGATCTCCATGATCCATATAAAATATCCAGACAATCAGAATCCAATGAAAAACGAAATTGCATTAAGCTTAATCAAATTAAGTACATAATCTCAAGAACAAAACCGAATTTAATCAGAAGTCTAACTTGGTTACAAGAGTTATACTTTTCCATGGTCATGAAATCCAAGCTCCAATGAGGGAAGAAAACCATAGTTCAATAAGTTCCAGCAAATACAAGAGAGAAAACTAAACTGTCTAGTCTAGAAATGATAACTCGTCTGCCTCCTTTCTCTGATTATCACTTCCTAACCTTTATGCACACCTAATTTACCCCTAACTCAGTTTAAAACTCTGGACCTCAGCTTCAAATGGGCTCCGGTTTGGGCCTAATTGGGCCTGAATTGAGGAAGTTAAACTCATTTAAGTCCATCTAGGTCCATATAGGTCTCTGGACTAATCAGCCATTTTCGACAAGTAATAAGACTATCTTAACTTCATAATTTGTTGAACTGGACTTCATAAAAATTGAAGCTCTGCGTCTTAGCTTTCCAATGGGACTAGTTTCAAGTCCATACAACATGTAAAGCACAAGTTATGGTCCAAAGACTGCATGCGGGTCAGGATCCAGTGGCAGCAACTCTACTCTGACTTCCGGGTTAAATTTGACCCACTGAACATCTAAATTGGCCTTGGAGGTCTGAATGAAAGTTGTAGATAATCCTCTTAGCTTTCCTACAAGGCAAAAATTAAAATATTTAGACATCCAAAACTAAAGATATACCTGAAATACAGAATAGTGTCAAAACCCTAATAATGTTGAAAAACACACTTAAGCCTAATTTGAACCTAATTAATGAAATATGACCTAAGCCCAATCAAATAGGCCCAAAATAGGATTAGGAGGTTAAAAATAGAGATTAATTAATATATAAAAATACTGCTCATTAATGGCCAAAGAGAAAAAATATTTTTGCCTACTGACAATAGAGAAAATTATCATAACAAGGTCAAATTATATTAATAAAGTTAATTTCCTTCATGAATTCCTCTACATGTCCTTAAAAACATATCTATGTATATTGCAGTTGTTAAAGAGCCAACTATATTTGGACAAGTTTACTAAATGTGTCCAACATAATTTCCTGGATTACTTGGCTGTGGGATTTGAATTAAACTTCATAGTAGCTATTGATTTTACACGTACACCATATGTTATTATCTTCATACTTGTACAAAATTATCTTTAAGATAGCAACTCCATGAAAGTTCTTTTATTTTTTTAAATTTAAAAATGCGTAAGATTCTCTAACATATATCATATCTAAATTATTATATTTTCTCTGTTATTTTGTTCCCGAGTGATCATTTGTATGTTTGTCTATATTTTTTTTTGGTTTTCAAGGTTCTTTATATGTTTACACTTGCATTANCCGAGTGATCATTTGTATGTTTGTCTATATTTTTTTTTTGGTTTTCAAGGTTCTTTATATGTTTACACTTGCATTATTGTGTTGTTAGCTTCCTTCTTTGTTTTTTTTCTTATATTTTTTTAAATTTTTGTATGAAAAAATTATAACATACATTATTATGTCTGTGCATTGCGCTGTTTACTTAAGGTTTAACTATACTGCAAGTCTTTATAATTTTTTTTTTTGCTTTTGGAGTTTTTATAGTTTAATTTTTTTTTAATTAGGTCCCTACTATCACTCCGATAATAATTCTATCAATTTAGTGCTAACATAGCAAACGACTTGTCTATGTGATAATAAAAGAAGTTGACGTAGTACCAAAGTGATATAAAAATTGTCATCTCATCAAATTTTGACTTAAAAAAGTGCATAAAAAAGTTGATAAGGTGACAATTTTTGTACCATTTTAGCGCTACATCATTTTTTTTTTATTGCTACATAAACAAGTCGTTTACTATGTCAGCACTAAACTCACGAATTTATAACCGAAGATGACAGTAGGGACCCAATTAAAAAAATTTAAACTTAAGGATCCTAAAAGAAAAGAAAAAACTATAAAAGACCTAATTTAAAATTTGTCTAAATTATAAGACATGCAATATATTTAAACATTTACTTAACTAATTATACCCACACTCAATTAACTTTATACGAGTAATAATTTTTATGGAGATTCTATGATAATACATGTGTATAATATACTACACTGACATGATAAACATAAATAATTTTTATATTTATACATATATTATTCACATTCACATATTGACTATACTACATATATGTATGTAGTATAGCATAGAACAAAGTATCAACGAAACCACCTCAGTTTTATATAACGGGTGAGGTTTCTTGGAGAGGTAGCGTGGTGGTTGCCATACACATCCACCAAAGAACAATCTCAGAGATTATAACCTCACTCGTGGCTGAAATGGAAATGATGATAGTGATTAGTGATGACGCAAGTTACCTGTGTAAGGCAAGCAACCTTCAGCCTTGCCCTCTCTGATTCTCTTCCTCTTTTTTGAATTGCTCAATACTCGCCGATGCCAAAAGAGTGCCTCTCTCTCCATTTCCATCTCCGAAATGGCATCAGTATCCTCTCCTCCCTCGCCGCCACTCCTCGACAATTCCGACGCCGAGCGCCGCCTTCGCGAGGCGGAGGAGCGCCTTCGTGAGGCAATTGAGGAGCTTCAGCGTCGCCAGCGCCGTGCCGCCGCTCATGTTCACAATCAGCACCATCTTGACTGCCCTCCTTGCGATCATAGCCCTGAGGAGTCCTGTGTCGCCAACGCTATCGGCAATCTCTGCCAGAGCTTTCTGCTTTCCTATGGCGTCAGGGTTGGTATCGGAATTCTGCTTCGCGCGTTCAAGCTTATTCGGAGGCAGTCATATTCTTCTCTTCTTGATCTTAAGGTTAGAACTGCTAATTGGCGCTTGGTGATTTGTAATTATTGGTGTTGTGATGGTCATCTGCTGCTTCACATTTGTTCTATACTTGGTTAGCAATTGACAGCGGTTAGTCGGTGATCAGTAGTAAAATTGAATGAAATTAGGGTTCCAAATTCCAATTTAATAAATGTGCTACAATGCTTAATTTGATTGAATCTTGCTGTTATTGCACTTGCGATGGTATGTTTAGTGAATATTCTCTAATTGCGAGAGCAATGGCATTTTTCTTGTAAATTTCAATACACACTTTTGAGTGAGGAGGGGTAAGTTTTGGTGAAGTAAATGAACGCAGGGAGGAAAGAATAACGTGTTAAGGTGAAGGAAATGGAAAGAAAGCTTCATTTGATTATTCAGCACGGTGGACCTGTAAATATCTTTGATTGGCATATGTAGTATCTATTTTAGCGCGACTTAAACACACTCTAAAAATAGTCCGATTTTATTTTTTATCTTAATTCAGTGCAAGAGTGGCTACTATTGTTGAATGACTTTGTGGAAGTTTTCTTACTTTTCATTGTTATCTAATATGCATATTGAATGAATATATTGAGTTTTATCTATTTTATATTTATTATGCTTTAATGCAAATCAGAGGATGTATAAGGATATATATTTTGTTTTCAGCAACTTGTTTCAGAAAGAGATCTGATTGTAAGAGAAGAAGCATGTCGTATTGGTTTGCTTTTTGGTGGTTTTACTGGATCTTACCATGGCCTTAGATGTTTACTGAGAAAGTTGAGAAAGAAAGAGGCGTCATTAAATGTGTAAGTTGAATCACAAACCATATATCTCTTTATGATCTATTCTTGTGGTCTTTCAATTATATTTTTTTTCCCTTCTATGCATAAAATGCTTGGATATATTGATTTATGCTGTTAATATTGCACACATTGCTTATTTATGACTTTTTTTAAGGGGATGATGGAACAGAATTTTAGCAGGTTCAGTTGCGGGTTTTTCTATTCTGGCATTGGATGATTCAAATAGGAGACGTACTCTGGCTTTATATCTGTTGGCTAGGCTAGCCCAGGTACATGAAAGCATATACCCAAGATAATTTATTTGAGCTATCTGAAATACTAGATGGCTGTACTAAATTTTTCTTCTCTTCAAAATGATCTGCATACACCAGTCTAATGGATATTCTTATATATCAGTGTGCTTATAATTCTGCAAAATCAAAGAACAAGTTTCATTTTTGGGGAAGTCATTGGAGGCATGGAGATTCTTTGCTCTTTTCTCTAGCTTGTGCACAGGTATTCAATCTCATTCTGACTTGTCATGCTGTAATTTTATTCTAAACTCATTGGCCATTTATGTGTATCTGAAAAATGGTATAAACAGAACATCTGTAAAACTAGGAGGAAATATTTTTTTGTTTAAATTAGACAAGCTATCCAGCAATTGTTCTAATTGTCGTGATGGTTGTATGTTAAAAGGTTATGATGCACTGTGAGAAGGCATGTTGTATGGGGTTAATTGGTGATAGGAATAGAAGAAAAGAGGCTTCTGACATTGTATAATGGATAAGGGTAGTTAGGTGGACATAATTAGGCTGAAATGAATGAAATCTAGCCAGTTGTTTTGCATGGATCTAAAATCTGAATGCAAGACATTCTGACAGCAAGATGGTATGCAAGAAGCAAGGTTTAGGATCCTTTGGCGGATTAAAAGTTGAAGCTGGGTAAGTTTAAGGCTTTTGTATAATATAAGTAGAAATAAGGTTTGAAGAATTTAAAGATAAGAGTTAGTTATGGCTGGAGTGTTATGATGGTATCTTTCTCCAGAGATCTTCCCATGCATCTTTCATGGGATAGACTTGTCTTTTATGCTTTTTTGGGGTGTCAGCTAATAGTTTTTACTGGGGGCTTCATTTTTGGATTTTCAGAGGGATTGGAGATCTCTTTTTAGCTAATGTCTTCTTTTCATTTTCCCTTCTTTTGTTGCTTTTCTTGGCTTAGGGGGATTTCTTATCATCCTTCTATGTAGCTCTCTTCTCTTTAATAAATTCTGTAGTGAAAAAGATCCGTCAGTTCTCCCACTATTATGACTGAAGCTTTTGTGGGATTTGGGCAGAATAATTTATGATAGTTTGAATCAGGGCTTTAAATGATTGGATGTTATATGGTTGATAGAATGCAAGATCTGGGAAATGCTTGCAGTTGGCTAAATTTGCAGATAGCTATTAAGAGCAGTAGAATGAGAATAAACTTAGACTTTATGTATGAGGCTTCAATGTAATTGTTCCAAAGTCCTACAAGATGAAGAAAGAAAACAAGAGTAATTCAAATATTGGACTTCTTAAGTTCTAACTAAGTCCTATAATGCAAGTTTGCTTCAGATTACTGCTGAGACATCCCTAAGTTGATTTCCATGTGGTACCCTAAGAATCTGGAATGACACTTCAGGTTTCCTTCTTATTATCCTCATTTGGTTGTCAAATCTCAGTAACAGACCAAATTTAGCTTCCAGTCCATCTTGAAAAATAAATTTTTGAAAGACTTACTAGTGCAGCATCTGCTTCAGAATAATGTATTAAGGTACAGGTGACAGCAGCCAAAACAACATGTCTTGGTATAAATAAAGTTCTTCAACTTGTATTATAACATCATTGGTATCTAATTTTAGGTTTTGATAGTCCAGTGACTAGCTTTATAAGCATTTCCCGCAAATCCTGCAATCATTGTTTGACACAACATGGGAAATTATTAATTAATTTGAGAAAGGATAGTGCAAGCGGTTGCTGATAGAGTTGAAATATTTGTCAATTTGAGGTGTCGGACTTCCTTGCATGGATCTGAAAATCAGAATCTGGTCCCAAATCAGTCTAATAAATCAGAATCTGTAAAGCACTATATTCTTTTCCAAGAAATGCATACCAAACACATTGTGACTTTTTCGAGTTTAAAATACTGGACTCTCTTGTTTCTCTCTAACCTTTTGGTCACTTCTTAGTCAATCTACACTCTAAACTCAACAGTTACTCATCTTTTGATGGACCCATACTTTGTGGACTGGTCTTTGTAGAAATATCTCCATAATTTTGGACTACTTTCATAATGTCTGCCCTCATCCCCTCCATTTTTCTGATCATCTTGCAAAAGATTAGGTATCTATCCTTTGATGGTGTTTTTCTGATCAATACTCATGGTAGACCCATAGTTTTAAAATCAAATGTCTGTTCCTATATCAACTCCATGCCCATCAAAACTAGGCTTGTTTATATCTTACAACTGATGAAGGATAGCATAATTGATGAATCTGTCATAAAGTTTTACATGCATGACTAATATCTGTTTTTCTCTTATGGAGACTTCTAAAAATGCTAAAATCTATCTTGCTAAAGGATATTACAATTGATGAAATCTGTCATAAAATTTACATATATGGCTAATTTTATTTTAACCATATGGAAACTTATCACAATGGTAAAATCAGTAGCACTTATATGACTAAAATCTATCTCTATCATATGAAGACTTGTTGAAATGATAAACCTCGTAGCAAGTTGATTTCTATGACATTCTGATGCACCTCAAGTGCAAATTAAGACCAAAACATAGAACATGACATAAAATGAGTTTTAATGATGAAAACATGGGATCAATTACTAACTTGAATCAATATAAATGGGCTATTAGTTATTATAAAGATCTCTAGTCTCCAAATTCTGCAGGCTCGTGCTGTATGAATTCTTCAGTCAACATCTGGATTAAACCTTAATACAAAGAATATAGTTGATAAAAATCCCATAATATTGACCTCTGATTTGTCAAAATCATCTGAGTTGTGCATAATAGGATTAATACCAATTGCAGGTTTGTAGGCAACAAAATGCTCTTTACCCTGATATTTGTGTTATCTGTGGTGCTAGTTCAGAAACAGCTGTCCACTTGTTCCTAACTATATTGTACTATTTAGAGTACCTTGTTTGGTATTTTTGGAGTGTTGGGTGTGTCCCTCAAATTTGAAGCAGTTCTTGTTGATTAGTTTTAGATGTTTTGGGAGAAGCAAAGAGGGTAAAACCCAAAGCGTTGTGCCATTTATGCATTTCTTTGGTGTGGTTGGAAAGAAATGCTCGAATTTTTAAGAGAACTGTGTTGGATTTCAAGCTTTTATAGGACAAGATTGTTTTCATAGCTTCTCTTTGGTGCACAGCCGATGGTATGTTTAAGGGTGTTGCTTTGATCGATATGATGCGAGATTGATGGTACCTTTTACATTGATGTTTTCTTCTTTTCTTGCTGTTGTCTTTTTATGTGTTTCTTCTTCTAGAGGATAGCATAGCCTCTTTCCATACTGTACTCTTCCTTTTTTCATACAATTCTTCTCTTATCTGGAAAACAAAAAAATCATCTGAGTTGTTATAAGCAGGTAGCAGTTCTAATTCTCAAGGAACCTCCGATGGAACATGGCTGCAAACAAGGCCAAAAGTTTAAGAAGTTGACCCAAAGAAAGGAATGAAGTAAGACAGCGTTATTTTGGTCATTGGGGGTTTGCCTATGAGCAATATAGGTTGACTTAGTTTGACATTTGAAGCTACTTTTGGCCCATATGAACAGTGCAACATTTCAAGAAAGGAGCTGTGTTTGTCTCTAACAAGTGTTGGACACCAACACTTAATATGCCACTCAGACACCTAGAAACAGTACTCTTTGGAATGAATCTGGGTTATGCATATCGAACATATTTTAGGCATGTTTTCTTGTAGTTCTTAATACTTTTAGACTTGTAGATAGATAAGAAAACTTTTTTAATTATATAAAATTTTAATATATATGCGTAATGCCATGTTCTATCCTTATGTTGTGGATTTTTCCATGTCATGGTGTTTGTGTCGTTTCATGTTCTGTCTGCCATATTTGCTTCAAAGCTTATGAATTGAAAATGCTGAAAACTAGTTGAAATCTTGGCAGTGTTATCACAGGATGTAAGCTCTGCATTTTGGATCGTAGGGAAAGGGGCTAAAACATAGGTGATTTTAATTTGAGGTATATTTGTGATGTAACAAAGAATGAGATGTAGCTGGTGAATTAGAAGTGAAAGGAGCTTTTGGTGCAATGGAGACGAGCAAAAGAGGAATGAATAAGTGATGAATGGACTGAGTCACCCTGGCTTTCAGTGGGAGTATTGCCTGTAAGAAGATTTTATCAGAGATTTGACATTGAAATGAAAGCGAACTTCCTTAAATTTTTTTCTCGTTCTTTTTTTTTGTTTGAATAAAAGAAATTATATTTGGAAGAAAGAAGAATTACTAAGCATGAGGAGGATAAGTCATCCTCCTATACAGAGAAGAAATACAACAAACTTTCCAACTAAGGAGTAATTTTGCTTATTACTTTTCTTTCTTTTTTGTTTTTATTTTTATTTATTTATTTATTTTTTTTTTTTTGGGGGGGGNNGGGGGGGGGGGGGGGTGTTGGTTTCAGTGATACGAGAAGTGAAATTAATTGACACTTCTAAACAGGGTTCTATTATCCAGCCAAACTATTTTAGAATGGGACTAGATCACTATAAATTCTGGTCTAAGCTCTTAGTTTCCTACCACTATGAACTGAAGAGCTATAAACATATATTTTCCTTTTTGGCAAGTTAAATGCCTATTTGATTCTTAAACAATTTCCAGTTCTGTGAGGTATTATTAGATACTGCAACACAGTAAAAGGAATAGGAAAAATAAAGTTGGCATTAAGAGACAAGAAAAGTTGAATTATGGTCTACTTTTGGTACTGGGCCTTATTGTAATTTTCTATGTGCATAGAAATTTTCTGTTAGAAGGTTAATTATGACACTGATATGTTTGCTTTATTTTCTGGAATTATCTGAGTTAAGGATAAGTTAGTAATTTGATTATTTGGTTCGGAATAGGCTATCTGAAGCCTGTCCATCTGTCAATTCTATTTAAGCTTGTTAACCACCTTTGTGGGCACTGTCCAAGTATTAAGTGTTCACATCAACAGCCATGAAGAGTACTAGAAACTGTAGCAAAGGAGAAAATACATCTGAGGACTTACACAGATTAGGAAAAAGTGCAAAATGAAGAGAACTGAACAACTGAAGAGAAATACACATTTTGAACATAAGTATCTGGACATAAGGAGTGTAAGGTGCCGTTGTGCTCTTTCTTGCTGCAATGTGGTGCATTTGGTTTGAGCATAATGTGAGAACTCAGTTAGAGATCTCTACCTGCTGATGTTTAATGGTACAGGCTTGTTTTCATACCCTCAGTTTAGATTTCAGCTCATGGTTTAAGGGGTTTTCTTTATCAGATATGCAAAGGGAAAGGAGAGCCAACTTGAGCTGATATATATATATATATATTTATATATATGTATTTTTTTTTCTTTCTTTTTCCCCTTTTACCTTTTCTTTTCTTTCTATTTGAAGAGTTTTTTATCTTCCTGTTATGTACTTCTCTCCTTTTCAATAAATTATTTTATAAAAAAAGAAAAGTCGCTGAACTTAAGAAATGCGGAAAAGCATGTCTGAAAAGATTTCTATCTCCTTTTCAAATAATAGGTCATTAAATTCTATATCAGTCAAAGAAAAGTGCACTTCAATTCTTAAAGAAGAAGTACCGAGGCTGTTTATGCTTGTCTACGAACTTCAAATCTAGTTAGAACTTGTGATTGGCCCTGGCTAACCCTCTTGGCATGCCTTTAGGTATATATATATATATATATGTATATATATATATATTTTTTTTTTTCCTGTGGCCATGTGAATTATAAGGTATCTTGTATGAGTTGTAGTAATTTCTTTGATTTTATTATTGGTAGTGAAGCAATTCATGGGTGTTTTGACTTCTGTAACACATTTATCTTTAGATTTTGGGATGCTACATCTACTTTGGATTACCCCAGTTCTTTCATGCTTCCTGCAATTACTTTTATATACTTCTCTTTTATGATTTTATCAATTGACAATTCTTTTGCAGGTTATGTATGCCTTTGTAATGCGTCCTGAGACCTTGCCGAAAGCCTATCAAGACTTTATTCAGAAAACCGGGCCAGTTGCAGAGCCTGTATACAAGGCTGTAAGGGATAACTGTAGAGGTTATCCAATTGATATTGCTTCACTCTCAGCTTACTTATCTGAGAGAGGAAAGTCTAACTTTGTAAAGTTGGAAAAATTTCCCTCTATTATTCCTTGTTCCGTCATTCATCCGGAAACAAATTCATGTTTAGCTCACAACGGAAATGCAACGTCAGCAACATTTAAGAAAACATTTCCACTTTACTTTTCCTTGACCTTTGTGCCATTTGTTGTTCTGCACCTACAGAAGGTATTTCTTACTGACCTATTTTCATGTTTTTTGTATCTCAGAAAATCATTTACTTGATTACATGGAAAATAAGAAAGCAATCATATGTAAATGAAAATGATTTGAAAGTGTTTGTGGGTAGTGTCCTTTCCAACAGGAGTAAATGAAGAAATGTATTAAGCACGGAAGAGTAGATGGTATAATTAATTAAAAGGCTTCTAACTTCTAAGAGTTCCATACTGATTCATTGTTTGTTAATGATGCTTATTTCTAACAGAAATCAAGTACGTAGTCATGGTCTCAGCATTTCTCCCATGCTCTTGTGACCCTCACTTTTGCAGATCATAGGTTAGGTCAGGGTTTAGTGGATTGCAATTCTGTAATGATTCTTATAGTAGACATTTCTAGATCAATATGCCTTCAATTTGTTACTGGATTTGTCTATTTGTTAATCTTTTCTTTCTTTATTTCCCCCTAAAATAACCTTGAATTCTTGTTTTTCTTTCTGTAGTCTCTACCTGCAGATGTTTCTTTCTGCAATTATATATCTAAATAAAATTTTACTTTTCAATATTGATAAGCATCAGTCCTGTGGTTTACTACACATGTATATTTTTGTTTCTTTTATCTTAATCCCATCAGAGTTGTTTTACTTTGAGAGTTGGGCATATGGTATACTTCATTCAAATCTATTTTGATCCTCATAAACTCTTATTTTTATTCACAATGTGAGAAGTTGTCTTCAGATTACAATCACATTTGCCACAAGCACTGCTTTCTATCATTTCCAGTACGTTACTTTTGCCAGTGCCGTTGTGTTCTGATAATGATGATGTTGTTTTCAGTTCATGGATTCTCCTTTCCGTACTTTATGGTTTGCTGTTAAAGGCGCTGTTCGCTCGACATCCTTTTTATCTGCTTTTGTTGGAATCTTCCAGGTGAGTGTTGATTTTGTAACTACATTTTTCTTATAAATATATTATTACATTCTTAATTTCTTTTTGGCTATGCAGGGGGTCATATGTCTACATAGAAAAGTTGCTTCAAGTGACCACAAACTTTTATATTGGTTAGCAGGTGCAGTATCTGCCCTGTCAGTGTTATTGGAAAAAAAATCTAGGCGTGGTGAGCTTGCTTTATATGTTCTTCCACGAGCAGGAGATTCACTATGGAATATCTTGGTCAATAGGCACCTGCTTCCAAATATTAGGAATGCTGAGGTACTAATACCTTCAAGTTAAACTATACTGGAAATGCTCTTCTGCACTGTTTTTTGGAAGCACCCACCCAAAACCTGTTTCTAACTCCAATGACAGCCCGATTTGTAATGAAATGAGACAATTTTATTCTTGAGACCTATTGAATGATTTCTATCAATTTCTATATCTATTAATATCATCGGAGGTGTAGAGAATATTATAAAAGGGATTTAAGAGCTAGGAAAAGTAAGCAGTCAAAAGTAATTAGTCTTTTCACTACTATTTTACCAGGAAACATTACAAGTGAAAATTCTATGTAAAGGTTACTTATGCTTGTCTTGTTTATTTATGGGTTCTCATCATAGTTAACTACATTTTGTGATACTTGGATTGCTTTAACTTTCTATGTGTTCTATGGTAGAGGGGAGTTGAATAATTCAATGCTTACGCCTTATAAGATAAATGTTGGGATTATGTCTCATTTTATTCTTTCAACGTGTATGGGAGGAATCATGTACTACTTAGAATATGATAAATGTAGAGGTCATCCTCAGGGCTTGTAGGGTTTCATGTTCGAACCCAAAGTCGTAGCTAAAGTACCAAAAACAAAAGAATATGATAAATGTTGGGATTATATCTCATTTTATTCTTTCAACTGGTGCAGGTGTTCATGTTTTCTATGTGTATGGGAGGAATCATGTACTACTTAGAATATGAGCCAGAAACCATGGCTCCATTTCTTAGGGGACTGATCCGCCGCTTCCTTGCCAGCAGAATTAGCAATCCAAGCCCACCATCAAATCGTACTGCTTCCTACACGTTCTTGCAAGCTCTTGATGGCATGACTAAGCCGAAACTGGAAGAAACAAGGGATGAAGAACCTTCTTCTGCAGAGAAATACAATCTTGAATCCATTCCAGGGCTTTGACAGCAGTTCCAGGGATGGGGGGCTACCCCACTTGAACTTCTGTTTCTGTTCTTTTCTGTTTTTCTTTCTTCTTTAGGTAATGGAATATCTTATATTCAATAAATTTCACTTAGATATTGTCAACTACAAGTTGGTCATTTCTGGATACAAAAGGAACCAGATTGGTTCTCCACTGGTTCCACATTTTTTGATTGATTATTAATTAAAATATTGAAGTGCAATCCATTCTTCCCAAAATTTTGGTGTTTTCTCAAAACTTTATTTGTTATTATTATTATTGGATGACTCAACTTCTACTACGATTGTTAGGTTGTTTTTTTCTTCCGTTCTCCCGTACACCCAATAAAAAAAAAATTACAGTATTTATATTAGGGAAATTTTTAATGCTGTTCAGTTTCTAAAATGAAAATTCTTAGCAGGTGTTTGATCCACTTGCAAATTTTCAAAGGTTTTAATTATATTTTAGGTTGTTACAGTTTTGGTGAAAATACAATTAGGTCTTTATAATTCAATTTTGTCTGATTGGTCCCTTATAGTTTCATTTTGATGTAATCAAGTCCCTATCTATAATTTTTGTTCTTTTGGTAATAGAAGAGAAGATAAAACTAGTACCTAACAAAAGTTATAGGAGTTGCATTTGTATCTAAAATTAAACTCAACTTAGCTGGAGGGTGATATCAAACAACTCAATCCTAACTATTTTTTGATCCAAGTCTTGCCATGAAATCAGCTCCCTAATTTGTTTCACGAACAACATGCTTAACAGCCATTTTTCAATCCCTTCTTAGCAGCTCTTTTATATCCTGATGATTGCACCATATTTATCCAGGCAGGTGCCCATCCGACTGAAGTATCAATTGCACCATCTCAAGGGAGTCACTTTCACAAATGACTTGTTTCATCCTGTGATTCCAGCACAAGATTAATCCAATTTTCACTGCCATCAGTTCTGCTACAAGATTAATGCCAAAACCAATGAAACCAAAGAACCCCAGAAGACAGCTTGCATTTCTGTCTCGAATTACCTCCTGCACCTATTCTCCCTAGGTTACCTATAATTTCATTTATAACATCGTTAATGCGTTACCAACGTGCCTAATGGTGTGTGCATCTAGCAAAAACAATATCCTAGTTGGCACAAAATAATTAGCATCTAACACGTTACTTGCGCGGGGTAAGTGGGCCTCACATAACATGTGCAAGTCATGTGACTAACTTTCTTGATCTCTGCATTCTTGTGGTCTTCTTCCTCTTCTCGATGGATTCGTTAAATAACAAGTGACTTCAACAGGGAAGAAATAACAGTAAACTTCTTCTTATAGTTTCTTGCTTGCCTAAACAAGTTTACTTTGTTTTTTTCTTTGGATTTTTCTTCTTTTTTTTGGTGTTAGTGTCGCGGATTGAAAACCTTATCCTAGAAATGAACATACTTTCTTCCAAATCTAGTGTTTAATCTATGGTGAAAATATATATACTAAAGAATGTGAAGCAAATACAAGCGAGAAAAAATAAAAAAAGAACAAGGTTTTATTAAAGAAGGCTAAGAGTGTTATAAATGAGACTCACAGTAGTACTTGATTACATCAAATTGAAACTATAATGACCCAATTAAAGGAAATTGAATTGCAAGGCCATAATTGCATTTTTTGTCAAAATTATAGGTGCTTAGAGCATAAGTAAACCTAATATTATTTTAACATTGTATATTCTAATATTTATGTAATTTGTTTGTAATAATATAAATAAAATATACTAAATTAAGATTTGTCGTAGGAGAGAATTATAGTTTGATTTCTCAAGTTGGCAAAAAAGACTATTTGGTTCCCAAGATAGAAGAATTTCAATTTGGTTCCTTCCATGCTATACAAAATGTCCAAAATACTCCTTCATACTATGTGATTATTTTATTAACATATGTGGATATCTTTTAGTCTTCTTTGATTATTTTGTTCACTCATGTGGTTGTCATGTTTAAAAATAAATAAAATAACAACATATATAAACAGAATAATCACATAACACTAAAGTGGTGTTTGATACTTGAAATGTTTTAACATTCCTGTAAAAGTGGCATGGGAATAAAAATTTCCTACGTTTAGTATAAGTGATAAAAAATATTCTTAGGCATAAAAGATACCCGAGAATGAAAATTTATACTGAAAATGGAAATAAAACTTTCCTCGGATTGAAGAAATTTCTTTTCTTCTTTGCCCTTCTTCATTCATCCCCATTCTCCTTCTCTGTGCGTTCTAGGGGTGTTCATCGGTCGGATTCGGTCGGATTTGATCACCTTCCTCATCTGACCGAATGTCATCGGGTTGGAAAAATCTTCATCCGCCACCAACCAGTTGTAAGGGGGAACCGAGCACTTTTAGTTTCATTGGGCTCGGTTCCGATCGGACGGGTTAACTCGGGTTCAACCAAGAAAAAAAAAATGCAGATTCAAAACAAGAGCAGTGAAGATTAAAACCAGTAAACGATAGAGCAATGAAAAATAGGGAAAAACACAGAGAAGGTAAAAGCCCAGTTGAACTAACCTGCCTATAAGACCATTGACTGTTATAATCAAGTGGTTGGGATTGAGACACCTTCCTGAAGCATCAACAATCTCCATATCAAAACCATCCTCAGTCACATCACGTTCGATTCTTAAACAAGCAAAATTTGGCAAATATGAACCCCTCTTGGTCTTCTTCTTACTCCCTCTATTCCTTATATCATTCAGCTCCTTCTTCTTCTTCGACCCACAACCCTCTTCAACCTCTGGTACTCGTTCAATATCTATGGAAGAAACAAGATTCCAGCACCAAAAAAAAAAAAGTAAATAGACGTGCTCTTCTTCGGTGGGTCTTGTTTCTGGGGTAGTTTGTTTGCAGAAAGCAGGTGGAGAGTATTTATTTCCATTACTGCATATAAATCTCCTTTGATGCTCTGGGTGTCACCTATAATCGAAAATTTATGATCTTTCTCCTCTTGCAAACAGGAATACAGAATCAGTGCTGTTGAGTTTTTTTTTTTTTTTTTTTTCCATTTTTACTGAAGGGAAAGGGTCAGAGAAGGAAGAGATGAGTGAGAAATAGATGAAAAGGGAGAATAAAGAGTGAAATAGTAAGAGGATTCGGAGAGATAAGACAAGAGAGAGATTAGATTATTAAAAAGAAATAAAGGAAGAGAGAGATAGAGGTGGGATTTGACAGAAAGAAAAAAAGAAACTCGGTAAGTGTGATTTTGAAATTTGAATTGCATTAAGTAGTCGGTCGGGTTCGGTTAATGGCAGTTTTTGTGAGCCAATCCGAACCGATCGGTCTAAACCATTTTTTCACTTTTTAGCCATCCGATCTCGCCCATCTTTAATTTGCAACCGCCCGATTTGCATCATTTTGGTTCGGTTCGGTCGGTTCTCCACGTGTAGACCGGGTTATGAACACCCCTAGTGCGTTCTCCCTCTCTGCTTTCTTCCTGCCGCCGTCAACTTTCCACCATCTCCTCCTCCTATCACTTCTGAGACGTTGGTTACGAGCATCTACTATTTCCCTTGGCAACTAATTCAGAGCCTTCTTGACATCCATATCGTAATACGGATCATAGAGATCATCATATCGGAGCCCTATTTTCCAAAATTTGAAATTGAACAAATCAATTACACGGGAAATGTTCAGAATCGAGAATTTAGGATTTGTAAGAGAAATGAAGGGGAAGGGGTGTGAACTAACCGTAATGGCAAAGGCATTTGGAAAGGGATTTCATGTGCTAAATTGCTAACCAGTTATTCCTTGGGTTAAAAAATGACTGCAAGAACGATGAAATTGCTCTCCCTTGAGGCGTTTGCTACTTCCCCTCTTAGATGTGAATTCTGACAAGTTTAGTATTTGCCTCATGTAATTTCTGTGTCTGTGATTTGGGTTTGGTTTGAATGTAGGGGGAAAAAACTTTGCTTGATTATATTCTACAAATTATTGCTGACACGCATATGCCCCCAATGCTTATGTGTGACAGTGATAGTCGAGGTGATTAATTTTCCATGTTACCATCTGGATACTTTTGATTCTAAATAGATACTTGAAACTATTATGATTCAGACCTACCAACTTTTTGCTATTATAGGATGTTATCTTGCCCCACTTGAACTTGTATTCTCCCCTAACTCATCTTTTCTACATCAAAATCTTGTATTTGTTCTCAATTATGTATTTTTATTTAGACAATGATCTATAGGTTGCTGAAATAAGCTACTTTTAGAATCTTTATGCGTGGATATCTAGATTATTAATGCATGTGGCATTACTTTGAACTTTGGTTGCTGTAATTTCTGCGTCTGTCATTTGGGTTTGGTCTGAATGTAGAAAAAAATAAAAAACTTTGCTTGATTATATTATGCAGATTGTTGCTGACATTCATAAGCCCCATTGCACGTCATGGAGTGGTTTGCATCTCAAACCCCTGCTAAAGTTTCAATCTTTATATTTCTAGGAACAAAATTTTAGACTTGTGTTGAATTAGGTGCTGGATTCTCATAATCTTCTTGTTAATATTTTTGTTGCTGAAGTTTCAATCTTCTTGTTAAGTTTCAATCTTGGTAGAATTAGATTTTTTTTCTTTTATTTCAGGGTATTTTTGGAAACAATGATTATATTCCTGGGAATGGGTTAACTGAATCAAATATGAGAATGATATTATTCCCAAGAAAGTCCAGTGTTAACCAAACACATTTTGTCAAATTTCCTAAGAGTCTCATTCTTGGGAATCCCATTCCTAGGAACGTAGAATGGGAGGAAAGAAATTAGAATTTCTTCATGTTTGAAATTGGAACCAAATGGTATTTTTTTCTAACTTGAGGAACCAAACAATAATTCTCTCTCTCTCTCTCTCTTTCAAATTGAATATTGGATTATTGTTATATGTAGCATGAATCTATTTAAAAATATTTTCACTACTTATTTTAATAATTTTTATACTTACTTATTTTTCAATTTGACCACAATTGAATCACGAAACTCTCTTTGTTCCAATTTAGATCAGTTCATTTTTCAAAACATTGGTTTAGATTAGCTCCTAAAACAGATTATGCAGCTTTGAAGACAGAAAAATCAAAAGCTTTACAATTGGCTTTTGATAGTTAATGCAAACATGCTCAATCAATTAGGTTGCATTATTTAAATATGAAGGGACTATTTGCCAATCTATGAATATACGACGGTGATGTTCTTTTACCTATTTGCTTCTTAACATTAGTCTCTACCTCAAGTTCTGATGTGCCCAAAAGGTAAAACAAAGAAAGAAACACTAACTCTTTTGGTTTGATAAGAAAACTTGCCGCAAACAAGAAGAAGTTAGTTTGATTTGCCACATTCTAAGATAGAGGAAGGATGAGTGATAAGAATCGATAATAATTCGTCACTAAACAAATGAATTGTTTAGATAAGAATTTTAGGGTGAAAATGCAATCTGCACTCTTTGATTAAAATCCCTAATGTACATCCATTACAAGACCATAAAGATAAATACTACTAATCTTGGAACAGCCTTCCAATTATGGGAAACATTAAACAATAAATGATAGCTTTGCAACATCCCTCCAAGCATGGGAAACACAAAGCATTTAAGTAAAAACAACAAACTACAAGATAAGCATTAAATTCACTTTGAAACCTTCAATTAGTCAACTGCTGACTAATAAAAAGTTATGAATTTCCAGAATTACCCCCTCGTGATCAGTTTGTGATTATTCTTCCAAGCAAGTGAGTAATGTGATCAACGTGGGCTTAAACGAGTAATTGGATTCTCTTTAAGAAGTAGTTCAAGCTCTGTTTGGAATTTCTTGGCCCTTGAATGAGTAATTGGTCCAAGACTTGGAACCTCACAATCCTAGGAATCTCTATCATCTTTGCGGATCACATTATCTTCCCTAGGTTGAATAGGATTTGTCCTCAAATCCAGCTCCTCAGTGTCTTCCAAGTAAGGTGCTAGATCCTTTACATTGAATGTGGCTAAAACTGGAGAGTCACTTGGAAAATCAATCTTATATGTGTTGTCATTTACCTTCCCTAATACCTTGAAAGGACCATTTGCTCGAGGCATAAGCTTGGACTTCATTTTGCTTGGAAATCTCTCTTTCCAAAGATGAATCCAAGCAAGATCACCTGGAACAAATTGAACTTGCTTTCTTCCTTTATTTGCTGCTTTCTCATAGGCTGTGTTTCATTTTTGTATTTGTTGTTTCATACTTTCATGCAAATGTTTAATCAGTTCAACTTTCTTTTTTCCATCCAAACACACATGCTCGTTGATTGGAAGTGGTGCTAAATCAAGTGGAGTAATTGGATTAAATCCATAGACCACTTCAAATGGAGTATGTTTAGTTTCACTATGCACACTTCTATTATATGCAAACTCAACAAATGCCAAGCACTCATCCAAATTCTTCAAGTTCTTATTAAACAACAACTCTTAAGTAAAGAAAAAAGTGTACAGTTTACCACTTCAGTTTGCCCATCTAATTGGGGATGACAGACTATACTAAAGAGTAATTTCATGCCAAGCTTCTTCCACAATGTCTTCCAAAAGTAACTCAAGAACTTTGAATCCCTATCAGACACTATACTCTTTGGTATTCCATGCAATTTTACAATTTCTCGAAAGAACAAATATGCTATGTGAGTAGCATCATTGGTTTTGTGACAAGGTACAAAGTGAGACATCTTTGAAAATCTATGAACAACCACCATAACCAAATCCTCCCCCCTTTGTGTCCTTGGCAAACCAAGTACGAAATCCATGCTTACATCAACCCAAGGCTGATCTGGAATAGGTAATGGCATGTACAACCCGTGAGCAGCCTCCTTGCTTTTTTCTTTCTTTCAAGTCACACATCTTTCAAGCATATGATGCACATCCCGAATCATTCTCGGCCAATAGAAGTGTTCTTTAACTAGCTCCAAAGTCTTCTTCTCACCAAAATGCCCAGCTAATCCTTCATCATGTGCTTCCCTCACTAAAAGTTCCATTATAGACCCATTAGGAATACAAAGCTTCCTCGATCTAAAAAAATATCCATCATGCCTATAGAACCCATTAACTGCTCCTTTCTCACAGGCCAAGTGAGTAGAAGTAAGGTGTGGATCATCCGCATACTAACTTTTGATCAATTCAAAACACATTAGTTTAGCATTCATCAAGATGATTAGAGCATACCTCCGTGATAGTGCATCTGCCACTACATTTGTATTTTCCTTTTTATACTTGATGACATAGGGAAAGGTTTCTAAGAACTCCACCCATTTGGCATGTCTACAATTCAGCTTGTTTTGCCCCTTCAAATGCTTCAAAGATTCATGATATATGTGAATAACAAACTCTTTAGGGAACAAGTAGTGCTGCCAAGTCTCCAAAGCTCTAATCAAAGCATAGAACTCTTTGTCATATATGGAATAATTCAGGCTTACCTGACTCAACTTTTCACTGAAATAGGCTATAAGATGCCTATCTTGCATAAGAACAGCCACAATACCTACTCCTGAAGCATCACATTCTACTTCAAAAGTCTTCAAAAAATTAGGAAGAGCTAAAATAGGTGCTGAACACAACTTCTTTTTTGTCAGCTCAAAACTCCTCTGGGCAGCCTCAGTCCACTTGAACTCACCACCCTTCTTGATACATTCAGTTAAAGGAGCAGGAATCATTTTGAAATTCTTCACAAACCTCCTATAAAAGGATGCTAGCCCATGGAACTCCTTACCTCCGAAACACTAGTAGGTACAGGCCACTCCTTAATTGCTTTCACTTTTTCCTCATCAACTTCAACACCATGCTGGGAGATCATGTAACCAAGGAAGATGATTCTGTTTTGATAAAATTGACACTTCTTCAAATTGCCAAATAATTTCTCTTCTCATAATACTTCATAGACCTCCCTAAGATGTTCCATATGCTCCTCAAGAGTCTTGCTATAAATCAAAATATCATTGAAGTAAACTACAACAAATCTGCTAATAAACTTACGGAGCACGTGATTCATCAAGTGCATGAAAGTGCTCAGCACATTATACAAGCCAAATGGCATAACCAGCCACTCATACAACCCATGCTTTGTCTTGAATGTAATCTTCCATTTGTCCTCCTCCTTCATTCTGATTTGATGATATCCACTCTTGAGATCTATCTTGGAGAACAATTTAGAGCCATACAACTCATCAAGCATATCATCCAGCCTAGGAATTGGGTAGTGATACTTCACTATGATTTTGTTTATTGCTTGGCTGTAAACACACATTCTCATAGTTCCATCATTCTTAGGTACCAACAAAGTTGGCACAAAACAAGGACTCATTGACTCCCTTACATATCCCCTCTCCATCAACTAGGTTACATCAACTAGGTTACTTGCCGATGTAACTCCTTGGCCTCCTTTGGATTGCTTCTATAGGTTGGTCTATTTGATAAGGTGACTCCCAGTACGAGATCAATTTGATGTTCAATCCCTCTAATTGGTGGCAACCCTTTTGGTAACTCTTCCAAAAACACCTTAGCAAACTTCTCTAAAATCCTCTTAACTTGTGGTGGGAAATAATTGTTCTTGTTTGGAGTTGCTTCCTTCGCTATTAGCATTAGAACCAGATTGTGAATGGACAAGGCTCACTTTTTCTCTCCCTTGCTTGCAAACAAACTCTCTTTCTTTCCCTTCTTCGTCATGAGATGGTCTTGCTACACTTGTTGTGGACTAAGGGGGGCTAAGACTATGCTTTTCCTATTCTTGATGAAATAGTAGGTGTCTTTAAGCCCATCATGCACAATCTTCTTATCGTACTGCCACAGTCTCCCCAAAAGCAATTGGCTTGCACTCATTGGGACCACATCACACAATACTTTATCAGTGTACGATTTCCCAATCGAGAATGGTATCACAACCTGCTTTGTAACCCTTACTTCAACATTATAATTCAACCACTGCAGTTTGTATGAGCATGGATGTTTTGTTGTTGTTAAATTCAACTTTTCCACCAAAGTAATGGATGCAACATTAGTACAACTCCCTTCATTTATAATCACTTAGCAAACATTTTTATTGATCGTGGTATGGAAAATGTTCTCACGCTGCTCATTACTCACCTTTGCTTGTAAATTTAATGCTTGACGAATTACAAGCAATTCTCCCTCATCAGTATACTCTACATTGTCTTTCTCCATACACCCATTTTTCTCCTCTTCCATCGTTGCCTTATCTTCACTTTCTACCTCCCCTTGTGGTTCTCGAAGAATCATCACCTTTGTATTTAGACATTTGGAGGCAATATGCTTACAGCCAAGACATTTGAATCATTTAACATTTTGGGTTCTCTTTGGAGGTGCCAGTTCACCTGCTTTCTCTTTTCCTTTAGTCACACCCGTTGGTTGTTTACTAGAGTCTCCTTTATCCATCGATTTTGATCTCTAATTTGAAGTAGCTCTTGAAGGTATGGAAGTTGAATTATTCAACCTGTTATCACTCTATTGTGACATGATGCAAATCCCTTTGGGGTAACCCAAGATGGAGATTCCAAATGCCCAATGAACCGTCTAAATCGAGTTTTGGAATGAAAATGAGGACATCGACCCATCACTGACCAAGGCGGGAACCGAAGGTATCTAGGCAAGGATATGAACGCCATGCTCGAGAAAGATAGAAGGCAAGTGATAAGTTCTAGGATTGAATGCCACAAGAACCTAGGGTTCCTGATAAGTTCCAATCTCCACAAGAACATAGGGTTCTTGATAAGATCTAAAAGTTCTACACAGAGAACAATGAAGAAAAAATCATCTCAATCAATTCTGATCATTAAAAGTATTCTATTCTGCCACAAGAGGGTTAGTTCCTTTAAAAGAAAACAAACCTAACCCTATTCCTAATTGGGTAAAACCCAAGTCCAAACAAAATAACCCACAAATATTAGGACTAAGCCCAATACCTAAAAGAAAATAACATAGGTTTAATTAGGAAGAAAAATGGGCATAAAAAGAATGCTAAGTTTTGAGCCCAAATAGGTGAAAACAAATAAAATGCGCAAGAGGAAAATTCACAGGTGCTGGGGTGCTACTTCTGGAGCACGGGGGCACTGGTGTTCTGTCCAAATGGACAGAGGCTAGGCGCTAGCCAAAATCCCAAAATTGCCGGTTGATTCTTTTGAAGCCCGAATCATGCACATAGTCTTCTCTTGTGGATTCCTTGATTCTTGGGACCAAACCTCAGCTATTAGACCTTCCAAACTCTCTTGAATCTTCTTGGCTCGAGCTTGGGTGATCGGACCTCCACGAATGTGCAAAGGATCACTTGGAGTACTTGGGGTCTTGTTGTCTAGATTCCCATCATGACACACTACTTTGCTTGCTCGTGCTACTCTTCATCTACCTCTCCACCTTAACAACAAGTTTAATCACATCCTCCAAAATCACAAAGGGTTGTAACTCCACTGTATTAGCGATCTTTATACTTAATCCTCCTAAGAACCTAGCAATGGTCTGCTCTTAAGGTTCTCGTAATTTGTATCTCATCATTAACATCTCAAATTCCTTAACATAATCTTCAACATGCATACCACCATGTCTAAGACTTTTCAATATGATATACAACTCTTGCCTATAGTATTAAGGAACAAAATGTTTTTTCATCATGCTCTTCATAACTCTCCAACTCCTAATTTCCGCTTCTCCATCTCTCCTTTGTTGTGCCTTCCAATTTTCCCACCATAAATTAGCATAACCCATAAATTCAAGAGCAGCTAGTTTTCATTTTCTTTCCTCATAATACCTTTCACATTCGAATACCTTCTTTACTCCCTGCACCCATTCCAAGTACTCATTAGATGAGCTGGTTCCTTTAAATGATGGAATTTTCATTTTAATGTTATGTCCCAATTCCTATTGCTACCTTTTCTGCCAAGGTTGTTTAACCACGTCATCATCTTCTCTGGTTTCATATTCTTTTCCAACATCTTCTTGGTTAACTCTCCTTGGTGCTTGATGAACACAATGTTGTTATGGTTGCTGCACTCCCATTCTTTCAAATGCTTGAGTCATATGAGTAAGCTACTCCATCATTTCCTCTTCCTTTCATTAGAGCTGCACTATCTGTGCTTGTTGTAACAACAGTCCTCTTGTTATGTCTTCTCCGGCCATGGGTTTGAACCGATGCTCTGATACCAATATGATGTGCCCAAAAGATAAAACAAAGAAAGAAACACTAACTCTTATGGTTTGATAAGAAAACTCGCCACAAACAAGAAAAAGCTAGTTTGATTCACCACACTCTAAGATAGAGGAAGGAAGAGTGATGATAATTGATAATAATTTGCCACTAAACAAATGAATTGTTCAGATAAGAATTTTAGGGTAAAAATGCAATCTGCACCCTTTTATTAAAATCTTTGATGTCCATTCATTACAAGATCATGAAGATAAATACTAATCTTGGAACAACCCTTCCAAGTATGGGAAACATAAAAGAGTAAATGATAGCTTTGGAACATCCCTCCAAGCATGGGAAACACAAAGCATTTAAGAAAAAACAAAAAACTACAAGATAAGCATTAATTTCACTTTGAAACCTTTAATTAGTCAACTGCTAACTAGTCATAAGTTATGAATTTTTAGAATAACCCCCCCATGATCAGTTTGTGATTAATCTTCCAAGCAAGTGAGTAATGC
This sequence comes from Cercis canadensis, assembly GCA_003255065.1. NCBI lineage: Eukaryota > Viridiplantae > Streptophyta > Magnoliopsida > Fabales > Fabaceae > Cercis > Cercis canadensis. The sequence goes on from QAOA01001470.1 coordinate 119,139, forward strand.
GATCAACGTGGGTTTAAACTCCTTTGTTTTGCTCTCTAATTTCCTCAATTGAGATGGATTCTCTCTAAGAAGTAGTTCAAGCTTTGTTTGGAATTTCTTGGCCCTTGAATGATTGGTCCAACACTTGGAACCACACGATCCTGGGCATCTCTATCTTCTTTGCGGGTCACATCAAGTTCATATTGTCAAGCTCCTCTTAAATAAATATCATACTTGAAATAATTTCTTATGTTTTTATATAAGTAGAGATTTTTTGTGGGTTTTATGTTCAAACCTAAAATCATAGTCAAAAGTACCAAAATATAAGTAGAGATTGTTAGATGCATTATCCATATGCACCAACCAATAGGATTATTGAAATTTACATGAAGGTATTATAATAACCACACATAGCATGGATATGCTACTTTTGATGAGGTAACCAAAAAATTGAATTGTTTATGTTGTTAGTTCACATATGTATAGGAGCCAATCTCTACAAATTATATTTTCACCCACAATTAGATTGAAGTGATGCCAAATTGAAAACAGAAAACACACTTAGATTGATGAATTTATGAAGATAGAAAATCTATTTACTAAAAACGGCTCATGCTCCTTTACCCAGTAGTTTTTTCCATGCCAATAATATTATCCCTTCAAACTGCTGTCTGTGCTGTCATAATGGTTCTAAAAAAAATTCTCAATAAAATAAAATAAACAAAGTATACTTTAGCTTTTTATTGATCGACAATTTGCAAATAGTAATCATATCTATAGTTGGTAAAATTTAAACTTGTTGTTCCCAAGCCTACAAAAATAGAAATAAAATACGAATAATAACAATATGTTCAAGAAAATTAGAGATGTAGCACCAAGATGAGGCACGGGTATCTCGCTTTCTTTAAGACAATTCATGCCTCCTGTAGGTGATTCTTAGTATCTCCACTAGGTGCAACGGATTCTAGATGCATTGTCTCCAGGAAACAACAGTCCAGTGACCACACCGTTTATCCTCTAATATTTTGTACAAATAGGAGGAAATGACTCTCTCCAACACCTTTCTCTACCCGAGTGTTTACTCACACAATATAAGCAAAGAGTATGCACATAGTATAATTAGATTGCATGTAGTCACATATTGTAGAAGCACAAATATATATAGAGTAGTATAACATGTACATTCACCTTCTAGCCATTGGTCACAATAATGTATATTATATCCATAAAATCATAGAATCAAAACACATAAAATACCAACCTGTTGGCCACTTAAGGAAAAGGTGAACATTGGCTAATAAAAACATTTAAAGCCAAATAACATGAGCCATATCATGGCTGACCCGTTTTCCCTTTAATGGCTTAGTAAAACATCTTTAAACCATATGATATTATATCTATTAAGCACAAGAATAGAATCCAATGCAATATAGATGTTGGAGCAATTATAAAAATACCAACTAAACTTAACTGGATCGATTTTAACTTTTTTCTTTTATGACTCAACTTTTGCCAACTCACCTTGAGTGGACATCATATAAGTGTTAATACCGGTGCTTACACAATTCATGGCCTTTAGCGATAATGGTTCAAAAGTATGGTTTTTCACATAAAATAAAGTATGGTTTTTGATAGAACAAAATGAGATTAATTGATACCTTTTTGGGCACAAATGAATTATGGCATATTTTCTTTGAGTTAAAGGTCTTTTCAATCCTTATAAATGTATAAAAATTACTTAGGTCTTGAAAAGATATATAACTTAGGTTCCTGAAAGTTTAATAAGTTGATCAAAATGATCATTAATAGGGGTTGGTTTAGTTGGTAAGGATCAAACTACTTTGCTTATAAGGCTTAGGTTTGATTCCTACTACTAGTAATCCCTTCTTGGTAGGCGATCTGTAACTACTACTATAACCCCTTGCTAAGGCTTGACATGTCGTAGCCTTAGAATGGGGTAGCTTTCTCTCACTCTAAACTTTTTGTTAGAAAAAAAAATGATCATATTTTACTATGGGTCCTAAAAAGAATAATTGATTAAGGGTGTAATCAATTTGGTTTAGTTAGGTTTTCAACCCAAACTGATGATCGAACCAACCAAGCCTATTTGGTTTGGTTTGGTTTCTTTATAATATATTTTGAAAACCAAATTGACTAATCAAACTTGGTTTAGTTCGATCCGTTTTTGTTCCCAAGCTAAACCTCTCATCCGCACAACAACAGTTATAGCACTACAGGCAACGAGAATGACATAGAGAGATGGAAACATATCTAGAGCAAGAGGAGTGAAAATAGAGACCCAAGCAGGAAGAAATGGAGCAAATCAAGAAAGAACTAGCATAAGGCAGGGACAGAGAGAAGAGAACTCACTAGTAGGCAGCTTGGCGCACTGAGCTAGGGATGGAGAGAGGCAGGATGGCAATTGAGAATGAAGCCATGCGAGAGGGAGAGTGGAGCCATGGGAGAGTGACAATGACTGAGAATGAAGATGTTATTCCCAAGCTTACAAAAATAGAAATAAAATACAAATAATAACAATATGTTAGAGAAAAATTAGAGATGTGGCACCAGGATGAGGCATGGGTATCTCACTTTCTTTAAGACAATTCATGCATCTCACAGTTGATTCTTAGTGTCTTTACTAGGTGCAACGAGTTATAGACGCGTTGTCTCTAGGACACAACAACCCAGTGATCACATCGTTTATCCTCCAATATTCTGCACAAATAGGAGGAAATGACTCTTTCCAACCCTTCTCTACCCAAGTGTTTATTCACATATAGGACATCATTTATGCATGAACACACACACAAGATAATAGAATTGTAGTACTCATATTCGGTCTAGATGCACAAATATATAGAAGATATTGAGACCCTTTGGGCACAAGCCAAAGAATAATTCCTTGATCAAAGATGAATATTGGCTATAAAAGAGGTGAGACCAATCAGCCACATATTGGCTAATATTATTTCCTTAAATAGCTTAATCAATTATCCTTTAATATAGCCAAAAATAAGCCATAATCACATTGCCTTTAAGGCTGAATCAATCAGCTTTAAGACATAATAAAATATAGACAGAAAAGATTTCAATCTCCAACCAAATATAAGGGATATTATTGTAGGCCTAAAGTCAAATAATCAAAGCATTTAAAACCCAAATAAATACATTTATATTTTGTAAAAATACCACCAATCCCCCACTTATTTTTATAAAATAAACATATAAACACAAACATGTAGACACTTGGGTAGAGACTGACTATTATCCATAATAGAGGTAGCATTGCCTTGAACCTCCACTTAGTAAAAATATATATACTTGTTCTAGAGCCAATAGTGGTCTATTGCCTTGAACTATGACTACTTAAGGGAGACAAGATATATATCTTACACATAATATTTCATATGCAATATAGAGCCCTAAGCCCTCACATTAAACCGGCTTTTGTGCGTTATCCTGATTTCATGAGTATTATTCAAGAATTAAGCCCTTATTCTCATAGAAGCAACTCCACTTCGCAATACTCATATAGGTGAATCTATCAAAGGTGCTCTTGCAATTGTGACACCCTGCTCTTAAGAGCTACAAAATTCATTAAGAGTTTTAGAAAACTCATCCTTCATCATTTTGCAAGGTAGATACACCTACATCTTAGGGATGATTTTTTTTTTTTAGAAGAANGATGATTTTTTTTTTTAGAAGAATATTATATATATATATCCCACACTCATGACTTACTCTATGATTCATTTTTCCCTTTGGACCTAATTCTTAGAATCTCTAATCACTAGGTAGGGTATCCTCATAAGTAGTTTGTTTTTCTTTGGACTTTAACCCCATCCTCCTTGATGTATTCCAAACATTTTCTCTAGCTAGAGATTTTGTTAATAGATCCGCAAGATTATCCTCTGATCTTACATAACTCACATGTATGGTATCATTATTTATGTAAGATCTCACAATATTATAGTTTCTCCTTATAGGTTTGGATTTGCCATTGTAATAACGGGTTTGTACTCTACCATTAGCAGCAGTACTATCACAATGTATCAATATGGGTGGTATTGGTTTTTTCCCAAATAGGAATTTCATACAATAAATCTCTCAACCATCTAGCCTCATCACTAGCTACTACTAGAGCAATAAGCTCAGCTTCCATTGTTGAGATCGTAATTACTTGTTGTTTCTTGGATTTCCAACAAATTGCACAACCACAAAAAGTAAATATATAACTAGAAGTACAAAGAGAGTCACATGATGTATTATAATCAGAATCATGATAAGCCTCAAATACAACTGGATATCTTTTATAAAATAAACCATAATTTTTAGTACCATACATATATCTCAAAATATGATCAACTTCATGGCAATGTTCTATACTTGGTGATGCGTTCGCGTACCCGAAGGATCGAAACGGAGTGTCTGGATACCAAACTGTGGGATGACCTTGGTTATCGCAATAGGGTGAACCCTTAACAAGGAAGGATCCTTGGTAAGTTCAAGTTCAAGTTCTTTGTCCAAGAACAACAGGGAAGCTCTCAATCCAGAGAAACTCAATAATTCAGAAACTGAATAATATTAATCTCAAAACTGTTTTGCAAAGGCATACACGAATTCCTTATATAGGCAATTCAGCTAGGAGGCTACAAGCTATGATGGATCCTCTAAGAATGTTAATAAAACCCTAATACCCAGTTTGGCCCATAGACATAAAGGCCCAAAATATTAAAAACGAATTTAAAACTAATTAAACGTTTTGGCCTATAAACATAAAGGCCTAAAAATAAAACTAATTAAATTAAACATAATTTTTGGCCTGCTCCAAACTTGGGCTCCAAGCTGGCCCATGTGCACCTTCTACAAGAGACAGATAAGTGATCCATCTCAACTCTGAACTTGGCCCAGCTGCTCTTTCTTTGGTCTGCACCTCTTGGACTAGGCTCAACAATGCCTCTCTCACTCGCTTAGCTCTGCTTCTAGTCATCGGGCCTCCAACTCCAAGCAAGGGATCATGAACACTCCTAGGGTTAGGGCATGTAGCAAGCTGATTCGCATCATTCCCTCCCTCCTCAGAAGGATTCGTCCTCGAATCTGAATCGTCACCTACATCAAACAAGGTTAAGTCAGCAACATTAAAAGTAGCACTAACATTGCCATACTCACCAGGAAGATTAATTTTGTAGGCATTGTCATTAATCCGCTCAAGGACCTCAAACGGCCCATCTCCTCGAGGGTGCAACTTTGATTTCCGTTGGGTAGGAAACCGTCCCTTCCTAAGGTGTACCCAAACCCAATCACCTGGTTCGAATATAACCCTAGTTCGTCCCTTGTTGGCTTGCCTAGCATACTGCTCATTCTTCTTCTCAATATTAGCCCGAACCTTGGAATGCAAGTCTCTAACAAAATCTGCCTTGTGCTTACCATCAAGATTAGCAAACTCATTAGTAGGCAAAGGTAAAATATCCAAGGGAGTTAAAGGATTAAATCCATAAACAATCTCAAAAGGGGAATAAGAAGTAGTAGAGTGTACAGTGCGATTATAAGCAAACTCAACATGCGGCAAAGATTGTTCCCAACACTTAAGATTCTTTTGCATAATAGCACGCAATATAGTAGCAAGTGTTCTATTAACAACCTCAGTTTGCTCATCCGTCTGAGGATGTGCAACCGTAGAAAACAGAAGCTTAGTCCCCAATCGACCCCATAGGGTTCGCCAAAAATGACTTAGGAACTTCACATCTCTATCACTCACTATTGTTCTAGGTAAACCATGCAAGCGCACTATTTCTTTAAAGAACAAGTCAGCAATGTGTGTTGCATCATTAGTTTTAGCACAAGCAATAAAGTGAGCCATCTTGCTAAACCTATCAACAACCACAAAGATACTATCTTTCCCACTTGGTGACCTTGGCAGCCCTAGTACAAAATCCATAGAAATATCAATACAAGGCTGACTAGGTATAGGCAATGGTGTATAAAGTCCATGTGGCATAACTTTGGATTTGGCCTGTTTACAAGTAATACACTTTTCACAAATAGAAAGCACATCATGTTTCATGTGAGGCCAATAAAAATGTTCATGCAAAATATCCAAAGTCTTTTTAACACCAAAGTGCCCCATTAGGCCACCACCATGCGTTTCTCTAACAAGCAAATCATGTATAGAACATGCAGGCACACATAATTTATCTTTCTTAAACAAGTACCCATCATGCCTATAATAATCACCACTAGCATACTTAGCACAAGCAATCCATAGTTGACCGAAATCAGAATCAGATTCATACAAGTCTTTGATAAGCTCAAAACCTAATAGCTTAGCATGCAAAGAAGTAATTAAAGTATACCTTCTAGACAAGGCATCAGCAACGACATTTTCCTTTCCAGCTTTATATTTAATAACATAGGGAAACGACTCAATGAACTCTAACCATTTGGCATGTATCTTATTTAACTTACCTTGGGATTTCAGATACTTCAAGCTCTCATGATCCGAATGAATGATGAATTCCCAAGGCCATAGATAGTGTTGCCACGTTTGGAGAGTCCTCACTAGATCATAAAGCTCTTTGTCATAAGTGGGATAATTTAATGCTGCCTCATTAAGCTTCTCACTGAAATATGCAATAGGCTTGAATCCTGCATCAAAACAGCCCATATTCCAATACCTGAAGCATCACATTCAATCTCAAAAGCTCTGTCAAAGTTAGGCAAACATAAAAGAGGAGCACTAGTTAAAGTTTCCTTTAAAGTGGTAAATGCCCTCTCTTGTTCCTCGCCCCACTTAAAACTCACATTTTTCTTAACTAGTTCATTTAGGGGTGCGGCTATGGTGCTGAAATTCTTTACAAACCGCCTATAAAAACTAGCTAAGCCATGGAAAGATCTTACCTCATTCGCATTCTTAGGTGTAGGCCAATCTCGGATTGCCTTAACCTTCTCCTCATCTATGCAAATACCCTTAGAACTTACAACAAACCCAAGAAATATAACAGAATCGGAACAAAATGCACACTTCTTGAAATTAGCATACAATTTATGGTCTCTCAAAGCAATAAAGACATCATGCAAGTGTGGCACATGATCATCTAGGGTTTTGCTATAAACTAGGATATCATCAAAATAAACTACCACAAATTTTCCAATAAAGGCATGCAAAACATGGTTCATTAGTCTCATGAAAGTGCTAGGTGCATTAGTTAAACCGAAAGACATTACTAACCACTCATACAAACTATATTTTGTTTTAAAGGCAGTTTTCCACTCATCTCCTTCTTTCATGCGAATTTGGTAGTATCCATTCTTTAAATCTATCTTAGAAAAGACACTAGAACCATACAACTCATCAAGCATGTCATCTAATCTAGGGATAGGATGTCTATACTTAACCGTGATTTGGTTGATGGCTCGACAATCCACACATGCGTCATGTCCCGTCTTTCTTTGGCACCAAGATAACTGGAACTGAACATGGGCTTAGACTTTCTTTCACGAATCCCTTTTGTACGAGCTCATCCACTTGCCTTGAATTTCCTTTGTCTCGTCAGGATTAACTCGATAGGCTAGTTTATTAGGGATAGTCGATCCAGGAACAAAGTCAATCTGGTGCTCTATGCCCCTAAAGGGAGGCAAACCGTGTGATATCTCTTCAGGGAAAATATCAGCAAATTCCTGCATCAAAAAAACAACCACACTAGGAAAAGAAGGGTTAATAGAGTTAGTAAAATAAACATCCTTGTACATAAGTACAAGAAGGGTTGGCCTAGACAACAGAACACTCTTTACCTCACTCTTTTGTGCAAAAGCACTCACTTTTTGTCTTCTCTCACTCTTTTTGTCCTTACTTTTTTCTGCTTCTCCCTCAGCCTCTTTTTCTTTGGCTACTTTTTCTTCTCTCTCATTACATTCTTTTGTAATCTTTGCTTGATCCGCATATGCAAGAGCAGGTTTTAAAGGTTCAACAAAGTGGCCTTGTCATTCTTGTAGACGGTGTAAGTGTTGTTGTATCCGTCATACTTCACTCGCCTATCAAACTATCATGGTCGCCCCAACAAAATGTGACGAGCATGCATAGGCACCACATCACACAATACTTCATCTTTAAAAGTGCTAAAGGCAAATGCAATCCTAACCTGCTTGTTTACCCATAGGTCTCTTCTATCATTCAACCACCTTAGCCTATAAGGCGAGGAGTGTAGAATAGTAGGTAAATTCAACTTCTCTACGGCTAAGGTACTAGCAACATTAGTACAAGATCCACTGTCAATAATAATGCTACATACNAAATGTGACGAGCATGCATAGGCACCACATCACACAATATTTCATCTTTAAAAGTGCTAAAGGCAAATGCAATCCTAACCTGCTTGTTTACCCATAGGTCTCTTCTATCATTCAACCACCTTAGCCTATAAGGCGAGGAGTGTAGAATAGTAGGTAAATTCAACTTCTCTACGGCTAAGGTACTAGCAACATTAGTACAAGATCCACTGTCAATAATAATGCTACATACCTTGTCTCCCACCAAGCATCGATTTTGAAAGATATGCTTGTGGTGCTCTTCGACGTCATCTTCCCTCGGTCGCATGTTGAGCACACGCCGGGACACCATCAAATACTGATTTGGAAGGGAGTCATCAATTCCCTCCACGTCACTAGCATCTTCTAAGGGTGGCATGTCTTCACAACCAAGTGTAACAGTAGATTCCTCCTCACTATCATACTCACCAGTAGCAAACATAACAACTTTCCTTCTATTGGGACATTCAGAAGATATATGTCCACGTCCTTGACACCTATAGCATTTGATGTCACGTGACTTAGAAGAAGAGTTATAGTCTGTTTTACCTTGGGAAATAGGAGTAGAACCCGTAGGCCTTGGTCTTGTGTTTACTAGTAAATCTACCAAGTAGTCCAACTGCAAATGCAATATCAGGTATTGTACAATCAGTTAAATAATGAAGATTCCCAACAATGCTAGCATATTCCTTTTGTCTCACAATAAATCTATTATACATAATAGGATATAAATAAACATTAGTAGATAAAGGGGTTAGGACATGCTTAGCATTATTATAACCAAACTTGTTCAAAACTTTTTCTACATAATGGAATTGATCAAGAAAAATTCCATCATGTATTTTAGTAATTCTCATGCCAAGAATAACATTTCCTTCACCAAGATCTTTCATACTAAAATTATTATGAAGTAAATTTTTAGTACCTTCTATAATAGATAAACTTATACCAAAAATTAACAGATCATCAACATAGAAGCTTATAATAACATGAGAATTATCAACATATTTGAAATATAAACATTTATCGCATTCACTAGATTTAAAACCATTTTCAAGTATGTATAAATCATATTTCTCATGCCACTGTTTAGGTGCATGTTTAAGTCCATACAAAGACTTAGACAATTTGCATACCTTATTCTCTTACCCTTTTACAACAAAACCTTCAGGTTGTTGCATATATATCTCTTCATCTAAATCTCCATTCAAAAAAGTTACCTTTACATCCATTTGATGAATATACATATTATGAATAATAGCAATAGCAATCAACACTCTAATTGATGTAATTCTAGCAACAGGAGAAAAAATATCAAAGAAATCCAAATCCTCTTTTTGAGTAAATCCCTTAGCCACCAACCTGGCTTTGTATTTATCCATAGTACCATCAGGTTTCAAAATTTTTCTTAAAACCCATTTACAACTAATAGCTACACAACCAATAGGCAAATCAACTAATTTCCATGTTCTATTAGACATAAGAGATTCCATTTCATCATTTATAGCTTATTTCCAAAATATAGAATCATGTGATGCTAGAGCTTATTGCAAAGAGCCTGGAGTATCCTTTACATTATAAACTATATAGTCAGGACCAAAATCTTTTTCCATTCTAGCTCCATTTCAAAATTTATTTCAACTTGTAAAGAGTACAAGGAGTAGAAGAGTGAGGTTCATTTTCATTCAAAATTTCTTGACCCCCACTATTTTTAAGATTAAAATGAAATTTAGTTTCATGAAAAATAGCATCACTTGATTCTATAATCACATTGTGTTCAAGATAATAAAAAAAAAAAAAATCTATATGTTGTACTATTCAAAGTGTAACCAACAAAAATACAAGTAGAAGCATGAGCACCCAATTTAGATATTTTCGGATCTACAATCCTCACATAAGCTAAACAACCCCCAAACTTTAAAGTAACTCAAATTAGGCTTATACCATTTCCATAACCCGAAAGGAGTTTTAAAAAGTTGTTTGTGAGGAACACGATTAAGAACATAACAGGTAGTCAAAATAGCTTCTTCCCAAAAACTATATGGAGCACCATAATGTAAAAGCATAGAATTCATAAGATTAATAAGAATTCCATTTTTATGTTCGGCAACTCCATGAGAAGCAGGCGAATAAGGAGGGGTAACTTCATGAATAATTCCTAAACTTTGAACAAAATTATTCAATTCATTTGATTCATACTCTCTTCCTCTATCACTTCAAAAACGTTTTATTTTCTTTCCAAATTGATTTTCAACTTCATTTAGAAATTTTTTTAATTTATCAAAAGCTTCACTTTTATGTGCCATCAAATATACATAAGTATATTTTGAAAAGTCTTCTATAAAAGTGACAAAATACCTTTTTTCTCCACGAGATTCCTCTTTGATTTGTTTCCTAATATAGCTCCTCCTTTGAAAAACTTCCTTTTATATAATTCCAATAGCTCTTTTCTTATTGATTGCTTCCAAAGTCTACTCCTTTGATTGATTGATTTTTTTCTAGCATATTCTTCAAAATACAAAATATCTTCAGTCTTTCACTGCCATATCAACATAGTGATCTTCCATGCGAAACAAGTTTTGTACTAGAACTGGTTCTTACTGAGGTAGAAACTAGTTTTTCTTCTAGACCCAAGATGATCACTAACTTGTCACTTAACAAAACACTTAAACAAATAGATTAGGGTTAGTGATAATGCTTCTACTAAGGTAATTTGTTATCATCAAAATTAAGCTTGGAGAATCGTGGACTCAATAAAGTTGCCCTTGTTTTGATATGGGCCTTTTTTGTATGATTTTTTCATCTCCTTCTTATATGGCTTCAAATAACATTTTGATTCTGACATTTGGGCAAAAAGTCACTAGTTCCAAGAGCATGTACCTTGTTGGTAGTTGTGGAACTACCATTACCATTTTGAATCATGAGCATGTCTTGGCTTCTAGCTTCTTCCTCCACTTTGATGCGAGTGGTCAAACTCTCCAAGCTTGTTTCCTTTTGCTTATGGTGAATTGTCTTTTGGAACTCCCTCCATGATTGATGTAGCTTGTCCACGATGGTAGCAACAAGGAGATTATCTTCTATTTTTATGCCTTTTGGTCTCACTTCATGTGCAAACATTTGGAACTCTTGAGTTTGCTCCATAACAGAATGATTATCCATCATTTGATAACGAAAGAAATGACTTGCAACATACTTCTTTGCACCAGCATCCTCTGTATCATATCTTTTCTACAAGGCAAATTTTCTTTGCAGTGGAGTAAGTCCTTTCATAATAATCATAAAATTCATCAGATAAATAATTAAGTAAATAATAGCGACAATGGAATTCATCCTTCTCCCACTTTGCTATTTTTTCATCATGTAGCTCCTTTTCTATTTCACTCATTCCATCAATGGATGTCTTATTGGGATTTGAATAAGAGAGAACATAAGATACCTTCAAAAGGTTCAAGTAGAAAATGACCTTTCCCTTCCAATGATTAAAATAAACTCCCTTGAACTTGAAAGGCTTGTTGAGATCACCAACACCTCCATTAGGTTTGTAATGTCTTAAAATTGTTGTTCCCAAGCCTACAAAAATAGAAATAAAATACAAATAATAACAATATATTAGAGAAAAATTAGAGATGTGGCACCAGGATGAGGCACGGGTATCTCGCTTTCTTTAAGACAATTCACGCCTCTCACAAGTGATTTTTAGTGTCTCCACCAAGTGCAATGAGTTATATACGTGCTGTCTCCAAGACACAACAGTCCAGTGACCACACCATTTATCCTCTAATATTCTGCACAAATAGAAGGAGATAACTCTCTCCAGCACCCTTCTCTACCCAAGTGTTTACTCACATATAGGACAACACTTGTGCAGGAACACACACACAAGATAATAGGATTGCAATACTCATATTGTGTCTAGATGCACAAATATATAGAAGAGGTTGAGACCCTTTGGGCACAAGTCAAAGAATATAATTCCTTGATCAAAGCTGAATGTTGGCTATAAAAGAGGTGAGACCAATCAGCCCAATAACGGCTAATATTATTTCCTTAAATAGCTTAATCAATTAGCCTTTAATATAGCAAAAAATAAGCCATAATTGTATCGCCTTTAAGGCTGAATCAATTAGCTTCAAGACATAATAAAATATAGCCATAAAATGTTTCAATCTCTAGCCAAATATATGGGATATTATTGTTGGCCTAAAGTCAAATAATCAAAGCATTTGAAACCCAAATAAATACATTTATATTTTATAAAACAAAATACCAACAGAAGACAACAGAGAGGGAGAGTGGAGTAATGCGAGAAAGAGAGTGAAACAGTGGAGAGGGAGAGTAGATTGGAGAGAAGGAGAGAGAGTTAATGAGTTAGGATTCAGAGAATTATAATAGGAAATTAAGGCTTCCCTAAAAAATGATGTAGTTTGAGATAAGTATACTAAGCATTACAACCGTGAACCAAACCGATTAAATTGGTTTTTAAGATTTAGAAACCAAACCAAACTGATACAAGTTTGGTTTGGTTCAATTTATGGTTGATTCAATTTGGTTTGGTTGGTTTGAGCGATTTGGTTCAGTTTCTTCACACCCCTAATTTTGATAGACTAATTGAATTTTTAAAAACTCAAGTGATATAGAAAACCTAAGAGACTTGAATAATTTTCATTTCATGTTTAAGAACTTAAAAGACCTTTTACTTATTTTTCTTTCTTTCTTTTGTTTTTTTGGTCTTCTTTGTGATTGTGTTTTCTTTCCTATGTGAAAGGTAGTTTGAGTTGTTTAACAAACTAATAGAAAGCTCATTTGATGTCTTATCATTCACTCCTCTTTTTATTTATCTTGTCGCCTCCACCCTTCCTTTACACATACCATTAGCCTTTGTCTCCATTATATTTCTTTCATACTTGCATCATTACCATTGTCATCAATGTCTTCTATGAACTAGGAAGTATTGGCACTCGATTTTGCTGAAGTTTCTGTGTGTCTGACATATTCTGAATACTGATACGACCTAGACACTAGCATGACACATACCCGACATGCGTATGGACGTGTGATGAACAAAGTTTCTATATAGTATTTAACCCTCATATTTAGTCTTTTGAACCTCTTTTGAGCTTAATTGAGTAGGCTTGTGCCCTATTTCATGACTTTGGATCCATTTGTGCCTAATTGCATTTTTCAGCAATACTGAGCATTTTATGCTGTCTCTGTGTTTCATGCATATCTTTAGTTATGGATGTATAAAAATTTCGAGTCATACCTTGTAGGAAAGCTACGAGAATTATCTAGAACTTTCATTCAGGGCTCCAAAGCCAATTCGGATGTCCAGAAGGTCATATGCAGCCTTGAAGCCAGAGAAGACATGCTGTCGCAGGATCCTGACCTACATGCAGTGTTTGGGCCATAACTTGAGCTGTAAATTTCATATGGACTTGAAACTGGTCCCATTGGAAAGCTAACAGATAGAGCTTAAATTGTTATGAAGACCGGTTCACCATATTTTATATTTTAGATAGTCTTATTGGCTGTCGAAGTTGACCGATGGTTCCAGAAACCTGTTGGCACTTAAATGGGCCTAACTTCCTCATGACAAGTCCAAATGAGCCCAAACCAAAGCCCAATGAAAGCTAAGGCCCATGAGAATAAGTGTGCCCTAAGGGAAATTTGGGTGTGCATGTGTTTTTGGAAGTCTATATGTTCAGAAAGGGGCAGCCGAAATTCATATTAGACACTTAGGATATTTTAGACAGCTTTTCAAGTTTTCTTAGTCTTTAAGTTTTCTCTCTAGATATTTTGTAAGAACTTGGCTTCTCTTGTTCATGGAGGGCTAAATCATCAAATCAATCCAGGTTTTGGCTGTTCTGATTATTGATTCTGAGATTATGTGTTGTTGTTATTCATTTAGTTGTTAATCAAGTTCTTTCAATCCTCTAAAATATTTTGTTTGAATTGGTTAAATTCGGATTTGGATTATTAATGTGTTGATTGCTTAATTGCATGTGCTAAAAGAGGATTGTATGGTTAATTAATGGTTCTAAGCTTTTGGATGGATTAATTACCATTGGCTGGATTCTGGACTTAGGTTAAACTAGACTTGAATGTTTGCTTAATTCATTTAGTCTTAGTTGATCCGAATTCTAGTTGCTTAACCAGTAGATATCCATAGAGGATTGAGAGGCTTCTTGATATTTTCTAAGGCCAAGAACAAGATTAATAATTGAATAAATCATTAGAAATCAATGATGGATTAAAATCAGAATCAGTTGGACTTGGATTGGTTGTTTTCCCTAATGTTTACCACTTACAATTAATTTCTGTTAATCACTAAAACAAACAAAACCCCCCTGTTTATATGTTCTTAAATCTGATTCACTAAATAAAATAATCCTTTGGTTTGACCTAGGATTGCCTTATGCTATAAGTAGCTTAGGTAAACCGACCTTAAATTTTCACTAATTTGAGGAGTCTCGGCAGCTCATCAACGTGTTCCATTAAAAAATATATTTTTTTGGCTCGGACATGTGATTGACATCGCTTGGACAACATTGGCTTACTTTTGACATATTTTGTATTTTAAATTCTTTTTTTTTTTTGTTAATGGGTAAAAAAAAACATTTAAAGTTAAAAGAATCAAAATATGATACAACTTCTCTGCTTCCTTACGAAACTAGTGTGTGGAANTATATGTTCTTAAATCTGATTCACTAAATAGAATAATCCTTTGGTTTGACCTAGGATTGCCTTATGCTATAAGTAGCTTAGGTAAACCGACCTTAAACTTTCACTAATTTGAGGAGTCTCGACAGCTCATCAACGTGTTCCATTAAAAAATATATTTTTTTGGCTCGGACATGTTATTGACATCGCTTGGACAAGATTGGCTTACTTTTGACATATTTTGTATTTTAAATTCTTTTTTTTTTTTTTGTTAATGGGTAAAAAAAACATTTAAAGTTAAAAGAATCAAAATATGATACAACTTCTCTGCTTCCTTACGAAACTAGTGTGTGGAAGGCGAGAGAGGTTTAGGTAGTGATGGAAGAAGACGAAAGGAGAAGATGACTGAAACTCATCATCCACCTTTGGCAATTTATGATTCTGTGGAAGTGCCAAAGATGAAATTTTAGTTATTCACTTGCTTTGAGCTTTTGAGTGTGACTATACTCTAAGGTCTCAAACTCTTGAGCAATTTCTTTGATGAGGAAAATATGATAGAAGTGAATAGAATCACTAACAATTTAGTATATGAGTTGATGAATATATCAATCAAATATTCTATAATATAAAAGGGTTAAGGCTTTTGATATATATAATATGAATCTATTCAGATTCTTTGGATCTACAATTGTGTTGGATCCCGCAAAGATAATCCATGGTTTGCAGAAAACAATCTGGAGTCCTTATACAACTGTCCAAGTCTAAGATCCAAAATGCCAAGTTCATTAGTTGAAAGTTAAGACCTCCTATGATGTTTGGGTCAACTGATTCGGATCTATCACAGATTGATGTTCCGATGGGGACTATGACTAGAATGGTGTTGGGTTAGGGGAATGTATCTTAATTACTTGTGATGCTGATTTTTTTTTTTTAAGATCCAGTGTTAAAAGGTCATTACCAAAAAAAAAATCATTTGTTAGGGATTAGAGATGAGATCATTACGATTGAGCTGAAGCTTCGAGCACCTTTAGTTAATGGAATCTTTAGTTGCTAAAATTAAAAAGCAAAGTAGGTTATCAAATATTCTTTTGTTTTGTTTTGTTTTGTTTTTTTAGTTATGAAGGAGCACAATACTAGAAAAGAGAAAGAGAATGTATAGTAAGAATATAACTCTTGATATTAAACATATTGATTCCTATTATTAGATAATAGACTTGATGGAAAATGACACCAAATATTCTATTAAGTTAACTATAATTTTTACACAAGCTTACAAGTTAGGTTCCACATATATCATACAAACAACATTTGACCTCCAAACACTTGTACATATACGAAGGCCAATTTCAGCTCAGTCTCTTGGCAAAGCCGACGGCACCTTTTTGTAAGGGTGCAGTGTTCTGTGCTTCTTAAGCACCCAAAAAATATACAAGGCAGAAAAGGGAAGGAAAAGATCCCAATACCACAGAACAATATTTGCTTATTTCTTACAATGATTTGTATTGCTCAATGAGATGAGATGCATGGAGGCGAGACGTAGGGGTTGTGGTGCATCCCAATTTCTTCAAATAAGAAATCTGCAAAACAATAGGGTTTACAGTGATGCAAATACCCAAATCCAAGGATGCCAAAAAAGAAACAAACAAAAACAAAAGACATGCAAAATATGCAAGGGTACCCTAATTCCTACACCAAATTAGGTGGAAAGAATAACAGAACGTTGTCTATGCTAAACTCAAGGCCACATCTTGTGCATATCAAACAGAAGATGAGTGATGTAGATCAAAGAGCGAAAGCAAGAACAATATCGAAAAATATTAGCACTCAAAATCTATATACAAAATGTAATAAAGAAGCAAGAAGTAAGAACATTTCCCTTTTATTTTCTTTTTCTGCTTTTCCTTTTGTAGATAAAGGTGGTACCACCACCATATATATATTAGTAATTTATCAATGTCACGTGAGGATAAGACAAAAGTAAACCACTAAATGAAAAAAGAAGTGAATAAAAATAAACACATACGCCAAACAACCAAGTTTTAATAGTACAACATATCACTATAAAATCAATTGAATAAATTATAAAGACAGACTAAATACCAAACTCTGATACAAGAAAACTGTAAAGGTATGTTGCAATGTGATAAACTAAAAATATTAGTAATAGAGAAATTTAATATAGTGATAGCTTTCAAATCAAAATTGAAACTAGCAAGTATTATTGAAAGAATGATGAAAACAAACTTAATAATTATGAATTTTTTTTTATAATTAATGTAATTTCTAATTTGACAATGGAAATAAGAGGAAAGAACAAACTGCTTCTATAAGTATGTTAATATAAGAATGTATCATTTTATTACAAAACTAATAATAATTATTAAATGATTTAATGACCTAATAAAGAACAATGTCAATCACTGATATATCATATTGATTTAATATCTTTTACAACTGTAAAGAGTTATTATTAAAATTTTACAATATAATTTATAAATTATACTATATATATATATGGGAGCTAGTATTTTCACACCTTATTTTGCTAATACCAAACCCTACTCAATATCTAAATATAATATATACTAAATTATCCTTAATTAATATGAAAAGTTTTTAACTTTGACTAAAAACTTTTATATTAAATGAGGATAAATTAATCTATATTATATTTAGACATTAGCAAAATTAGATGTGAAAATAGTAGCTCCCAATATATATATATATATATATATATATATATATATATATATTAATTTGCAAGAACTTAAATATATTGGCATAAAAGCAAGCATTTCAATAAAAGAAAATACAAAAAAATTCCTGTAAATAATTAACTTGTTTGTCTTCATCAAGAATGTATATGTTATTTATAAAAAATCATGGAAAAGTAGCCATTATGAATACATTGAAGTTGCATTGATAAAATCTGAACCAAATTTAATTATTTCAAAAATTTAAGAATAAAAGTGAAAATTTTACTAAAGTATTACACCCAATTTTAAACTTTGAAGAAAAAACAAAAAGGCTAAAGAACGTTCATAAAACTTAAGCATATCTTCTTTAAGACATGAATGAGCATAAAATAACAAATAAGGGAAGGTCTAACAGTCCATTCACTAAGATTTTCTACCTGCTTGTCAGTTGGTGTTGCAGAACCCATTGCACTCTCAATCCTTAATTTGAGGAAATGCTCCTGAAAAGTGAAGAACCTACTGTTACCTTCAATATTGGACAGTTACAGGAAAATATAATGCTTGTTATTTTTATATAACAATTCCCCAAACATATAGTATTTATGTACAGCATCCAGTAAGAGTAAATTATACAAACAATTTTGGTAGTCTGGATAATGTGTGAATTTATTAAGATTATCAGTCAAAGGATCTCATAAATATAATATTATACCAATAACTAATAGTGCAGCACCCAAACCTGTTTTTCCTTCATAAGATGAGCACGTTTGTCAGAAGGAATCCGCTCCCATCTCAAAACCTTCAGGGAAAAATATGTCAGATTGAAGAAAATATAACAGGAGTTCCAATTCTTCAAATGCATAGCTAGCATCTTATAAATGAAGCTATATTTGGTTTGGGAAGCATCTATGTTGACTTACATATTTAGCATACTGAAATGCTTCATCAGTGCTTAAGCAAGACTTTAATGCACGCAACAAATCCTGAAATTTTAGTCACAAATCAAAGTCATGTAAACAATAAAATGCAAAGTAAGCTGTAACATAGACATCTATCTCATAAGAGATTTGCACAAGATTAAAATCGTTTAGGTCTATTATATTTTAGGAAACAGACTTCTTCTCAGATATATTTGCTCGTCTTTGTTGAGTAGTTTATGTATACAAAAACAAGTTACCGTGAAACCAATAGATACCTTAAAAGTGATCTCCATTTCCTGTAATATATATTGGGCTGGAAAGCTTTTAAAAGACTAACTGTTCCTAATCAACCTCTTTCAGAAATGGGGCTTGAATTACAATTTCTTTTTAATGGACACTGGAAAAATGTTATTGATCATGGAAAGGACTGGTTAAAACCCACCAGCGTCCCTTACCAACTCAAAAAAAGGATGGCTCTGGAAGTGTACTGATGTAACTTTTTGTCTTTCTTTGCCTGCATATATGTTTCCATCTACAGTAGGATCTGTTTGTAGTACCCTTACAACTAAGATGATGTAAAAGAGGAGCATAAGACCTCCCAAATAGCAAATTTGTTCATTCAAATATTTGCTTGTGCTTCATATTTTAATCTACGCTCCGAAGCCATATACTTCAGTTGCACTAAGGGGCCATGTCAGTGCAGATCATCTACATTTAGATGCCTCCTACACTCGTTTTATCTAACAGAAATGGAAAAAAAAATTCCTTTCAATTTTCTTTCTTTTCAGGAACTAAATATGCAGCAAGTAATGAAAGGCTACAGCTTAACTGTTATAGTGTTATAACCCACTTATGGAAAGCCCATTGAGTAAGAAAATTATTTGTATCTTATTGGGAAAATTTCTCTCTGCACCAGCTGCATTGGTAGAGCAATAAATACAAATTAACGTTTTTTATTTTATTGATGGTACATTTTGAATCTTACCCATACAAACTCCACAAACTTAACCCCTATAATTCATACTCAAACTTGACCAACGACACTGTTAACAGGGCAACAAAGAAGAATAAAACATATGTCTCATGTTTCTGGATTGCACCTGAGAAAGGAATAAGTAGCTTAATGCATGCTTATAAGCCTTTTAATAATTGTACTGCAAATATTGGAGGACTAATTTCCATGCTCTACTGTAATTCATATATTGCTCTTGTTCTAAAATTTGAACACTAATGCATTCAAATATGGAAATATTTACCACATCCTAAACCTTAAACACTTCCATATTTCCATTTTACATCCAAGTTAATTTTAAATGCCAATGAATGCAAGAGCACATCCAAACGGAAGGTAAGATACTTGAAAATTGGTTCATGTGCAAAAAATATAGAAAACAATGAAAGGTAGAGCAGAGAAAGCAGCACAGAAATTACAAATATTGTTGGACCTTGTGTTTGTTTCTCTTGTCTCTAAGGCGTTCATCAATTATAAAGCCAACCTGTACATGCAATAGAAAAAATTAAATTACCAAATGGGCAAATACAATTATAGTCATGCTGTGCTTCCTCCATAAATTACTTGAACAATGTTAGAATATTAGTTATAAATACTATAGTTATTATAGCATATATTTAGGCTTGTAATTAGCTTATGATTAGGCCCAAGATTAGGCCCATTATTGCTGTACAGTTAATATAAATAATAGCTGTGAGGAGCTAGTCTCACAACCTTTTCCACAAATCTCACATGGTATCAGAGCAATTTTATTGAGAAAAACCTCTCCATTCCCGCTGTGAATTTTTCCAGTGGTGTTTTTCCCCCTCCCTGCTGTGTTCTTACTCTAGCAGTTTCTAATACTAGGTTTTAGTGGCTGTGTCTCTATCCAGCCAGCCTAGGACTCGAGCTTCACAATTCTAACCCCACAGTCAACCTCAAAACCCTCCAACCGGCTGTTCCCCGGAAACCGGCGCGCCAGCCACCGCTGCACGTGCCCACACGCGCCGCTTCAGTCTCAGTGCGTGACGCCCATGCGCCGCCAGCTTCTTCCACACGTGGAGGCGCGTGTCTTCTCTAATCGCCGTGAAACTTTCCAGATCTCCCCTCTGACTTATTTCCAACCTATTCCTGCCCTTACTTTGGTGTTATTTGACCTAGACAACATCATAACAGTTCTGTTCCTCTTTATTAACGGTTAGTAACATATCCAAATGGCTTCTTCAGACAAGGAAACTTCTGGTCACCATTCATTCCTTACTTTTTCTTCTACTCCAACGATCTGTGCTGAAAAATTAACTGGTTCTGGCAACTATATGACTTGGTCAGCCTTTGTGGAATTGTGGTTTTTAGGTCAGGGCCATGAGGAACACTTAGTAAAACAAATTAAAGACATCCCCTGCGAAAGATCAGCGTAAGTGTAAGCAAGCTGATGCTTATCTATGTAATGTTCTTTGGTAGTGTATTGATCGTGCTCTTGTTGGCCAATATCGACCTTATCGTACTTGCTATGAGGTTTGGCAGAAGGCCAAGAAACTCTACTCAAACGATATAAATCGTTTGTATATTATTGTCTCTCAGATGAAAACAATTAAGAAACAAGATTTGGATATGCAAACTTATCTGGGGCAGATCGAGACTTTTCAACAGGAATTTAATGAGATGATGTCATTCTCAACTGATGTTGCTCAACAAGAGGAACATCGTGGCAAATTCTTCATGGTCCTTGCACTTGCCGACTTGTCCTCTGAATTGGATTTGGTCCATAATCAAATTCTGGCTAACCCTAAGGTTCCTACTATAGACACGACGTTTGAGTAGTTAATCCGTATTTCCGCACCTACAAGTATCTCTGTTTCGACTACCCCAACTGATTCTACTATTCTAGCCTCTCACGTGACCCATCGAGAGGATGGTAAGGGAGGACATGGTGATCAGCGAGCTCGAAATAGAGATCGCCCTCGGTGTACTCACTATCATAAAATTGGCCATACAGTGGATCACTACTTTCTTCTTCATGGTCGACCTTCTAAGATTGCTAATGTTGCATAGTATGATTCCTCCTTTGGCACTCCATCTAGCACTGTATCCATCTATGCTGCTGATTACAATGAGTTCCTAAGACTCCAAGAGAACAAGCAGTTCACCTCCATAGCCTCTATTGCTCAAACTGGTAATCCTATTGCATGCATCTCTCAATCATCCTCTCTTGGACCTTGGGTCCTTGATTCTGGTACTTCTGATCACAAGTCTAGTAACAAGAATTTATTTTCTCATATCACTTATTCTAATTCATTATCCACTGTTACCTTAGCTGATGACTCACAAACTAAAGTCAAAGGCATTGGACAAGCCAAACCCTTGCCCTCCCTATCTTTAAATTTTGTTCTCTTTGTGCCTGGATGTCCATTTAATTTGATTTCTGTCAGCAAATTAACCCAAACCCTACCTTATTTTGTTACCTTTGTAGCTAATTCAGTTCTTGTGCAGAAGCGGAACACTGGGAGGATGTAGGGCATGAGTCCCGTGGGCTATACTACCTCACCCCACCACCATCTCCTGTGGCTTGTATTGTTGTTGATTCACCTGAACTTTTTCATCGTTGTTTGGGACATCCTAGCTTACAAAAACTACAAAAGATAGTGCCGAGTCTCTCTAGTGTCTCTTCTTTAAAATGTGAGTCTTGTCAATTAGGAAAACATGTTTGTAGTTCTTTTCCTAGTCATGTCAATAAACAAGCCGAGTCTCCGTTTTCACTTGTTCATTCTGATGTATGAGGTCCTAGTCGTGTCAACTCAACTCTGGGTTTTCAATACTTTGTTACCTTTGTTGATAATTTTTTCCGATGTACTTGTTTATTTTTAATAAAAAATTGTTTAGAACTATCCTATATTTTTCAAACTTTTTGCTTAGAAATTAAAACTAAATTTGGAATCACCATTCGCACCTTCCAGAGTGATAATGCTCGAGAATATTTTTCTACTCCCTTACAATCTTTTATGACTTCTCAGGGCATTCTCCATCAATCTTCTTGTGCTCATACTCCTTAACAAAATGGAATGGCTGAGCGGAAAAATAGACACCCGATTGAGACTGCCCGTACTCTCCTCATTCATAATAATGTTCCGCTGTGTTTTTGGAGAGACGCGGTTATCACTGCATGTTATTTGATTAATCGTATGCCATCCTCCATTTTACAAAATCAGGTGTCTCATTCTCTTTTATTTCTCAATCAGCTACTCTACTCTCTTCCTCTTTGTGTCTTCGGTTGCACATGTTTTGTTCATGATCTCACTCCAAGAAAAGATAAGTTACATGTAAAATCTCTCAAATGTGTCTTCTTGGATCATTCCTATTTGCAAAAGGGTTACCATTGTTTCTCTCCTGACCTCAAACGTTATATAGTTTCCCCGGATGTCACCTTCTTTGAGACAACCTCATTCTTTCCCTTTTTAGGGCATCCTGATTGTTCTATTGTTACTCAGGTTCTCCCTATTTCATGTACTAGTCCTATTCCACAGGCTGTTTCTTCCAATGACTCCAGTGGTCCTATAGAGGACTCGGCACCTCCTTTCCTCACCTACCATTGTCGGCTTCGACCTGAACCTGTTAAGAACCCTACCATTGTGTCACCTGTCATTGAGCCTGTTGAAAATCCTACCATTATGCCACCTGTCACTGAGCCTGTTGAAAACCCTACCACCAATGACAATCCTACTACTATCCCATTGGACTCATCTCCTACTCCGGTTACTTCTCCAATTACGGTCCCTGACTTGGACCATTCCATTGCTGAACGCAAAAGTATTTGTGCTACTCGCAACCCTTACCCCATTTATAATTTTGTGAGCTATCACCGTTTGTCTCCACAATATTCTGCTTTTGTGTTGTCTTTATCTCCTGTTTCTATTCCTAAAAATACAGGTGAAGCACTTTCTGTCACCAATCTCTCTATGGACTTAAACAATCTCCACGGGCTTGGTTTGGGAGATTTAGTTCAGTTGTCCAACAATTTGGTATGACTTGGAGTGAGGCCAATCATTCAGTCTTTTACTTTCACTCATCCCCTAACCAATGCATTTATTTGGTTGTCTATATGGATGACATTGTGATTACAGGGAATGATCAAGAGGGCATACAGAAACTCAAGCAACATCTATTCCAGCACTTTTAGACAAAAGATTTGGGCAAACTCAAGTACTTTCTGAGAATAGAAGTTGCTCAATCCCAAAAGGGTGTTGCCATCTCACAACGAAAATATGCCTTGGAGATATTGAAAGAAACAAGCATGTCAAACTGCAAACCTGTGGATACTCCAATGGATCCAAATCTCAAGCTCTTACCTAATCAGGGGGAGCCCTTATCAGATCCTAATAGATACCGGAGACTTGTTGGGAAACTCAACTACCTCACAGTGACACGTCTTGATATTGCCTTCCCAATGAGTGTACTCAGTCAATTTCTAAGTGCTCCGTGTGACAGTCATTGGGATGCAGTAGTTCGTATCTTAAAATACATTAAGAAGGCACCAGGTAAAGGCCTATTGTATGAAAGTAGAGGACATACTCAGGTGGTTGGCTATTCAGATGTTGACTGGGCAGACTGTCCATACAATAGACGCTCAACCACTGGATATTGTGTATTTGTTGGGGGCAATCTAGTGTCATGGAAGAGCAAGAAACAATCAGTTGTTGCTCTATCCACGGCTGAGGCAGAATACCGAGCCATGGCTAAAGCAACTTGTGAACTCATATGGCTGAAACAATTACTTCAGGAGTTAAAATTCATGAAGCTTTAACAAATGAGACTAATATGTGATAACCAAGCAGCTCTCCACATTGCCTCTAATCCAGTCTTCCATAAAAGGACCAAACATATAGAGATTGACTATCATTTTATTAGACAGAAAATCCTTTCAGGGAATATTGCAACTAGTTTTGTTAGATCATATGACCAGCTAGCAAATATATTTACTAAGTCTCTCGGAGGCTCTTGGGTTAACTACATTTGTAACAAGCTTGGAACATATAATATGTATGCTCCAGCTTGAAAGGGAGTGTTAGAATATTAGCTGTAAATACTATAGTTATTATAGCATATATTTAGGCCTGTAATTAGCTTATGATTAGGCCCAAGATTAGGCCTATTATTGTTGTACAGTTAATATAAATAATAGCTGTGAGGAGCTAGTCTCAACCTTTTCCACTAATCTCACAAACAAGAAATCCTCAAATTTATCATGCATAAGTATTTGACAGTAACTGATTTACCAACTCACACCAATTATGTTCATGATAGAATGTAAGTAAAAAAGCAACACTTATATATGGGATTGCATTCATATTTTATAGCAAAGACTAATTGCTGAAAATCTATATGAAGGGATTTGAGATATTTAATTAATTCATTAAGTTTCAACATTCAGGAGCTCTACTCAGGACACAGTTCATATAGTTATTGAGTCCACCATTTCGGTTTGCAAAATCACTATAGAAGAGATTAATGTTTCAAACTCATTTTAAGTCTCAATGGTTTAGGCAAAAGAGATTGAGGGCTACAGCATAGTCATTTAACACATTTCTTGGTGGAGTCTTTTCTTCTCCAGGTAGTCCCTGACAGAGTATCTTTTTAATTCTGGGTCAGGTTTAGTCAGATTTCTAGGAGTTCTGGTAATGATTTCATTCTAGATTATAACAATACTTTTAACATTTATGTTTAGCAATAAGAATTCAAGCACTCTTATGCTATAGTTACAGTACATGGAAAGAGTCTGATTTCTTTTCTATAAAATTGAACTTTATAGTGATAGTGATTTAATGAAGATTTTTTCTTCTACATTTTTATTTTTTCCTTTCCATATTGATGAACCGAATTTAAACCATCAAAATATAAATATGCTGAGTAGATTCCCTAGGAAACTTCATAATGGTATCCAAAGATTTCTGGAGCACAGTATTAAGAGGAGTTTGGTAGATCAAAAGACAGGTCTGTAACTGCTTAAAATATAAAACTTGTTTGGTAAATCAATATAAAAAAATTTAGATGTTTCCAAATTTTACATAGTTTCTCTAAAAGTTGGTTTTAAACTAGTTCTAATATTGAACAATAAATATTATTTGGTAAATCACAATTAAAATTTGAAAACATGATCAAATATTAAAAATCAAAATGGAAAGAGAGATGGAGAGAAATAGGAAAACTTCAGTCTGAAATAAAAAGAACACAAAAATTTAGGGGAAAAAAAAAAGCAGGTACAAATAAAAATTAATTATGTAAAAGTCAACACTGTATAAGATCATTTTTTAATTAAATTTTGACTCGAAAAATGATAAGTAACATGCACTTCNTTAATTATGTGAAAGTCAACACTGTATAGGATCATTTTTTAATTAAATTTTGACTAGAAAAATGATAAGTAACATGCACTTCCTTAAAATAATACACATACACCTGCAAATGGTTCAAAAATTTGTGACACTTCACCAATATTTTACACTTAAAAATCAGACACATTAAAACTTCCATACTATATTCAAGTAAACTTGCTACTAAAGCCATCCTGACTATATTTTCATGAAAATAGAGAACCAATCTCCCTATGGGTTTTGGATTATTATTACAAAATGTAGTAAATTTGAAAAGCGTAGGGATCAATCTGTAGATCAAATTTTGATGCTAATAACATTCTTGTCCTTATCTTCTGTAATGTATCCTCTATTAATCACAAAATATAATATGGGTATTAAAATATGTGGTTACAGGTTCATCTAAAATAAATAGATCATTAATTTACACTTAAAGTAAATCAATCTTATGTGTACCATAAATATGGCTGCCTTAGTATGTTGAACAGACAAACCTACCAATAGAGAGCCATGCCATTGTATCATATGAACATCAAGCAGGTTTACAGTATACAGAATATATGATGTCACAACCTCACCCCCAAGGTTGGGTAAATCCTTAGGGACTGAGTCAATACAATCCAAAACCAATTCTAGGGAGCTAAATCTATAAAAGCAGTCAGCCAGATACTCATACTCACACAAGCCATGAGAAGTGCAGAGAAAATGCAGCATGGTAAACTGCTATCAAATAGAAAAAGAAACTTCTAGTGTTTTCTCAAATTAACAAAGCCAAATATAATTGATGCTTTCCCTGCTTTAGTTACAAAAAGTAAAACCATCTAATATTAACATCATAAGAACTTGAAATTTTGATGTCTAAATGTTACCTATAGAGAACTTCCAGAGAAAAAGAAAGAAAGAAAAAGATGAATTTATTCTAAGAGGATTGCAGCATACCAAATACTTTGTTTAGTAAATTCATTTTTACCAAGGGCAAGCAAAATATGACAAAGCTTTTGTTTCAGGAAACACTTATTTTATTAGCTTCAACATACAACTTCCCCTTATTTATAATCTTAAAATTTGTACAAAATTTCAAAGCAACAAGGTTTCAGCTATGTATTTTTTTGGTTGTAACTCAAGCAAATGAATATATCATTTAAGAGACAGAATTTATTTTTTTAAAAAAAAAGAAAGAGAAACTCAGTAGATTCCTATTTATCAAGAATCAAAGGACAGAATTACATGGCTCCACTAATTTCACTATGCGGAAGGGCTGTCATGGACTCCATAAAACTTTCTTATATCTTGCGTCAGGAGAGCTTCACAAATTTGAAGAAAGATCCCCATGAAACATAAATCCACATAGTAGGAAAAACAGAGCATAATCAATACTCTTTCTCTCTTTTAAAGTCTTCTTTTATGATTTGGTGAAAGTCCTGTCTCACCTTCATCTTATGCAGTTGCATATGGATTATATTCACATTTTGCTCTTTTGTCGTCATCTTTGAGGGATCTTTTACTTTGTTCATGTTATGAATACAAAAGAGAACAGTATCCTATCCATTCAAATGTGTTAATCACATATGTAATGAAATCATTTCATAACTTACTGGAACGAACCAAATTCATTATGTTCTGTGGAAGTTGTGTCTTTGTTGGTTTTCCTCTTCCATACCAAAATTAAAACAAAAAAGATTAAAATATCAAAAATCACACATAAAACTCAACGTCTATAGATGTATGTTAGAGGATAATTATAAATCACTAGCCTCTAGGTTTAAATCAGTAAAGGCTTCACTGCCACAAACCTTAGGTCACACCAAATATAGAAGATTATTCCAAACATTCAAAAGAATATTGTAGTAATATACCTTGTCAAGCAACCTCTTTGGATCTTGAAATCCTTTCTTCTTGGCCCATTGATGGAATAAATGGGAAACAACAGATCTTTCCTCCATACTAAATCTGTAAAATATTGACATCTAATAATTAAATCAAATTTTTGACAATCAGTTATTGTTAAGAGCAAGAATAAATAATTGTACTATAACGATACAATAGAGATAAAAACCTTCTCAAGAAATCACTTCCATTGTTTGCCTCTGCAACTTCTCTAAGCGCATTGGAAGCCTCATTAGCATGATTATTGACTTTATAATCAGGCACAGGCACCACATCTTTTGACCGTTGCTTTTTTGTCCACAGATCCCCACTACACTGGGCAGTTTCCTTTTGATGCGCTTCATGCTTTACTTGTAATTCTTGTAAGTTTATTTCAGCCTACATAAGTACATACCTTTTTACTAATTGCATACTCAGAGTCAGTCAAGCACAAAATTATGTTAGTAGATCTTAACATATATACTAAGGATTCAACATTATATCAAGGAACACAGTGAAATATATACTAGAATAGGATCTATTAGTAATCATCAATAACAATAAAAATACAAGACTATAGTGTTTGTCATACTGTAATCCTTTCACCCATTATTTTCCCTTCAAAGTTTCAAAAACTGTCACAGCACAAGAGCAAGTTTCTGAACCCTTTAACCCCAAGCCTTCTTCCCAAACAAAAAAGGAAAAATCCCAGCGTCTGCTCAGAGAACACAGCCCTGGACTGTGATGGCCCCAAGTTTCCTTCTGTAATCAGATCCCAGAGTGTTGCAGAGATTTCTCTTTTTCCTAGATCACAAACTCCATCAGCAATTAGCCCATGTTCCCTTTCCTACCAAGACTGCAGTGTCTCTGGCATAATAACACTGGGAATGGTCAGAGGTCGCTGAACATCCATTCTATCCCAGCCCCGAGCATCAACTGATTAGTTAGACCATAAATCTTCTTTCAACATGGATCTCAATCTCTTCGATCCTAAACCCAATAATGTTGAAGATAATGATCATTTGTTATATGTCAACAGTGGGAAGTATTGCTTTTCAGGACATTCCTTTTCTCAAATGGAGAGCGCCATAGGAATCATGCAAACAGAAGCAAGTTGTTTCCATGATCATTAAACTGAATGCTAGTTAAAATTCATGTAGCTGACCCAAGATATTTAGAAGTTAAGTAACTATTGAAGGGAGTACCTATTACTCTTCAAACCAACTTTCACTCTAGAATATGACAGAAAAGTTTAAAAATAGGCACCATGACATGCCTGGATCTCAAGAAGATGGAGAGGAATTTCTTGCAGAAATCTTGAAGGTTGAAGCATCTGGAGGAAAACACAAAATTAGTCAGATCCAAGAATGATAAAAGTTTGTGTTGAAAGTTATGTTAGACAAACCTGCCAGTTTGAGTCCATCATAACATAGAGAATAAAAAGTTTTTGCCGAGCACGAGTCATTGCAACATATAATAAGCGCCTTTCTTCCTTGGAATCATATGAGAATATAATCAGATAACTAATTTCAACCAATCTACTACAAGACAGATGAGCAAATTTCCCAAATATCAAGTGATAATGAAGTACCTCAACTGAAGCCCCAGTTTCCTTTACCATACCATTAAAATCATGTACTAGAGGAATCTCAGATTCATTTGCCTATGTCAAAAACCAAAATATTAGTTAAAGCGAGACACAAAAAAATATGTTATTTATAACCTTTCATAACAACATACTGAATGAAAGAGATGCAAGTGATTACAACCCAGGAACAAGTTAATTCCAGATCAGAAGTTAAATCATAAGGATTGCGCCAACTGCGTGCCTTCGACACGTTTAATTAATTACCTTAGAGGGAAAAAATTTAGATAAGTTGATAATGTCTATTCACCACCAGACTATGCTAACACAATGACTTCCAATGTGCAGTTAGATCATAATCTTGTAGTTTAACCAAATATAAATGTTAATAATAAAATCCTTCATAGATCATATGAATAAATGTGTATAAAATTTGAACATCTTTTTAGAAAAACATCAGAAATTATTTTCCCAATATGATAACGTAAAGAAAATCTTCATTCATTTGTTTTATTATATTAACATTCACACATACCTTAACTATGAAGACAACATCCCACTCTAAGCCTTTTGCCTACATATCAAAGAAGATCAAATTTACATCAAAGTTGAGCCCAACTGCATTTACTACTAATCCAGTGAGAGAGGAGTACCTGATGAATGGTAGTCAAGGTCACAGAATTGTCATTGTCCTTTCTCCTAGCACGAAAGTTTTCTCTCTCGCGCTCAGATAAATAATCAATGAATGCTTTAAGCATACTGATGCAGCCTTTCTCTTCTGATAGCACTTCCCTTTCCCCTTTTCTCACAACCGAATTAGACGACAAAAACTCAGAGACATCATCCAATAGGTACTGACGAACCTGAAGGATAATCAAAGCCATAGACGAACAAAATTTAGGTAAGAATGAATTCAATAGTAAATTTAAAAGCCCATAATAACATTTACATATATCTATCATCAAACATTATACTTTATCAAAGCACATATCTGAAGCAGTGAAAATTAAAAGAAAAGCTGATAACATTTTGGGACTGTCCCAAAGAAGGAGAAAACAACTCAGGGTAATTGCGTTGATGCTAAAAAGCTAATCTGCCTCTAAGGAAGGGCTACAAAAATCATAGGAAAACTTGACAGCTAACAACTAATCCTAGGGACTCCAGGAAAAATAAAACGTAAGGGCATCTTTCCTTGAAAAAAGGATTTATTCTACAACTAAGGCTCTAGGAGAATTGAGAAATTACAAGATCGTGAAAATATAAAAATTAGTGTTCATGCTACTGAAGCATAATATTACAGTAGAGTGGCACCGTACATGATACAGTAACATGAGTTCTGTCCTGCATCAATATCACATATGTTTCCACCATCAAAATGGAACAACAATAAAGCTAATTTTAAAATGCCAACTCACCTCAAATGAAAGCCCAGTAGACTAAGAACAACAATAAAGCTTTGAAGTTTAACTATCAGACTTGGATGGGGTAGCAAGGATTAAATTCTACACTACTTGGTGAAAGGGACTATGATGATCTATGAAAAACCAATTGACCTGAGAGCTCAAATAGTGACGCAAGGACCAGAAGCTAAGAAAACCTAAGTATGAAAAATTGAAAATGTCTACAAGTTTATGGTCTATGATAATAAATTAATAACAAAATAGCACAGGGTGTTAAGGTGCAAATGGTATGCACCTAAAAGGGTCAGATAAATTTGGAATCACCATTACCCACAGTAAGTCATTAAGTCCTTGGAAACTCATCTCCAAGGTATGTTTCTTTTATTTCCTATGCTTAGATTGCATGCTAATCATGGCTCCCATGTACGTTTATGCTACAAATCTTTGATAATGGAATCTTCCTCCTTTGACCTTTTTCTTTGTCTTTGCTGCCTCCCTACATTGCACCATGCTCCTGTTTCCTTTCACTCTTTGCAATACTCTTTTGAGAATTAGTGGAAATGTGTGAGGCTAGCCTCTCACAGTGATTATTTATAGTAACTGTACAATAAATATCAAGCCTCATTACATGCCTAAATATCAGCTACCTAATTACATATTCACATTATTCACATGTCAATATTCTAACAATTCCCCTCAAGTTGGCACATATTATATGTCCCAAGCTTGTTACAAATGTAGTTAACCCAAGGACCAGGGAGAGACTTAGTAAATATATCTACTAACTGATTGTTTGATCTAACAAAACTTGTAGCGATATAACCTCAAAGTATCTTCACTCTAATAAAATGACAATCAATCTCTATATGTTTGGTCCTTTCATGGAAGATTGGATTAGAGGCAATGTGGAGAGCTGCTTGGTTATCACAAATCAACTTCATTTGCTGAATCTTCATCAATTTTAATTCCTAAAATAATTGTTTCAGCCATATGAGCTCACAAAAACTGGACCGGTCATTGAACCGGTGAGGAAGATGAGTCCTAGTCCGACCGGAAAATATCATAATTACAATTTTCATATATATATTTATACAGCTGATATTAAATAAACCTATTAAATTGTTAATAAATACATTTATATGCAATACTCGACACAATAACTAAGCCGTCCTAATGGTAAGCCAGGATTGTGAACCAAAAGGACACAAGTTCAAGCCCACGCAACAACACTTCTCCATGGTTTTTAGCTATTTTCAAGCTATGTGTATCTTATAAGTATAATTGTGTGAAACATTATATTCATATGTTGAGTTGTCCTAGTGGAAATAAGTGTTTTAAAACTAAGAGAATGTGTGTTTGAACCCATGGAGCAGGACAATATCCGGTAGTCAAGTGTTATATCAATTGGACCACCTGCCCAATCAGCATCCTGCACAATGATTGTCACATGGGAAACTCAAAAACTGACTAACTACACTCATCAAAGGCAACATCAGGCCTTGTCATTGTGAGGACAATAATGGGGTTGTCTCAAAGAAGGTAACATCATGGGAGTCTATATAATGTTTAAAGTTCAAGAGAGAAACAACGATAACCCTTTTGCAAGCAGGAATAACCAAAATTGACACATTTTAGAGATTTGGCTTGTAACGTATTAGTAAGATCATGAACAAAGCACATGCAACCAAAGACACGAAAAGGAAGAAAGTAGAATGGCTGGTTGGGAAATAAAAGACAATGAGGCACTTGATTTTGTACGACTAAGGATGACATCCAATTAATTACGTAAGAAGAGGTAACAACCGCGTCTCCCCAAAAATACAGTGGAACATTGTTATGAAGGAGGAAAGTATGCGCAATCTCTGTTGTTTTTCCGCTCAACCACTCCAATTTGTTGAGGGATATGAGCACAAGAGGATTGATGGAGAATGCCCTGAGAAGTCATAAAAGATTGGAATAGAAAAATATTCACATGTATTGTCACTCAGTCATGTGCGAATTGTGATACCAAACTGAATTTTAATCTATGAGCAAAAGGTTTGAAAATTAGAGAATAGTTCTGAACAATTTTTCATTAAAAATAACCAGGTACATCGTCATTGACAAAGGTTATTGTTATAGAATGTAAATATGGAAATAATGTAGATAGCTTAATTATAGGGATTGTAGCATGATCATAGGGATATATATATGAATGTCCTATGAATGAGAAATACACTTTTTCCCATCACATTCACCTCTGGTTACATGGTATCAGAGCTGGTTTGAACAATTCGACCAGGCTCTTAGGGATTGTGAGGATTTGTGAGGGTGTGAGTCTAGGGCACCCACATAAGGTGTTGGTTTTTTCTCACCGCCACCTTCAGTGCGTTCAGAAGCCACCGGCCAGCCAACCCAGAGAGTCCGGCAGCCATTGGTGGTGCGTGTGTGAGCCATGCGACAATCAACCCGTCTGCCTACCGACCCACGCTCCTGCGTTCTCGTCCCATTTCCGGCGACATTGCTTTGGTTTGGTCACTTTTCCTCTCCTATTTTGCCTACTGTTCCGCTGTTTGGTTGGGGAATTCTGGTTTAGGTTGTGGTTTTTTTGCTTTGGCTGTTTAGGTGTTCCACTGTTTCTGTATTGCTTTGGCTGTTTGGGTGGTTTTGCTTGGTTGCTTTGTGTATTGCTTCACCCATGGCAGCAAATAAACCCACAGTCATGGCTAAGGTGGTTCCTGTTATGACAAAAATCACTGAGCACAAACTCAAACGCTCCAACTACTTAGATTGGAGTAAAACTGTTCGGGTGTATTTATGGAGCATTGAGAAGGACAATCATCTCACCTCTGATCCACCTATGGATGATACCCGGCAAGCCTGGTTGCAGGATGATGCAAGACTATTCTTGCAGATTCAGAATTCTATTGATACTGAGGTACTTGGTTTGATTAATCACTGTGAGTTTGTGAAGGAGTTAATGGAGTATCTGGATTTCTTGTACTCTGGACAAGGAAACATATCTTGTATCTACGAGGTATGTAGAACCTTTNCCTCTGATCCACCTACGGATGATACCCGGCAAGCCTGGTTGCAGGATGATGCAAGACTATTCTTGTAGATTCAGAATTCTATTGATACTGAGGTACTTGGTTTGATTAATCACTGTGAGTTTGTGAAGGAGTTAATGGAGTATCTGGATTTCTTGTACTCTGGACAAGGAAACATATCTTGTATCTACGAGGTATGTAGAACCTTTTCTCAGGGAGAGCAGCAGGATAAGTCTATTATTGCTTATTTTATGGAGTTCAAGAAAACCTATGAAGAGCTCAATATGCTTCTCCCCTTCAGCCCTGATGTCAAAGTTCAACAAGCTCAGAGGGAGAAAATGGCAGTTATGAGTTTTTTGACAGGCCTACGTCCAAAGTTTGAGGCTGCTAAATCTCAAATTCTCTCGGATTCTAAAATCTCTTCTTTGCAGGAAATCTTTGCTAGAGTCCTTCACACAGAAAACCTGCAAACTTCTCAGCCTATTGCTAATAACAGTGCTCTTGTTAGTCATGGGGTTTTTCGTGGTAGTTCTCGAGG
This sequence comes from Cercis canadensis, assembly GCA_003255065.1. Classification (NCBI taxonomy): domain Eukaryota; kingdom Viridiplantae; phylum Streptophyta; class Magnoliopsida; order Fabales; family Fabaceae; genus Cercis; species Cercis canadensis. The sequence goes on from QAOA01001470.1 coordinate 153,475, forward strand.
TGGGTTGAATAATTATGACCGGAATATGGAAAATCGAAGTCAACAATCAAGCGAAGTTGAGTGTTTTTACTGCCATGAGCTGGGGCAAACAAAACGCACTTGTAAGAAACTTCTTAAAAAGTAAACATCATTCCTAAAAGTTAAACGTCAGTGTACTTATCCTATTGCTTCTGTTGTTTCCTACGATCACTTGCCTTCTCCTTCTTATTCTTTTTTGGCCAAACTAGACTCTGTGTCCATTCCTAAAACAGTTCATGAAGCTTTGGCCCATCCTGGGTGGCGTGCTGCCATGATAGAAGAGATAAATGCTCTTAATCATAATGGCACATGGACATTAGTGGATTTACCTATCAGCAAGAAAGCTATTGGGTGCAAGTGGGTATTTACAGTTAAAGTCAATCCTGATGGTTCTGTGGTCCGACTAAAAGACTGTCTCGTTGCGAAAGGATATGCTCAAACTTATGGTACTGATTACTTAGATACTTTTTCTCCAGTTGCCAAACTTACCTCAATTCGTTTGCTGATCTCCTTGGCAGCCACACATGATTGGTTGTTGCACCAGTTGGATAAAAAATGTTTTTCTTCATGGTACTCTTCAAGAAGAGGTCTACATGGAGCAACCACTGGGGTTTGTTGCTCAGGGGGAGTATGGGAAAGTATGTCGGCTTCGGAAGTCGCTGTATGGTCTGAAACAGAGCCCTTGAGCGTAGTTTGGCAGGTTTAGTCAAGTTGTATTGAAATATGGAATGAAGAAAAGCAAGTCTGATCACACAGTGTTTTATAGGCAATCTAAGGATGGCATCATTCTACTTGCGGTATATGTTGATGACATTGTGATTACTGGGAGCGATAGCTAAGGCATATCTGGTCTAAAGACTTTCTTGCACTCCCACTTTCAGACAAAGGATTTGGGACCTTTGAAATACTTCCTAGGGGTTGAAGTCATGAGAAACAAGAAGGGGATCTTCCTGTCCCAAAGGAAGTATGTTCTTGATTTGTTGAAAGAAATAGGAAAAATAGGGGTTAAGCCATGTAATACCCCAATGACTCCTAACATACAACCTGCAAAGGATGACAGTGAACCATTTCATGATCCTGAGAGGTATAGGAGGCTTGTGGGGAAGTTGAATTATCTTATAGTGACTCACCCCAACATTGCGTATTCGGTCAGTGTTGTTAGCCGCTTTATGTCCTCCCCAACAGTCAACCATTGGGCACTCCTAGAACAAATTCTTTGTTACTTGAAAGGAGCTCCAGGACGTGCATTATTTTATGGGCATCATGGACATACTAAGGTAGAATGTTTCTCTGGCGTGATTGAGGCCTATTCTGATGCAGACTATGCAGGGTGCAAGGATGATAGGAGATCCACTACTGGCTATTGTGTCTTTGTAGGAGGGAACCTAATTTCATGCAAGAGTAAGAAGCAAAATGTAGTCTCCCGATCTACTGCAGAATTAGAGTACAGATCTATGGCAAACTCAGTATGTGAAATTGTATGGATATACCAACTATTGAAAGAAGTTGGCTTCGAGCTCTCATTACCAGCAAAGCTATGGTGTGACAACCAAGTTGCTCTTCACATTGCTTCTAATCTTGTGTTTCACAAACGAACTAAACATATCGAGATTGACTGTCACTTTGTTCGTGAAAAGATTGAAGAGAAACTCATTACTACAGGATATGTAAGAACAGAAGACCAGTTGGGAGACATCTTTACAAAAGCCTTGAATGGAGCCCCGCATTGATTACATTTGTAACAAGATAGGCATGATTAACATCTATGCTCCACCTTGAGGAGGAGTGTTATAGAATGTAAATATGGAAATAATCTAGATAACTGTTACAGGATGTAAATATGGTAATATAGCATAATTTGCACCTTACGGATTGATAATGCACACGTTAATATTTTTCTAATCCCTTTCAATCTTTTACTTCTCAGGGTATTCTCCATCAATCCTCTTGTGCTCATACTCCTCGAAAAAATGACTCGGCACCTCCTTTCCTCCCGTACCATCACCGACCTCAACCAGAACCTACTGGGAGCCCTGTCACCAAAGACAACCCTGCCACTAATGACAGCCTTGCCACTGACCCACTGGACTCATCTCCTGCTTTCATTGCCTCTCTAGCTTCGGTGTCTAACATGGACAATCTCATTGCTGACCGCAAAGGTATTTGTTCTAACTGCAACCCTCACCCTATTTATAATTTATGAATGTTCAGCAAATGAAGTTAATATGGGATAACCAAGCAGCTCTCCACATTGCCTCTAATCTAGTCTTCCATGAAATGACCAAACATATAGAGATTGGTTGACATTTTAATAGAGAGAAGATACTTTCAAGGGATATCACTATTTACTAAGTGTCTTGGAGGTCCTCGGGTTAACTACGTCTATAACAAGCTTAGCACATGCAATATGTATGCTCCAACTTGAGGGGGAGTGTTAGAATATTAGCATATTAACATGTGAATAATATGTAATTATAGCTCTAGGCACATAATTAGGCCCATGAGTAAGCCTAATTCTGCAGATGAGACACCATTTGTCCTACATAAACAAAGGAACAATAAATCTATAAAGCTTAAATACAAAATCTTCTAACCAAAGCAATTACAGTAAAATTCAATATTAAATGTTTCAAAGAAATTATTAAAACACCACAACCATTTTAAGCTCATAAGACCAAATGATAGACAATACTAACCCAGAGTTGGATGAGCATTATTAATAAATACTTACAGATCTGATGTCACAATCTTCATTCAGCAATGTCCCTCCATCAACATCAATGACAGCACGTTGCTCTAGAAGGTATTTCTAAAATTCAGAGCCCATGGGAGTGAATTACAATACTAATAAAAGCTGAAGAATCAGAATATTTTTTTATAGAATCGCCATGTATTCATTTTTTTTAACTTGGAGAAAAATCATTAAGCAGAGATATTGCAGAATTTTGGAAAGGCTATTGGCAGATCATACCAAAAAACTAAATCAGAAAACGATTCAATATAAGTTTACCTAACTCAGTAAAAAGACAACTGAATTAGTTATATATCAGCACTATAGTAAAACTATATGATTGCACATAATCCAGAAACTACATTGAAGGAACAAAATTCACTAACAAATAACAAGATATTCGTCTACAACACCATAAACTAAAAAACATTAGGGAAATATCATAATATAGCAACAACGATAACAACAATGTAAAAAAAGACATTCATAATGAAAATAACAAAAACTTTTCCAGTTCCTTTTGGTTAATTCAGTGCCATATGCAACCATTTTATCTTGGCTTCCTCCATGCATGCAAAATTTCTTCTTCAAGAGTGGTTACTTCTGCCAAAAAATTCTCTATTTCCATTATCCTTCCATGACTTTTGCTCTATATACAAATCCACAAAAATTCAGTTTAATCAATACACGAGAAAGACTTTTACCCTTAACTAGTTCTTTGAGCCAACACATTTTATTAAGCCATCCCCAGATATTCCAAAAATAACAAGGCACTGTTTAGAAACATAAGTATGCAGATTTACTTAGGTACACGGTTCAGTCAAGAGTCCACTTCTTTTGCAACAGTTTTCTCTTCAGTGGTTCCTGCTCAATGGAAAGTATTCACTGCTGAGAACTGCTTCAATTGGAACAATTTCCCCCTTGCAAAGTAAAATTTTGTCCTACTTCCCCAGGAAAAATGCTGGAATACTGGAATATTTTAATTCAGATAAAAAAAATATAATCCTAAACAATTTTAAAATTTAAACTTCCCCACCAGAATATTACTACAACATATTCCGAAACTTCAGCCCCTCTTTCATTTTCTAAAATTATATTTTCAACCTCCACATCAATCTTTCAGTCCCAGCTCATCTGTGCTATAATTTGAAATCCAATATCAATAACTTTTAAATCCTAACATGCTAAACATACCAGTAGGATGCACCAAAAACATATTGATAACATTATGCAAAAATGAACCAAATGTTCAAAACATCAGTTAATAGCCCACTTTAAACTGCCTCTCTGTAAACCTCTAAGAAAAATACTCGCAAATCCTGGCCTCATAGAGTAAATTGCCAAGGAAAAAATTCCACAAAGGAGGTAAGACAAACCTCAGGTATCATGTTCGCCACAGAGGTTATGACAGCTGAAATTGATTTTTCCTGTTACCATTAATACAGAAATGATTTTCTAATAAGTCAGTTATTACACATCTGAGAAAAGCTATAAGTTGAGTAAATCATAACTAGGTTTCTTTAATACATGCAAGACCGCACATGTATATATTCAGAGAGAGACAGATGAGGAACATATTAACTGACAGAAGAGTCTAATATGGCAGGCGAGAAGAGTGAATCCTAACCATTGAATCTTGCATGAATGGTCAGGATTAAGAATAAAATCATGTGGATCTTTTTCTTATTCAGAAAAAAAAAAAGTTGTGGCTCTTTTCTTTTGATAGAAGAAGAAATTTGGTTATGAAGTTAGAGAATAGAAATAGATATGCAGAGAATATGATATCTTCTTCTGGTATACAAAAGAAATCTAACAACAGAAAGAAAACGAAAGGCGCATCAATAAAACAAAGTCCTTCAAAAATATTGCACAATGCCAAAGAATCTTGCCTTCCTATTGAATTTTTAAGTGCTCTATGCTCATCTGATCTTCAGTCCAACCATTGGAGCAAGATCCAACAGTCAAGATTAGCTTCTCTTAAATCTCATAATAAACACTCCTCTCATTTGTGCATGCATGTGTGTAATTGTGTGCATGAGTCACATAGAAACTAAATTTGAATGCAAAACAAGATGTAATTCATCTCATCTACTACCACAATCCAAAACAAATATTCTCTCACCAATAATGATCAAAGTGACAAGTATTACTGCAACCACTATGAAAAATAGGTCTGCAATCTAAGATTGCGCAAAAACATTTACCCTGTGGACGAATTTCAATATCACCTCTAGTGTCATTAAGACCTTCCTTCCATGCGTAAGCTGACTCCTATGATCAATCAAAACTGTGACACATTAGTATATTAAAATAGGTCTAAGACAACATATAAATAATACTAACAATAATAGTAAAAAATAGGTATTTTTCACAGGAATATATCAAATCAGAGATCAGATAAAAGAAAGAGAAACAACATTATAGTGAAAAATTGAATAAGCCTTGGAAACTCTAAGAAAGAACCACTTGATTCTAAAGAAGCATTAACACCTTAAGAGAAGTATTAGAGGCTTCTTCTGGTTTAAAGTAAGTGGTTTCAAAAGAGATTATTCGGTTCATTTGAAGCTTCTTGGGAGCCTAGCCAAGTGTTTATGGCATTTTACCTTGGAACCTCATTATTTATCACAAGCTGATCAAGATAAGTACAGCTGATGATGCGGTTGAAGGTGCTACCAATCTTGTGAATATCTCAAAACTGAAAGGTTCATTTCTTGTGTATATTATTCCTTTTCCTCTTTCTTAACAACTTCACATATAAAATTAATAGAGATTCCTGTCTTCATTTATGGGAGGGTTTGTGCTTAGATGAGGCACCATTTTTTTCTCTTTTTGGATAAAAGAAGTTGTTTTAAGAAAGGAAGAGTACAAAGGGCGTGGAAGATAGGTTATCCTCCTGGAAGAACACGGAAAGAGAGAGAGAGAAAAAAAAAATAAACAGCAAGAATACAAGAACACATCAATGTAAAAGAGCTCCTCAATCACGTCTCATACCATGAGCAGAGCACCAAAGCAAAGTCAGGAAGACAATTCTTCCCTTAACAGATCTAAGGCAACGATACATCCTTAAAAATTCTAGCATTTCTCACCAACCAAATACAGATGAGGCACCACTTCCATCGCATTTCCTCACTTTGTCACCCCTGAACATTGTGTCATGCTCCTACTACCAAATATTCCAGTTAGGAAGAACAGAGTACCTGTTACGATTTTCGCTGCTCTTATTGGACTTACTTAACTCACGAGATTCTAGTTATTTTTGTAGATATATGGGTGAAAGTATTTAAACTTTGGTAGTCAGATGCCTCTGAACCCTTTCCTATTAAATCTTCAATTTATGAAGCATTGACCCTTCAAGAAAGGAATTGCCTTCAGGTCCATCAAGAAAGGAGGTGCATTCCTGTCCGGCACATGTCAAACACCAACACTCAGCTTACCATCCTGACACCTAAGTCCAGTATTTTTACTTCCAATACCAGAATATACAATATTAAATTTAAATGTTTAACACTTTTTGAACAATATTTAGACATGTTTGAACACATGTCAACTACAATTAGACATATTTTATACATCTATTGACAGTTATATGCACACGCATATTTTAGTCATAGCTTTCTCTAAATTATTTAACTTAATTTAAATATCATTTTTGTATATCTCAACATTGCTATAAAACTTACTAATTATTATAGACCTTAAGGAATCACCATCTAACTTATCCTTGAATAATAACATCTTAAATCAAAAAAACAATTATTCCAGTAATTTCCTTTACAACTATTTGCTAGGGGAATTATCATCATCATGTCCTTATATTTTAGATTTTATGCTATGTCTTGTGTCCCATTTTTGTAGACATGCTAAGCATTTAACCAATATATTATGGGTTATCCAAGCAATTTATTTATTTCCAATTCACCCTAAAAATAAGGGCACCCTTCTATGGTCAAAACTTGCATTTGACCCACATTTCAAATTGGATTAACACAAATGTCCTGTTGGGAAGTTAATAACACCTGAAAGGGTCCATTTACAATATGGTCAAATGCTTAAAGGATCATCTTATACTCTTTTTTTATAAAAAAAAAAAATTACTTTTGGCTACAACTTTGGATTCAAAAGGAGCACTTTATACTTTAGCTATAGCTTTCTCTAAGTTATTTTAAATATCATTTTTGCATATCTCAACATTGCCATAAAATTTACTAATTATTATAGATCTTAAAAAAATCACCTAACTTATCATTAAATTATACATCTTAAATCAAAAAGACAATTCTTTCTATAATTTCTTTTACAACTATTAGCTATGGGAATTATCATCACAATTGCTGCAAATAACATAAACATATAAAGCTAAGGGATGAAGACACAAAAGCAGGAAATATAATCAGGTAACATGCCCTAGATAAGAAAGCTCCCCTTATTTGAAGAGAAACATTGCTCAAAAAAGATTATTCCGTAATAATCACAACTTTTGGAGAAAGCTTTGATAGATAGGGCTGACCTTTATGGTTTCATCACCAAGTCATAATTATTGAATAACATGAGGATAAGTAGATCATGCTGTTTAGATATTCATGTTTCAAAGCTGGCATAAATGTTTTAGAGTGGCTAAAATATAACTATTGAGGATGTATATGAAATTTTTATAATTTGAGAGGGCTAAATATGTATTTTTTAAAAAAAAATTAAAGGAAAATTTTCATTTCAAAAATTTGGGGGGTCACACGTAGGAATAAGTATAATGAAGTTATTTTTAAATGAAAACATGTGAATAATATGTAATTAGATAACTAATATCTAGGCATGTAATTAGCATGTAATTAGGCCCATGAAGCCTGAGTTAATATAAATAATAGCTATGAGAGGCTAGTCTCACACACTTCCACTAATTTTCACAAGAATGCAATTCACTATTTTGCCAAATTGGGTTGTGTGCTCTTGTCGTGCAAAAAGAACAATAGTATTAAATTTGAATTAATTCCAATCAGGTTTTACAGCCAGTTAAAAAAGACTAAAAAGTGCTAAAGGCAACTCATTTCTAAGTAGGTGCCTACCACATCAATAAAATAACCAAAAATACCCATTGGTGCTATGTGGTTATTCTATTTATTTTTGAATATAATAATCACATATGTGAACAAAATAACTACATAGCACCAAAGAGTGCTTTGATCATTTCATACAATACTTGGAAAGTAGATTCCCTTGGCACCATTTGGGAAATATTACCAGGTTGTGAAACCTGGGAATAAGAAACTCCAAATTTTTTAAATACTTTAAATAATAGAATAATACCTTCAGCATAGAATGTAAATAAGATGAATTTTGACTGAACCTTTTAAAGGTACCAGAAATCTTTGCATTGAAGATGTCCAAGGCAGCTGAAATGAAACTACATTTTCTAATTGATGAAACTTTGTTGATATGGTCAATTACCTGCAATAAAGGGAAACACATCTGCAACGTTTAAACCAAAAACACATATATCTATAAGAAAAGAGAAGATAGAAAATCAACCATGGCTAAAGGCTCCCTCACGCAGGTTCAAAAAAATAGTTTTTATAAACTATGTACCCTCTTTTTCTGATCTTTCTCGAAGGGTAGTAAAGCCTTGAAGACTCGACGATACGGCAGATCATCACAATCAGGTAGTGCCGTTCGAAGCATGGCAACTATAGTTCTTACAACCTATTATAAGATGGCCAAGTTAAGAAGCCTTGCATGTCAGAACCAATTAGAATAAAAGAGTAAAGGCGTCTAAAAGTCAGATGGTAATAAGATAAAACACTCAGAATACTTTCAAGAGCTTCTGAATGTATAAATCAACCCTACAGATATCACCTACTACAAGTCAAGACAGGCATAATGCTAGGAAGAGTCCATATATTTCACTTTATCATATTATAGTTACATAGTTTGACAATCCTATAATTAGCTAAGCCTGCTCACCGTTAATTGTTTAGTTTTTTTTTATTGGAACCAAACAAACAAACTGGGCAAGCTTTGAAACTAATTATAAACATATCCCAGAATATAATATCATCTCAAATTTCGAGAAACAATAGCAAGAAAGAGAATGATATCTACATCATACAATACTGTGGCTTAGTTCAATGCAGGAGACAATTGATAGAAGACACAGGGAGGAAACACTTAGCACATCAGGAGCGAAACCAAAACAGAATCATATATAAAATATTTGGCCTAACACAAAATCAATCATTCATTAAATAACCAGTACTGTGATCTTATGGGGTAACAAAAACTGCATTCAATTAAAAAGCCAAATTGTAGGATGCTCTAAAAACTGTCAACTGTCTCTAAGAGGACACCCTAATGATTGAGCAATGGGTACTCAAACATGGAGGTACTGGGTTTAAATCCCATTAGGACCAAGGTGGGTTAGTATTATGAGAAGGGATAGGCTACCCCCGTTGTGTAGCCTCAAGGACCAAAAAAAATATCTAAAAATAGTCAACTGGTAAATCATTACAAATAAACACGTTTTCATCTTATTTGAAAGAATCTTTACCTTTTTGCGGTAGAAAGCTACACCATGAATGTTAAATGGTATTTTCCTTTCACGGAAAGCCAGCTGAAAGGCTTTTCCAGATATCTGTAACAGAGAAAACAAGGAGTAAGGAAAAAGAAGTTAGTTAAATATAGTGTAACAGCTTTTGTGCATAATCACATAATAGCAAACAACATCACCTGCCTACGGTAAAGAATTGCAATATTGCCATAAGAGCAATTAGCAGCTGAATGATTGGAAGAAATTTCTAAGATCTTGTCAACAACAAATGCACATTGTGCATCCTCATTGTGACATTCCTTTATAATTATCTGCAGATTATCAACAAAATCATTCCCGCTAAATAAATAGAAAAATCAATAAATATACTGTCAAAGTCAGTGACAAAGCAAGACCTATGTACCTTAGATCCAGAGGAGTTATCAGTAAGAACATCCTTCAACTGACACCGGTTGGTATTATTTTGTATAAGAGAATATGCAGCCTCAACAATGCAGCGTGTGGACCGATAGTTTTTGTTAAGCCTAACCTGAATCATAAAGTTAGGTTGAGCTAGTTTCTAAATGAATCATGACCACAGGAAGAATTTGATAATGCTGTATTGATGTCTGCAGTTTTATATCAAATGAAACATAACCAATTAAGTTAGCTATGCAGCGAAAAAGCATAGTAAACCAAGTACAAGACAAACCTCTTTGTAGTTTGGAAAATCATTGCGAAAGGAAGTAAATCCAGAAATGTCAGCTCCATTGAAACCAAAAATGGACTGTAATAATAAATAAGGCATTGGACTTCTGAGAATACAAGAATCTGCTTGAAGTGCATCAAGAAAAAATAACACAAATATCCAACCACGGCTTTCTGATGGATTTATCAATACCTGATCATCATCACCAACAATAGTTATTTTATGGTGGGATGCAAGAATCCTTAGAAGAGTATATTGCATGGCACTTGTGTCTTGGAACTCATCTATAACAATGGCTTTCCATGTATCCTGACACTCCTTGAAAACTTATTCATAGTTAAAACAAACGAATGTTAGAACAAACAATCATAGCCAGTGAAGTGAGTTTTTCCTAATTCTATATTTAAGACAATACTAACCGTCAGGAAAATCAGTGAGTAGCTTCACTGAACAGCTTATTAGGTCGTGATAATCCATAGCATTACAAGATTTCAATATGTTATTGTAATTCTCAAGAATTTCAGCCTGATTAAAATCCAGAGCATGGAATCATAAGTCTGAGAAGAAATAGACAGACAAGTATCTCAGTGTAAGTATGTGTGTATCTGTGTGTGCAACAGCCCTTTATCAACTTACTCCTATCTTGTTGCCCAGTTCACAATATTTTGCAGAAGTCCTTCCCGATGCTTTAGCCTGAAATGTTGTATAATTATTGCGTATATCTAGTTTGAAATTTAACTACTGCAGCATGTAAAATAATAGCAAGAAGGAATTGGAAGAGCCTAATGAAATAATGATATCGTATTTCAGAAACAATGACTGATGTAGCAATTCAGCAATGCACAATTGTGCCAAACAAAATGCCTACAACCATTTTGCTTAACCACACTACATTTAAGCCAATGAAGGACAACTTCTCTCAGATAAAGAACTATGAAACTCCATGAAAAGGATTTATTTTCTTTAAATGTGCAGAAAGGTGCAACATGAATTCATCATGGATACAAAATAAAACAAACTGTCCGCATTAACTAAAATAATAGAACTATAAAAGTAGTCAAAATTATAGTTTAAGGTCAATACCTGCAAAATAACTTATTTTGAGAGCATAAACTTTTTATCAACTATGCATATAGGATCAAATATTATATGATGAAATTGTTTCAGATTATGTGTCATTGATCAAAGAATTAGGGGAAACAAATTAGTTTGGGTTTAATATTATCATAGGAAGCCAAAGTATCAATTGGAAGAATTCTGAACAAGATCTTCGGTCCATCTAAGCAAGCCTCAAAAGTTAACTTATTCAACTCAAACTCATTCCATTCAGTACCCAAACTCCCTCTTTTCTATTATTAAAAAATAAAAATAAAAAAGCAAGTTAAGATAAATCTCATGTATGAATGCATTTCTAGTGTATATATTATGGAAGAGAGCAAAACTGATAATCCTCATTAGAAAAATGAATCCACGCAATCAGGAGATAACGTATCTTAAAAATCAATGAAATCAATGAAATTAATTAAAAAGAAACACTCTAAGGGAAATCTCCCATCAAAGTCAGAAATAAGTTTGTCAATGTCATTATAGATGCCAGTTAACCACTAATTTAAGACTTAGTTTCTCAGTGCATGCAGAATGGACCACATCACACTTAGTAGTGACAGCACTCAATGATTTTTAAGAGCTAGGTGGCTTGCAGAAAATGGAGAATTAGGTTATCACTAAGCACAACTATTGCATATGCAACATAATCATCTTCCTTTCAAGTTCAACAAATTAACACACCAAAATTTGCCTAACGACCAAACAACCTAAAGAATATGATATTCACTGCAAAATTTAAGAAAAAAAACTATGTTTATTTCCACCAAACAGAAGCATCCAACTTCCCTAAAGTCTAAAGATAATATGAGTAAAACCCAATAATCCTTTATTCAAACAATATGAAATATCCATCAACTCCAACTCCCATTCCTGGCCTGTACAAATTCTGAACACTTAGTCAAACCTGAATCAGTCCTAACCATACTATGTGCACCTACTACAGCCTTATAACCAAAAATATAAGAGAGTACAACAGATAAAAAGAGAAGGGGAGGGGGGAAGAAATAGTCCAAGGAGACAAATTTTCTTCAGCAAACACCAGTCTTCTAATGAATGATGAATCCCCAACCAATATGAGCATCAAACCTGGGAAAATAAGAGAATGCCTCCCTCACAAAACAAACATTTCTCCATCATGAGAAATGATGGAAGTGTGTGAGACTAGATTCACCGCTAGAAAAATGCACAGCAAGAAGGGAGAAATTTTTCTCACTAAAATTGCTCTGATACCATGTGAGAAATGGTGGAAATGTGTGAGACTAGCTTCTCACAGGTATTATTTATATTAACTGTACAATAAATATAGACCTAATCATGGGCCTAATCACATCCTAGTTACAAGCCTAGATGTAAGCTATAATAAATACAATATTCACAATTAATCAATATTCTAATATTCTAACATCCATAACTAACTGCAATCCATCACATATAAAAGCCTCAGCAGCCACCTCTTGGCAAAATGCCGCTAATAGGTGAAGGCCCATGAATAGATTTATATCTAACACACCCCCGCACACGAAAGTCCTTTGGGCTTGAAGCGTGGACAAAGCACAGGCTCATTTATACCATGTGCTGAAATTTCAATTTAATTGAGAAAGTGAGGACGGAAGGATTCGATCTCTTGACCATTTGGTCAAAGAGGCTCTGATACCATGTGAAATTAGTGGAAAGGTTGTGAGACTAGCTCCTCACAGCTATTATTTATATTAACTGTACAGCAAGAATGGGCCTAATCATAAGCTAATTACAAGCCTAAATATATGCTATAATAACTATAGTATTTACAACTAATATTCTAACACTCCCCCTCAAGCTGGAGCATACATATTATAAGTTCCAAGCTTATTACAAATGTAGTTAACCCAAGGGCCTCCGAGAGACTTAGTAAATATATCTGCTAGCTGGTCGTTTGATCTAACAAAACTAGTAGCAATATCCCCTGAAAGTATTTTCTGTCTAATAACGTGATAGTCAATCTCTATATGTTTGGTCCTTTCATGGAAGACTGGATTAGAGGCAATGTGGAGAGCTGCTTGGTTATCGCATATTAGTTTCATTTGTTGAATCTTCATGAATTTTAACTCCTGAAGCAATTGTTTCAGCCATATGAGTTCATAGGTTGCTTTAGCCATGGCTCGGTATTTTGCCTCAGCTATGGATAGAGCAACAACTGATTGTTTCTTACTCTTCCATGACACTAGATTGCCCCCAACAAATACACAATATCCAGTGGTTGAGCATCTATCGTATGGACAGCCTGCCCAGTCAGCATCTGAATAGCCAACCACCTAAGTATGTCCTCTACTTTCATACAATAGGCCTTTACCTGGTGCCTTCTTGATGTATTTTAAAATACGAACTACTGCATCCCAATGACTGTCACACGGAGCACTTAGAAATTGACTGAGTACACTCATTGGAAATGTGGCTTTTGAAAATTAAGGGAGGTAATGTGGCTTTTGAAAATAAAAGGATCAATTTATAATTCTAAAATTAAAGAGTCTGGCATGATTAACCCTTTCAATAAACTACACACCTGAGTCACAAATTTTTGCCATTTCTTTGCCTTATCCTTGAACTGATGAGGGGTCGTTAGACTAATGGACATTTCACCATTCAACAAAGCACCATCTTTCTGTCTACTTTTTCCATTTTCTAGTAATCGGATGGACTCAATAATTGCTTTTCGCTGTTGACCTTGTCCATATATTAAGAATTCTGATGTACGGTCTAACCTGCAACGTAAGTGGGATTATTGTTACGACAATGTATTAACTAAAATTATAGAAAAAACAAATGATGGATCAGCTACAACTAGGGGTGGCACTCAAACAAACTTGTTAAGCTCGGCAGCAAAAACTTGAATACTCAATTATGTCGAATTCAAACATGTATTAGAGCTCAATTAGTAATCAAGACAAAATCAGATATACTGATACTCGGCTTGACAGGCTTAAGAATGGTTTGATTTTTTTTTCATAAAGTATATATTATATAATATAAATAGTTTTACTTGAAATTATCAAGAGCCAAATCAAGCTTCTGAGTTTGTACTTTAACTGATAAGTTCCATTGAGATATTCAATCAAGAAGCTTTGAGCCCGCACATTCTTTCTGAGCTGATTTTCAGCCTATGTTTGATACTCGGCATAAATTTCAGCTCAAGTCTAAAACAGTGATATTTGCAGACAAATCAGGCTCGTCTATGTCAGTAATAAGCTCAATTCCAGCCCTAGCTAGAACCACAATCATATGACATGTGTGTGAGTATGAGGTAAAGTATTAGGCCCATGATATGCATAACAAAAAGTTAATTGGAAGCAGGAAAAGTATATTTCAAAACAATTAAGCCTCCATGCACAATACTCTCTGTTTGTAGAGTAATAGTTGGCATCTCTTGATTGAGGATGATTACAAGAGGCACAATATTAGAACAACCTCTATTTAGAGCACTTTGTGAAGAAGTGAGTGTTGTAAGTACATATATATTAACGATATAGTTCTGCATCAATTTACATGGTACACGTTATTACAATCACCCTTTTACCAAGGAAGAACAGTGGAATACTTGTTGGGATATAGTTATGAAGAAATAATTTACTACATCTTCTCCTTTTTCCCCTTCTTTGTTTTTCTTCAAATCATGATCCCTTTCCCTTCATATGTTGCATTTATGCTTTCATTACTAAATTAAAGAAGCCAAATGAAACTTCTATATGACACTTTTCACCATTGCCTATAAAGGAGTGAACTAACAAGGTGACAGTTCGGCATTGGTATCTAAGTTACGCAAATAACAAGAAACATAGCTAGCAGAAGGTAATCTAGGTACACAAATTATTAATGAGAAGTTATTGCTTGAAGTGCAAAGAAATTGTATACACTTAGCAGATATGTTTTAAGAAATAAAGTCAAACACATTTGATAAAAAGAAAATCATTTTTTCAGTTCTTCCTATAAATTTTGCAGCTCACATGTATATTTCCTAAATAACTATCCAGGAACCTTGGCCATTTGGAATATGTAGGAATTGGATTGAATTTTTAGCATGCAAATCATGTGAATGACCACAAATTGTCTCTGTTGTTTCATTTCTAGAAACTTATTCTCAGCACAGTAAATTTTTCTATGAGAATGAAACACATCTTACACCCACAACTTCTCTAAATTGGTTAAATATCATTATTTTTTAATTGATTAATGGCTTATGCAAAATGCCATCATGAAGTAGCCAAAATGAACTAGAAAAATTAACCACACCTTTGGTTAGTTAAACAGATCTCAGACAAACAAACAAGTTATAACTTATAAGCAGCAATGCCAAGAAAATTAAAGAGAAAATCTTGATTGAATTTAGAGTGCCATACTTTTCTGCATGTGAACGGCAAAGTTGCAAGGAAAATGAATGAAATGTACTCATTGTAAGTTCTTTAGCTGTTGCCTTCCCAGCTACAGCTCCAATACGACCCCTCATCTCAGCAGCAGCTGCTGTTGTGAATGTCATCGCAAGAATGTTTGATGGACTAATGCCCTAAACATGTTTTAGGAGAAAATAGAAACTATGAAGGATAGATTGAGCAATAACAATTAAACAGAAAAGCAAGAGAACTTCGATTGCAAAAATCTGAAGAGAGATAATAATTAAAGAAAATCACGTCATATATACATATATATAGTGAAAAAAGCAGCAGCACCTCATTAAGCAGCATCAAAACACGCCCAACCATTGTGGATGTCTGATATAAACAAATAAATAAGAGTTCAGCGTCAATATGAAACTAGGAAACCCAAAGAAAAATTTACATGCAATAGAATGAGGGGAAGAGAAGAAAAGAAGACCTTTCCACTTCCTGGACCAGCAACAATCATTAATGGAGTTGAAATATCAGTGCAAGCTGCTTCTCTCTGTCTGTCATTTAGAGATTGCAAATATTTTAAATACTCCTCAGGCATGATGCCACTTTGTGTACTCTGCAGAATATGCATGTTTTCTGCTTGAGGATTGCTCAATAGGCCATCACTTGTTATACCTTCAACTGCAGTGCTAGATTCTGAACTCAGATTAACATTACTGACAGTATTGCTCTTATTGGGACCTTTCTCATCAAAGTAATGATCTGAATCCTGACCAAGAGCTTTTTCTGCAGATTTCTCCTTACACAAAATGTCAATTTGTTCCAAAACAGACTCATCAAAATCATCATCCATAAGACCAGTCATTGAAAAATAATCCAATGGTTTAAAGCATTCAGATTCTTTCCTTGGTGTTTCAAAATCTGATAGACACAGATTCTCTGCAGGAACCGTGGGAGTAACCATTGTTCTTGCACTTAAACTGCTGTTATTTACACCAGATGGACTACAGTCACAGCCTATTGCATTGGACCTCTTATCAGGAAAGGCAAAGGGGGTGTTCAACGGCACCTCCGCAAGAGGAACTCTCTTCGTAACAAAATCCTGAAGCGAGGCATCAGTTTTACATGCATCCTTGATCCTAAAAAGGGATAGAAAAAATCAAATAATGGATTTTAAATATTATATATATATATATATATATATAGATATATAAAGCCTTCCAACCAGTAATAACCCAAATTAAATTGACCAATCAACTTGTTCAGGGATTGGCAAATGCTTTCATTTTTCTCGTATAATATTCAATTTCAATTTCTTTCCCTTCACAACTTCCTAACCACAAACAGAAAATTATGGAAATGTTTGAAAAAAAAAACATCGAAACGTTCATTTAGGCTATTCAGAAATAATAGAAAAGAAACACGAGTCCTATATCAATTTGAAGAGCAAGACCACTAACCCATGAGGGGATTCGTCATAGCAAAAGCCAGAGGAATTGCGATCCCTTTTGCGAGAAAGAAATGGTTTTGCAGCTCTGAAATTCCCAGAGATTCTTCTTTGCTGGTCTGCTATTTCTGCGCCAGACATTGGTAATGGATTGAGCGTTTTAGCGAGAGAAAAAGAACGCCAACTCTAGAGAGAGTGAGTAGATGGATATGGATTTGCAAGAAACACGAACGAAGTGGAAGTACTTTGTTTTTCGTTTCCCTCCTGGAGTGTGTTCAAATGAAGGGCCGAATCAGGTTATTTCGTAGTTGGGAACCCCTGTGGATTGTTTGCGGCTGGGCCACCAAAAGCATTGGGTTATGGGAAAATTTATTTGGTAGGTGTTTTTATGTTACATCATCTTGAAGCTAAGCGAACTTTATGTCACATCTAAGTGTATTTTATAGTATTTTGATTCAAAATTGTTTTATATGAATACAGTTTATATAATTTAAATTTTATTAAATTAATATTTAAATATACAATAAATCTTAAGTAAATTTAATAAAATTTAAATTATGTCAATTATACTTATAATCGAGAAACAAACCATGAGCCAAAACAAGCTAGACCAATTTGGCCCATTTTTATACGGGTTGGCATAATAAAAGCTAAGTCCAACCTTCTTTGGGCCAAAACGAATTAGCTCCTTTTTTAAAATTTTTTAAACTAATTTTATTTATAATAACACTAAAAATTAACAATAGTTTTGACTTTTTTCTTTAGTTATTTGGGCTATTTTAGGCTAACTTATTAATGAATCTAATTGAACAAGACAAAACATGCGTAAAGTAATTAAACAAATTATAGTATTGTATTCTTCTAAATAACATTTACTAATATGATTTGGTGGCGTTGTCTTAAAAAAAAAAAGCCCAACCCAACCCAAACCCAAATGGGCCACGGGCTAGATTGGCCTAGTTCTATTCGGGCCATCAATTTTAAATTCTAGCCCACTTTTTTAGCAAACTAAAATGGGCCAGCTCATCCAACCTTAATTATACTAGTGTTATACAATTTAGAATTAAAATAATACAAAACTCACTTAGATGTGACATAAGTCTACAAAGCACATTAATGAAAATGTGCACCCATGGACTACCTCTTTCTTAGACATTGGATCTTACTAGAAAACCATCCAATGGTCCAAAGTGTGTTTAGCCCTACTTGAAGAACTAATTTTATGAATGTAATGATATGACCCCAACATTTTCATAAAATTACATATTAACTCAAATTTAAATTGGGTCCTACACTTGGTGGGTCAAGAGCCAAATTGGGCTCAATTAAAGTGGGCCTATAATATTGACCCAATGTTGATTTTGGGCTGTGAGTAAATTAAACATTATGATGTATTTAGTGTACATGGACCTAGACTATTGGCAACACAATATCTTATACATTCATACACATTTGTTCATACAGCCTACTGTGAATTATATAATTAACTATCAAGATTTTTTTTTTTAGGGGAGGGTGGGGAGGGGAGGGGGGGGGGGGGAAGCATTAGTTACATTACTATATAATTCGAATAAATTCACAATCATCAACTTAAAGCGATTGTAACATACTAATTCAATCATTTACCTCCCCTTTTTTTCTATTTTTAATACTAAAATTCTATTTGTACAAAGGCAAAGTAAAAGATATCCACTTAAAAGAAACAAGAGAGGAAAAAAACTAAGAGGAAAAAGACACATAAATGAAGCAAAGCTTGTCAATCCCTCTCATATGAAGAGAAACTCCTTTTAAGAAAACCATTAGCTAAGCACCAGAAAGAAGCACTTTCAAAAAATTGGATGCAGCAAAATATTTTATACTTGAACTCTGACATTTCTTTCCAAACATAGCACCAAATTATTGTAATCACTGCATGTAACCATAAAGCATTCTAATACAACAAAACCTCAACTTTAAACAAAGGAACAACAAGTGGCATTTCAAGCAGAGACTTTTCACACCAAGAAGATGCAATTTTATCAACCCATAATATAACTAAAAAATACCAACTCAAACTATCATTCTAACCCCAAAACCATTCATGAATCATGGAATTATGAAAGATTGTATATTAGTATTTGAAGAACCTCATATATTGATTGCAATATTCCCTTTCAAAAAAGAAAAATAAAATAAAAGAAAAAATTTTGAGCTAATAATACCAATTATTTTGCCAAAAATAGGAAAAAAATTCAACCATTAAACAGAATCCAAACAACTAATATAGCATTCACAACATAAACTCTTAAAATAAGGAATTTACCATACCACCCAGTATAGTTGTGCTTATTAGCAGCGTGGACACTTAAAAAGAAAATTGGCTTCGAGTTGTACGTTGTCATTTTAGGAGAGAAAGGAAGAGCTTGGGTTTCTTCCTACTTGCCAAATGCCAACCAATGAAGAAGAAATAGGGTCTTGGTAGGGATGAGAAGATAACTGACACCTGATCTTACCTTGTCATAACGTACTTGAAGGTTTTCGTGACGCGGATGGCGAACTTTTAAAAAAGATTAGTTTTCGAAGAAAATTTGAAGTCGCCACCAATTGTATTCAAAAAATAGAGAACAATTAGAAAATCTCTTTTGAATTTAAAAAATTGTCTACAAACCAAAGAGGATTCAGGAGTTAATTTGTGTGTGGGAAAGATGTTAGGCACCCCACAACACTCATTTGAAAGACAGTTACCTAAAATTAATTGTGCGAATATAATATAATAAAAAATGTACTTTATTTATCCCAAAAATAATAAGAGCGTTACAGGAATATTTGACAAAAAAAAAAGATAATTTAAATGTGCAACGCATGATTACTCTACTAAGACCTAAATCCTTTCTCGCATAAAGCACCCTCCAAGGTGGCGCTACTTTTATTTAAGTTGGATAAACAAAGTTATTTCATAAAAGAATTAGACTCGATATATCCTCCCATGATAAGTGAAGGGGCATATGGATATTAAACAACACAAATATATATCTTACATGAGTGCAATGCATGCATAAAACAAAACAAAAATAAACTCTTCTTATCTCCAGTTCCGCCTCGCTTCAGGGTCGAGAATTCTAGCTTGTCGTCACTTACAACCCAACTCACAAAATATTATTGACCACAATTATCAAATGACCTCATAAGACCAAGAAAAAAAGTGTTAATTAAGGAAACATATAAAAAATTGTTCAAGCATGGACAACCAAAAAGATTTACTAACAAGTAAAGCAAAGTGACACATGAAAATACTTCAAAACGAAGACAAAAATGTACAAAAAAATTTAACACAATTCTTAATCAACCTTCAAAAATGCCTCAAAGACATCAATAAAACACAACCAAAATAATCCTAAAATAGTACCCAAAGTAGGAAACACAATATCGAAAAGAATCTCATGATAGAGCAGAAAGCAGGGAAAACTTTAGACAAAAATGAGATTGCATGTTAAGGAATTTTAATATGAAATTTTTGTATGACAAAGAAACATGTCTCCTGGTTCTAACAAGACAGAAATCACTTAAAACATAGTTCTATAGCTTAAATTAGACATAAAAAAAAATTGAATATTGCTAGAGACAACTAACAACTTGAAAGTGCCAAAAAATGGCCAATTTAAAATGAAAACTGGGAACAGGGGAAAATGAATTTGCTTTTGAAATTTTTAGACACTGTAGGAAAACGTCTCCCGATTCTAACAAAGCAAGAATGGCTCAAATTTGAGCTTTTTAGTTTTATCTAAAAAATTAAAATTAAGGGTTGCCAGAGAAGACTGACAGACCTAAAATAGCAAAAAAATAATTAAATTTAAAGAAAAACTAGGAGCAGGAGAAAGAGAATATGGCCATGAAATTTTTACACATAAAAAAAACATGATTCATGGTTCTAACAAAGCAAGAATGACTCAAATTGAAGCTCTGTAGCTCCATCTAAAAAATAAAAATAGAGGGTTGCCAAGGAAGACTGACAGCCCCAAAATAGCAGAAAAATAGTCACATTCAAATAAACACTAGGAGCAAGAGAAAATAAATTTAGTTTTAAAATTTTTATACATAGGACAATGTCTCTTAGTTCTAACAACTCAAGAATTACTAAAATCGGAACTCTGTAGCTCAATTTGAAAAATAAAAACCAAGGGTTGCCAGAGAGTATTGACAGACCCAAAAATATACAATCTACAACCAAAGAAAATATTAGCAATCAAAGAAACAACTCAAAGTCCCAAAATTAAAATTATTTCTATATCAATATTAAAAATTAAACTTAAATTTATAAATCCAACATCATGGGTATCATAGGACCATAAGAATCAATTTCAAATTCCATCAAACAATATTATGATTTAGAAATTCAGTATAATCATTCACACATAACAACAAATAGACAAATTAGTCACCATGGATATAAAATCCAACAATAAGGATGAGAGAATTAAAGTAAAAATTACTCTTGTAGAATGAATTTGATGGAGATTCAAATTTTATTCTCTCTTTGGTTCTCTTCCTTTTTCCTAAGCTCTTCCTTCTCTCTCCCTCTCTTATTCTCCTTTTTTCTTTCTTTTCTCCTCTCCTCTTTCTCTCTCTTTGTTGATCCCCCTTGCTATTTTTCTCATTTATTTCTTTTTAATTTCTTTTTTATTCTTTTTAAATTACTTATTTATTTAATGAATATAAAGTGCATAAACTTGGACCAATAGGGAGTGAAGAAAATCTATTCTTTGCTCTCTCATTGGTTCTCCTAGATCTAGTGATGTAAAAATCTATTTACCAAATTTCTTCTATCTTTTTATTTATTTATTTATTATTTACAAAAATCTAAATGCTAATAGATGAGCCAAATGGGCTAGATTAATGATGAATTAAGCTAAAGTAGTAAAATTAGGTTTTGTTTTATTACAAATGCCTAAATAAAAATATAAAAAGCAATAATAAAAAATTAAGAGTTTTCATCTTTTAAAAAATTATCATTTTTTTAATGCTGTGAAAAACACCCAGACAAAATTCAATGTTTATAGTTTGCCCCTCTTTACATGTTTGCTATTTGAAAAACGTGATAAACGAATGTTCTCAAGTTCTCGTGTAGGAAACATATAAAGATAGTATAAAACTATTTTGTCTAAAAACCCAAAAAATGACAAAGAAAGTTAAAAACACCAAGATCTTTTACCCAGAAGACAACATGAATTTAAAGGCACTAAGATCTTTCACCTGGGAGCTAACAAGAATTTAAAGATACTAAGATCTTTCACTAGGGAGCCGACATGAATTTAAAAGCACAGAGATGTTTTACTTAGGAGTTGACAAGAATTTAAAAGCACTAAGATCTTTCACCAGGAGCCGACAGAATTTAAAGGCACCGAGATCTTTAACCTGAGAGCCAACAGAATTTAAAGACACCAAAATCTTTCACTCAGAAGTCGACAGAAATTTAAAAGTACCGAGATCTTTCACTTGGAAGCCAACATAAATTTAAGACACTAACAAACCTTCAGACCTTAACTGAAATGTGAGGTAGATTAAAAATGCAACCCTCGACTAAACTGTCGAGTGAATGAAATTGAAATTGGCAAGCATTTTTAAAAATTCTGATGGATTATCAGACCTTGACTGAATTGTCAAGTATAATAAAATAAAAACCTCGATCGGACTGTCAATTGATGAAATTGAAATTGAAAAGAAAATTTAAATTTTTGACGAGCCATCAGACCTTGAGCGAACTGTCAAGTATATTTAAAATGAAAATCTTGACTGGACTGTCGAGTGAATAAAATTGAAATTGGTAGGAAATTTTAAAATTTCTGACAGACCGCCAAACCTTGACTGAATTGTTAAGTATATGCAACTGAAAACTTCAAACTGACTGTCGAGTTATTGAAATTGAAATTTGGAAAGAAATTTAAAACCTCTGACAAACTGTCAGACCTTGATCGAAATGTGAGGTAGAATAAAAACGCAACCCTTGATCGGACTATCGAGTGAATGAAATTGAAATTAGCAAGCATTTTTAAAAATTTTGACGGACTATCAGACCTTAACTGAAATGTCAAGTATATTAAAATAAAAACCTCGACCAGATTGTCATGTGATTAAATTGAAATTAGAAAGAAATTTTAAAATTTCTGATGAACCGTTAAACCTTGACCGAACTGTCAACTATATGCAAATAAAAATCTCAACCGCATTGTCGAGTGAATGAAATTGATAAGAAAATTTAAAAACTTTAACGAATAGTTAGACCTTGACCAAACTATCAAGTATATGTAAAATGGAAATCTCAATTGGACTGTCGAGTGATGAAATTGAAATTTGAAAGAAATTTTTAAATTTCTGATGAATCATCAGATCTTGACCAAACTGTCAAGTATATGCAAATAAAAATATCACCTGGACTGTCGAGTGAATGAAATTGAAAGAAAATTTTAAAAACTCTGACGGACTGTCAAACATTGACCGAACTGTCAAGTATATGCAAAGGAAATCTCGACTAGATTGTCAAGTGAATAAGATTGAAATTGGTAGGAAATTTTATAAACTCTGACATACCATCAAACCTTGACCGAACTGTCAAGTATGCAAATGAAAATTTCAACCGGACTGTTGAGTGATAAAATTGAAATTGAAAAGAAATTTTAAAATTTTTAACGGACCATTAGACCTTAATCGAATTATCAAGTAAAATGCACATGAAAAACTCGACTAGACTGTCGAGTAAATAAAACTAAAATTTGGAAAGAAATTTAAAACATTTGACTAACTGTTAGACCTTGACCAAACAATCATGTAAAATACATATAAAAACCTTGACTAGACTGTTAAGTTGATTAAAACGGTGATGCATGAGTTTTAATTCTTTTTTTTTTTCTCTTTTTCTCTTTTTTTTTTTGTTTTTTTTTAAANGTTTTTTTAAAATCAAATCTCGAAGAGATTAAAGACCAAAAAATGCAGCATGACTTGCTTGTCTAAAGAAAATTTAGCCCAATCAAAATAACGCCCTAGTTTAGTTCTAATCCACAGAACTGCTTTCTGCATGAATTTTTATCAATGTTAATCTTTTGCTAGGATCATAGTAGCTCTTTGAACCAGTCCTTCAATTGTCAATGCTCGTCATGTCAATTGAGTATGAGTCACTTTTATTTTATTTGACAAAATTAGTGCAATGAGTTATGCATTCAAGAAATAATAGAGTGGTGAAGAAATGATTTACATGAGACACGACCCATGCTTCTTGATTAATGCAAAAGAACTTGTCAAGAACAAAATTGTGCAAGAGATAAATTTTGAAAAACCAAAATTTGCCCTAGTGTCAAACACTAGAGAGGAGCATAGAGATAAAAGTTAGGACATGGAGCACTTATTTTAATGGCTATAACATCTTGCAAATTTGAAGAATGAAAATTTGCCCTAGTGTGAAGATTCAAAAATATTCCCTTTGAGGGTCATGCAATTGATACAAAAGAGATTTTTCTTGAGTTGGGTTTGACCTTAATTTTAAAAACTTTTTCTCTATTTTTTTTTTTTGAAAACCAAAATTTTTCATAAATTTTTTTTGCCCTGATTTATGACTTAAGCAAACCAATCATCAAAGAGGTCTTTAAAAGCTTGTAATGCGGTTTTAGTGTAAAAGGATTTTATTTTGAAATGAAAGGAAAAATGCTCGAATTTTGATTTTTTCCTTAACTTATTTCTCTATTTTTCTTCATCACCTAACTCCAATGGAGTTTTATGCCAACATTTATTTGTCAGGAGGCTTCTCATAGGTTGTAATGAAATTTTAGGGATGTATAATATGACTAATGAAAGAAAGGATATAAATGCCAAAACATTTGATGTTGGGATAACAATAAGAATTTTTCCTTTTGATGATTTGTGTTATTTTTCTTGTCATTTGTACTACCCTTTTTATTCCACAACCATTTAGAGAGGATTTTTTTTATTCTATTTGTTTCTTTTTTTTTTGGGAAATAATTTTCTTTCCATTTGAAGAGTTATCTATTTTTTTTTTCGGAGAGTCTTCCTCTCTTTTTCATTTCCTTTTGATTTTTACTTTCTCTTTGGCAAGTTCATTGACATTTCGAATATATCTTTTGTAAGTTTATTCTTATTGTACCCGGAGTATATTTTCATTAAGTACGAAGAAATAATTTAAAGCTCAAAGTGGTTTGACAAGGAATATGATATGTTTGAATAGAAGAAATGAAATAATCATTATTGACATTTAAATGTTGTCATAAAAATTTATTGGAGTTCTACCTTTTCCAAAGGAGTATATGAATTCAGAAATTAAGAAATGAACTACTTATTCAAGGTCAAATGGGTGACTAAGGATACTCTGCAATGTTTGGGAGAACAAAAAATGTCTTTGATCATTGGAAAAATTTCCTTGTGAAGCTCACAATGTTCTTGAAAACAATTTTGTTATGAGATCTTGAGTTTCCATCATTCTCAACTTTATCATTTTTGCATCAATTGCAGCTCCTCAAAGGGAAGACTCATGAAAGTTTTTTTTTTTCTTTTTTTAAATTTGAAAGGAAGTATTTGAAAGAGAATTAGAATAAGAAAGATGGTGAATGAGAACGTATGATCATTGCATTAATGAGTCAAATAAAATAAGGTCCAGAGTAAGACTTTGACAAAATAAACATTAACAACTAAGAAAAGCTTTGAACAAATGAAAATTCATTTGATGATATCCTCTAACCTATCCACTTATACCTGACCTAGAATCTCTCAGACTTGCACCTTATGATTTGACAAAGGGTTGATGATCAAA
Organism: Cercis canadensis; assembly: GCA_003255065.1. Taxonomy (NCBI): domain Eukaryota; kingdom Viridiplantae; phylum Streptophyta; class Magnoliopsida; order Fabales; family Fabaceae; genus Cercis; species Cercis canadensis. Next base: position 179,153 of record QAOA01001470.1, read on the forward strand.
ATTGGCATTTCATTTTTATATTCTACTTTCACAACCCCAACCTTGATAAACCGTAGCACACGATCTTTAAAAATCTTGCAATATTCAATTGAATGTCCTAACACATCATTATATAATGCACAACTAAAATACTGATTGTAGCTTGGAGGGAATGAAGGTTCTAATGGTTTCACTGGTTTTGGTGTCATTATTTGTGCTTCTAGTAGCTGCAAGTACAATTCCAAATGGGTCATTCCTAAATCAAGAAAAACATCATTCTTCCAAGAACCTCTAGGTCATCAATGATTAAACTTGATCACCAATAGTATTTTAGGAACAAGGTATCATTAAGGAGAATTTTGCTGAGGTGTATAGAATGATGGAAGATTAAGTTGATATGAATGATAAGATGATAAGATTACAATAACTTGGTAAAGACGTGGGAAATTGGAATTCAGTGAATAATACGGGCCTTGAGCTTAAAAGGATGATTGTGCCCCTAGTGAATGTACCCAATTTACCTCTTCTTCTTTCTTTCCAAATAACTCTTCTTTCTTCTGGCCATTATTATTATTTTCTCCTCTTAAGAATGACAATTTTCTTGTTTGGTTCATCTCTTAAACTCTCTCTCCGACATTGATTAACTCAGAGAAATCTCTATAAACAGTTGCTACCATCAACTCAGTATAAGGGAAAGGGAAAAGTCTAAAAAAACCTCATAAACTATGCCCTATTTGCGGTTTACTCCCAAAGCTTCAAAAACGTAGGAAAGACCAACTTCAACTTTTAAAATGTGCACTTTACCCCCACGACCCTAACGTCCGTCCATTAATGTAAAGAAGAAGATATTTGAATATTATAATTTATCCCCAAAATTCTTTGAATATTATTTTTTGACCCTAATTTTTATAAATTTATTTTTATTTATACCCTTATAAAATGGCACTATAGCCCAGATTAATCACATCATGTGCACATTAATGGACGGATGTTAGGATCGTGGGGTAAAGTACACATTTTAAAAGTTCAAGGAAGTATTTCCTACGTTTTTAAAGCTTCGGGGGTAAAACACACACAATGTATAGTTCAGGGGATTTTTTGGACTTCCCCTAAGGAAAATACAAAATATTCATGAAATAATGAATCATTTCAAAATCCAATAATAGAGGTTAAACTTGGGCTGCTAGATTCCTCCACTTTTGAGCATATTCTTTAAACTCTCACTTTCTTCCTTTTGCATATATCTCAATTGAGCTATAGTAGGAGCTATGTTATCATTAAAACTGTACTACTTTAAGAAAGCATCAACCAGGTCTTTCCATGTATGAATCTTGAAGTGATCTAGATGCCAATACCAATTTGAAGCAGGACCAGTCAAACTCTCTAGGAAGAAGTGTATAAATAATTTCTCATCTCTTAACCAAATGGACATCTTAGTGCAATAGGATTTTAAGTGAAGCTGAAGACTAGTTGTTCCATCATGGCGGACAAACTCAGGCATTTTGTAATCTTTTGGGAGAATAATTTCAGGCATCAAGAAAGTTCATCAATGTCAACTTAATCTGCTCTTCCAAAAGCACTTGCTTCTTTTTCATGGACTCAATACTCAATCTTTCTTTTTCTAATTCATCATTCTCATTTTTCAAATGAACTATTATAGGGGTTTTCTGTGTGGTGAAGTGAGAAGTGTAATTGGTGATGGGATGGGTATATGTGTAAACACCGCCTTAGTTCTCATTTGAATTGAAGGAAGCATCCACAAAGGGCATGGTCGAGGTAAATGGAGGTGATCGGGATAAAGTGTATGAGATGTTTGGTTGTGGTATGATTGGAGGAAATATTAGGTTTGGAGCAGATCCAAGGATAGGAGGATGTAGGAAAGTTGAGGGTATCATCAAATGCAGAGGCATTCCCAAAATAGGGTCAACAGGGAAGGTTGAAGAAATTGTGAGGCTCGAAGGCGATGCTAAAAGAGGAGGCACTTGAGAGATTAGAGAGTTTGCAACATTACTTGAACCTTCAGATACTCCTTTCAGTTTCAAACTTTCATTAAATGCCTTTAACAATTAGCCTAATTGAGCTTTCATCTCTGTCATTTCTGCCCTCAAATCCATATCTTGCTTTGGATTCTCAGGTTCCAAGATTACAACTATTCTCGACTTAAGCACAATTGACCTCTTATTAGAGCATCTTTGATTGAGCTTATTTTTCTTAGAGCAAGTGATGTGAATCAACTTGCTACACGCCCTAACTCTAGGTGTGTTCATGATCCCTTACTTGGAGTTGGAGGCTCAATGACTAGAAGCAGGGCTAAGCGTATGAAAGAGGCGCTGCTGAACCTAGTCCAAGAGGTGCAGACCAATGAGAGAGCAACTGGGCCAAGTTCAAAGTTGAGATGAATCACTTATCTGTCTCTTGTAGAAGGTACGCATGGACTAGCTTGGAGCCCAAGTTTGGAGTTTGTTTTGGAGGAAACTTGAAGATCAAGTTTGGGCGTTAACTCAGGGATTAATGAGCCCAATATGAATAGTCTAGAGATGCATCGTGGACCTTATCTTGTTATCGTTTTAGGCCGAATATGTTAATGTTTTGTGTTAGGCCTTCGGCCAAAAACTATGTCTTATTTAATTAGTTTTAGTTAAGTCTTTATTTTGGGCCTTTATGCTTGTGGGCCGAACGTGTATTGGATGTAGGGTTTGTTATCATTCTTAGCTTCAATTAGGTTTAGTTTGTAGCCTCTTAGTCGAGTTCTTATATAAGGGATTCGTTTATGTCTTTGCAAACAACTTTGAGATTATATTCAATTATTGAATTGTTGAGTTTCTCTGAATTGAGAGCTTCTCTGTGGTTCTTGGGCAAAGAACTTGAACTTAAACTTACCAAGGATCATTTCTTGTTAAGGGTTCACCCTGTTGAGATAACAAAGGTCATCCCACTGTTTGGTATCCAAACACTCTGTTCTGATCCTTTGGGTGACGAGAATGCATCATTTGATATTAGAGCTTTGACTTATTGGAGTTTCAATCAGTACTTCTAAAAACCTTCATCCTATTTTTATTTTATCTATCTTATTTGTTTGAGTCAATCATCTTTTACCCCCTTTCTGTTGAGTCAGTTGTATTTTTATTTTCGTGTCAATTTCATTCTAAGTGTTTTCTTCGTTGTATCCTTTAATTTTCTGGTCGAAGTTTTTCTTATTGTCTTTCCGTCCATCATTGTTGGGTTGTTTCATTGTTTTGTGTTTAAGAGTCACGCCTAGATTTGTAAAATTTCTAGTGCGGCACTTAAGGTTTTGCTTAGTCCAAGTCCTAATTGTTAAGTAGAGTCCTAGTACTTTTCAAACTTAAAAAAAGAAAAAAAAATTCATTTTTGGATCAAATTAAAAGAAAAACAAAAGATCTAGCAAAACAAATGAATAAAAAAAAGGACTATTTAGACTGTTTACTTGAAAAAGGGCATAACTTTTAACTCGGTTGGAGTTACGGGACTTGTGACCTGGCGTTTCAAAGCTCGTTCAGAGGCCTACGACGTGGCAATCTAATTAATCAATTGAGGCCATTTTCAAGCCCAAAATCCTTCAAAAACGTCTATTTCGAGATTCTTTTTTTAATTTGCTGATTTCCTTTCAATTCTTTGTTGTTTTTTTGATTTTTTTATTCTTTTCTTGTCCAACCGACACCCTTATTTATTGTTTCATTTGAGTGTTGGTCATTTTTCTTGGAGTCTTGTTTGACTTTCTTGTCATTTTTGATCAATGACCTTTTATTTTTGATAAGTTTTTGACAGGTTCTTGTTTAAGGGCTTTTAAGGAAATTTGAGTAGAAAAATGCAAGAGTGGTGAGAGCATTATCGAAAAAACTAATTGAGTGTAAACATGAGTGAAACACGTGAGGTGAGTGTGTGCAACATAGATCAGGAAGAACCATTCACCAAAGGTCACATGGATGCGTATATGAAAGCAATTTAGGACCAAATTGTAGGATTGAGAATGTGAACTCAGGAGAGATTAAAGAGACTAGAATCCTTAGTTTCACCTAAGCCGAAACCTAAAACATCTAGACCCTTTCAGTATTTTGAGGAGGAGGAAGAAGACTATTCTGAGGGTGAAATCAAAATCAAAAGAGAGATGAGGGCAACCTCTAATCATGATAATAACTTGGGGAGTATAAAAATGAGAATTCCTACCTTTCAAGGTAAAAGTGATCATAAACTTTACTTAGAATAGGAGAGAAAAGTGGAACATGTTTTTGAATGCCATGATTACTCTGAAGAGAAGAAAGTGAAGCTGACGGTTGTTGAATTTATTGACTATGCTAGTATTTGGTGGGACCAGCTAGTGATTAACCAGTGTAGAGATGGTGAGAGACCTATTAGGTCATGGGCCAATATGAGGGCCGTGATGAGGAAACGGTTTGTACCTAGACATTACTATAAAGATTGTTTCAAGAAACTACACGATTTAAAACAGAGATCTATAAGTGTGGCTGAGTACAACAGTAAGAGGGAGATAACCATGATGAGGGCTAATATTGATGAGAACCGTGAGGCAACCATGACACGGTTTATTAGTGGCTTGAGGCAAGAGATTGCTGAAGTGGTGGAGATAAGTCACTATGTAGAAATAGAGGACTTGGTGCATAAAGCCGAATATGTAGAGAGGCAATTGAAGGCTAGCACAGCTTCTAGATTTGGTTTGGCTCCCAAAATTTCAAACTGGAAACCGAATTGGAAGGATACCTCTAAAACAGTTCCAAAGCCGAGAGAAGAGGCAAGACCAAGGCCTATGAGTACTACTCCTATTCCTTAAGGTAAAATCGAATATAACTATTCTTCTAAGTCATGTGACATCAAGTGCTACAGGTGTCAAGGGCAAAGACATATATCTTCTGAATTTTCCAATAGAAGGAAAGTTGTTTTGCTTGCTAGTGGTGAGTATCATAGTGAGGAGGAACCTATTGTTACACTTGGTTGTGAAGACATGCCACCCTTAGAAGATGCTAGTGACATGGAGGGTTTGATGAAGCTCTTCCGGATCACTATGTGATGGTGTCTAAGCGTGTCCTCAACATGCAACCGAGGGAAAATGAAGTAGAAGAGCACCGAGAGCATATCTTTCAAAGTCGATGCTTGGTGGGAGACAAGGTATGTAGTGTTATTATTGATAGTGGATCATGCACTAATGTTGCTAGTACCTTAGTAGTAGAGAAGTTGACTTTACCTATTATTCCACAGCCTACGCCTTATAAATTAAGGTGATTGAATGATAGAGGAGATCTATAGGTAAACAAGCAGGTTTGGGTTGCGTTTACTTTTAGCGCTTTTAAAGATGAAGTGCTTTGTGATGTGGTGTCCATGCATGCTTGTCACATCTTGTTGGGACGACTATGACAGTTTGATAGGAGATTAAAGTATGACGGTTACAACAACACTTATACTGTCTACAAGAATAAAAAAACCACTTTATTGAAACCCTTAAAACCTACTCTTGCATATGTGGATCAAGCAAAGATTACAAAAGAATGTAAAGAGAAAAAAAAAAAGAAAGAAAAAGAGGCTGAGAGAGAGAGAGAGGTCGCGAGAAAGAAAGAGGTCGAGAGGAAAAGAAGAAAAGTGGAAAAGAGAAAGAGAAAAGAAATTGAGAGAGCAAGAGAAAAGAGTAAGGTCGAGAGTGAGAGAAGATACAAAGTGAATGCTTCTGCACAAAAGAGTGAGGTGAAGAGTGTTTTGTTGTCTAGGATGAATCTTCTTATACTTATGTACAAGGATGTTTATTTTACTAACTCTCTTAACCCTTCCTTACCTAGTGTGGTTGTTTCTTTGATGCAAGAATTTGCTAATATTTTCCCTAAGGAGATACTACATGGTTTGTCTCCCTTGAAGGGCATAGAGCACCAAATTAACTTTGTTCCTGGATCGGTTATCCCTAATAAACCAGCCTATCAAGCTAATCTTGAAGAGACAAAGAAAATTCAAAGCCAAGTGGATGAGCTAGTGCGAAAGGGATTCGTGAAGGAAAGGCTAAGCCCATTTTCAGTTCCGATTATCTTGGTGCCAAAGAAAGACGGGACATGGCGCATGTGTGTGGATTGCAGAGCCATCAACCAAATTACGGTTAAGTATAGACATCATATCCCAAGATTAGATGACATACTTGATGCGTTGTATGGTTCGAGTATCTTTTCTAAGATAGATTTAAAGAATGGATACTACCAAATTCACATGAAAGAATGAGATGAATGGAAAATTGCATTTAAAACAAAAGATGGTTTATATGAGTGGTTAGTAATGTCTTTCAGTTTAACTAATGCAGCTAGCACTTTCATGAGATTGATGAACCATGTTTTGTGTGCCTTTATTGAGAAATTTGTGGTGGTTTATTTTGATGATATCCTAGTTTATAGCAAAATCATAGATGACATGTGTCCCATTTACATGTTGTCTTTATTGCTTTGAGAGAACATAAATTGTATGCTAATTTCAAGAAGTGTGTATTTTGTTCGGATTCTATTATATTTTTTGGGTTTGTTGTATGTTCTAAGGGTATTGGCATAGATGAGGAGATGGTTAAAGCAATTTGAGATTGACCTACACCTAAGGATGCGAATGAGGTAAGATCTTTTCATGACTTAGCTAGTTTTTATAGGCGGTTTGTAAAGAATTTCAGCATCATAACCACACCCCTAAATGAACAAGTTAAGAAAAATGTGAGCTTTAAGTGGGGAGAGGAACAAGAGAGGGCGTTTACCACTTTAAAGGAAACTTTAACTAGTGCTCCTTTTTTTTTATGTTTGCCTAACTTTGACAGAGTTTTTGAGATTGAGTGTGATGCTTCAGGTATTGGGATAGGGGATGTTTTGATACAAGATTCCAAGCCTATTGGATATTTCAGTGAGAAGCTTAATGGGGTAGCATTGAACTATCCCACTTATAACAAAGAGCTTTATGCTCTAGTAAGAACTCTCCAAACGTGGTAGCACTATCTATGGTCTCGGAAATTCATCATTCATTTGGACTATGAGAACTTGAAGTATATGAAATCCCAAGGTAAGTTAAATAAGAGACATGCCAAATGGTTAGAGTTCATTGAGACGTTCTCTTATGTTATTAAATATAAAGCTGGGAAGGAGAATGTCGTTGCTAATGCCTTGTCTAGAAGGTATACTTTAATTACTTCTTTGCATGCTAAGCTATTAGGTTTTGAGCTTATAAGGGACTTGTATGAGTCTGATTCTGATTTTGGTCAACTATGGATTGTTTGTGCTAAGTATGCTAGTGGTGATTATTATAGGCATGATGGGTATTTGTTTAAGAAAGATAAATTATGTGTGCCTACATGTTCTATACGTGATTTGCTTGTTAGAGAGACGCGTGGTGGTGGCCTAATGGAGCATGATGTGATTTCTATTTGTGAAAAGTGTATTACTTGTAAATAGGTCAAGTCTAAAGTTATGTCACATGGACTTTATACACTATTGCCTATACCTAGTCAACATTGGATTGATATTTCTATGGATTTTGTGCTAAGGCTACCGAGGTCACAAAGTGGAAAAGATGGTATCTTTGTGGTTGTTGATAGGTTTAGCAAGATGACTCATTTTACTGTTTATGCTAAAACTAATGATACAACACACATTGCTGATTTGTTCTTTAAAGAAATAGTGTGCTTGCATGGTTTACCTAGAACAATAGTGAGTGATAGAGATGTGAAGTTCCTAAGTCACTTTTGACGAACCTTATGGGGTCAGTTAGGGACTGAGCTTCTATTTTCTACGGTTGCACATCCTCAAATGGATGAGCAAACTGAGGTTGTTAATAGAACACTTGCTACTATATTGCGTACTATTATGCAAAAGAATCTTAAATGTTGGGAACAATCTTTGCTACATGTTGAGTTTGCTTATAATCACACTTTACACTCTACTACTGCTTATTCTCCTTTTGAGGCTATTTATGGATTTAATTATTTGACTCCCTTGGATATTTTACCTTTGCCTACTAATGAGTTTGCTAATCTTGATGGTAAGCAAAAGATAGATTTTGTTAGAGACTTGCATTCCAAGGTTCGGGCTAATATTGAAAAGAAGAATGAGCAATATGTTAGGTAAGCCAACAAGGATTGAACTAGGGTTGTATTTGAACTAGGTGATTGGGTTTGGGTACACCTTAGGAAGGGACAGTTTCCTACTCAAAGGAAATCAAAGTTCCACCCTTGAGGAGATGGGCCGTTTGAAGTCCTTGAGCAGATTAATGACAATGCCTACAAAATTAATCTTCCTGGTAAGTATGACAATGTTAGTGCTACTTTTAATGTTGCTGATTTGACTTTATTTGATGTAGGTGACAATTGAGATTCGAGGACAAATCCTTCCGAGGAGGGAGGGAATGATGCAAATCAGTTTGCTACACGCCCTAACCCTAGGCATGGTCATGATCTCTTGCTTGGAGTTGGAGGCCCAATGACTAGAAGCAGGGCTAAGTGTATGAAAGAGGCGCTGTTGAACCTAATCCAAGAGGTGCAGACCAAGTAGAGAGCAGTTAGGCCAAGTTCAGAGTTGAGATAGATCACTTATCTGTCTTTTGTAGAAGGCGTGCATGGACCAACTTGGAGCCCAAGTTTGGAGCTTGTTTTGGAGGAAACTTGAAGATCAAGTTTGGGCGTTAACTCATGGATTAATGAACCCAATATGCATAGTCTAGAGATGCATCGTGGACCTTATCTTGTTATCGTTTTAGACTGAATATGTTAATGTTTTGTGTTGGGCCTTGGGCCAAAAACTATGTCTTATTTAATTAGCTTTAGTTAAGTCTTTATTTTGGGCCTTCAAGCTTGTGGGCTGAACGTGTATTGGATGTAGGGTTTGTTATCATTCTTAGCTTCAACTAGGTTTAGTTTGTAGCCTTTTAGCCGAGTTCCTATGTAAGGGATTCATTTATGTCTTTGCAAACAACTTTGAGATTAATAATATTCAATTATTGAATTGTTAAGTTTATCTGGATTGAGAGCTTCTCTGTGGTTCTTGGGCAAAGAACTTGAACTTGAACTTGCCAAGGATCTTTCCTTGTTAAGGGTTCACCTTGTTGAGATAACCAAGGTCATCCCACTATTTGGTATCTTTTCCCAAGAAAACTATGTTCAAAACTTTTCAATGAACACTGCAATAAATGAATGGGAAAAAAATGAGATTTATGAAATGGACAAGAGAAAAATGTATGACTTTTTTTTTTTTTTTTAAATGAATATAACAAAAACTTTGGTGCTTTGACAAGAAAAAAAAGGGACAAAATATGACTTCTGCCTTATTAACAAATGAAAAGAACTACTAATCTTTTTATTTAAAAAGTGATGCTCATCAATTGAAATGATGCGCAAATGCATATGACTTACTTTGAAAAAACAATGAAAAAAACAGCAAGGCTTCAACCTCTTCTTGCTTATTTAGAAAACGAAAGGGTAAAAATGTAAATGAGAAAATGAAAAATGAACACTTGGTTTATTTGAAAAAGAAACGAGGCATTGGACCTCTAATTTTAATGCAGGAAAACAATTAGAGAAATAACAAAAAAGAAAATACTCCCCTAATGTCTTATGAATAGATCAACCTTATGCTTAGGATTTCTAACTTAGTGGTCAAGGTCTACCATATAAAGGAGGGCATCTACAAGCAAATTATGTGCATAATTTGGCGATGGGTGCTAATATCCTGAAAGTTCAAGGTACTATAGACTGCCTGTACCAAAATGATGGAGATCACACCCTACTAACATGGTTCATAAGGGGATGAACCCCTATGCTTACCTAAATTAGCAAGATGATCCACAATCTAAGAAGAAGCTTTAGCGTAAACAATTGAAGGATGAACCTCCAGCAATAACACTAGGCTCCCTTTTAATCCTAAGCTGATGGTGGCCTAGATATATAGCCGATGAGTAGTGTGTAGGGTTACAGTGTTAGTGCGCCGTGTGTGCGGAAGAAACATACAAACCTCATCCTACATCTACCCAGCTGTAAGAAAACACAGGAAATATATGTAATAGAATTAATCTATCTATGAATACAAATCAAATGGCAAAGCAAAAAGTAGAATCTACTAGAAAAGCAAAAATGAACAAAATAAAAGCAAAATTACGGATAAAGAAAATATACAAGGCCATATTAAATTCGCATAACCGATTTCTTGGGTTTGACTCTCTAACTATTTTCCAATGGAGTCGCCAAACTATCATAACATACACGAAGGTCGCCATGACGCATATGACGAACTTTTAAAAAAGATTAATTTTCGAAGAAAACTTGAAGTTACCACCAATTGTATTAAGAAAATGGGAAGCAATTGAAAACCCTTTTGAATTTAAAAAATGGTTTACGAACCAGACAGGATTCAGGAGTTAATTTGTGTGTGGGGAAAGTGTTAGGCACCTCACAACACCTGTCTAAAAGACGATTACCTAAAATTAATTGTGTGAATATAATATGACAAAAAATGTACTTTATTTATCTTAAAAATAATAAGAGCGCTACAAGAATTTGACAAAGATAAAAAGGGATAATTTAAAAGTGCAATGCATGATTACTCTACCGACAATTTGTGTGTGGGGAAGGTGTTAGGCACCCCACAACACCCATCTAAAAAACGGTTACCTAAAATTAATTGTGCGAATATAATATGACAAAAAATGTACTTTATTTATCTTAAAAATGATAAGAGCGCTACAAGAATTTGACAAAGATAAAAAAGGATAATTTAAAAGTGCAATGCATGATTACTCTACCGACACTTAAATTCTTCTATCCTTTTTTCACATAAAGCGCCCTCCAGGGTGGCACTACCTTCACCTAGGTTGGATAAACAAAACTATTCCATAAAAGAATCAGACTTGATCTATCCGGCCTCCCATGATAAATGAAGAGACCTACGGATATTAAACGATATAAATATATATCTTAAATGAGTGCAATGCATGAGTTTTCAAATTATAGTATGTGAATTAAAATGATTTCATAAAAAAAACAAAAGTAAACTCTTTTTATCTTCAGCTCCGCCTCACTCCAAGATCAAGCATTCTAGTTTGTCGTCACTTACAACCCAACTCACAAATATTNTTAAACGATACAAATATATATCTTAAATGAGTGCAATGCATGAGTTTTCAAATTATAGTATGTGAATTAAAATGATTTCATAAAAAAAACAAAAGTAAACTTTTTTTATCTTCAGCTCCGCCTCACTCCAAGATCAAGCATTCTAGTTTGTCGTCACTTACAACCCAACTCACAAATATTATTGACCACAATTATCAAATGAGCTCATAAGGCCAATAAAAAAGTGTTAACTAAGGAAACATGTAAAAAATTGTTCAAGCATGGAGAACCAAAAAGATTTACTAACAAGCAAAGCAAAATGACACATGAAAATACTTTGAAACGATGCAAGATAAGCATGTACACACAATTTTTAACACAATTCCCAATCAACCTTCAAAAATATCTTAGGGACAGCAATAAAACACAAATAAAATAGTACCCAAAGTAGGCAAAACAATGTCGAAAAGAATCTCATGACAGAGTAGAAAGCAGGGCAAACTTTAGACAAAAACTAGGATTACATGCTAATGAATTTTAATTAGAAATTTTTATATGACAAAGAAACATGTTTCATGGTTCTAACAAGATAGGAATCACTTAAAACAGAGCTCTATAGCTTAAATTAGACACAAAAAATTGAATGTTGCCAGAGACAACTAACAACTTAACAGTGCCAAAAAATGGCAAATTTTAGATGAAAACTGGGAACAGGAAAAAACAAATTTGTTTTAAAATTTTTACACACAATAGGAAAATGTCTTCCGATTCTAACAAAGTAAGAATGACTCAAATTTAAGATTTTTTTTCTTTTTTTTCTAGAAAATAAAAATTGAGGGTTGCTAGAGAAGATTGATAGACCTGAAATAGCAGAAAAATAATTTAATTCAAAGAAAAGATGGGAGCAGGGAAAAAGAATGTGGCCATGAAATTTTTATACATAAGATAAACATGTTTCATGGCTCTAACAAAACAAGAATGACTCAAATTGAAGCTCTGTAGCTCCATCTAAAAAATAAAAACATATGGTTGCTAGAGAAGACTTATAGCTCTGAAATAGCAAAAAAATAGTCATATTCAAATAAACACTGAGAGCAAGGGAAAAAGAATTTGGTTTTGAAATTTTTACACATAGGAGGAAAACGTCTCCTGATTCTAAAATTACTAAAATCAAAGCTCTGTAGCTCTAGTTGAAAATTAAAAACCAAGGGTTGCAAGAGAATATTTACATACCCGAAAATGCACAATCCACAACTAAACCAAGTATTAGTAATCAAAGAAACAACTCAAAGTCCCAAAATCAAAATTATTTCTATATGAATATCATAAATTAAACTTAAATTTAGGAATCAAACATCATGGGTATCCCAGAACCATAAGAATCAATCTCAAACTCCAAACTATATTATGATTTAGAAATTCAGCATAATCATTCACACATAACAACAAATAGACAAATTAATCGCCATAGATAAAAAATCCAATAGTAAGGATGAAAGAATTAGAGTATAAATTACTCTTGTAGAATGAATTTGATGGAGATTCAAACTTTTTTTTTTCTTTGGTTCCCTTCCTTTCTACCAAGCTCCTCATTCTCTCTCTTTGCTGATCCCCCTTGCTATTTTTCTCATTTTCTTTCTTTTTAATTTGCTTTTTCTTCTTGTTAAATCACTTCTTTACTTAATGAAGATAAGGTGCATAAACTTGGACCACTAGGAAGTGACAGAAATTCATTCCTTGCTCCCTCATTAGTCCTCCTAGATCTAGTGACGCAAAAATCTATTTACAAATTTTTGTCTCTTTTCTTATATTTATTTACTATTTACAAAAATTTAAATGCTAATAGATGGGCCAAATGAGCTAGATAAAAAATGGACTAGATTAACAATGGATTAGGTTAAAGTAATAGGACTAGGTTTTGCTTTATTACAAAGGGTCAAATAAAAATATAAAAAGTAATAATAAAAAATTAAGTGCTTTCATCTTTTCAAAAATCATCACTCAGATAAAATACGGTGTCTACATACCTGATTGACCCATGACTAGAAAATGCTCCTTGGTTGACTTGGATTGGTGGGGTTGGAGAGGAGTTTTTGAGAAACTTGATTTATCGATCAACATTAGCTTGAAAATCTAGAAATCGCTAGTAACCGATACAGATTGATTAATCTCTTATAATGTTTTTTTACACAAAATGGTGAGCATCCATTGGTGTCAAACAACACCAATTCCCCTTTTAGTGGTAGAGCAAACTGAGGTTCCACTGGTACAAGTTACATTTTAGGTACCATTTTTATAGGAGGGTTCATTCTATGACCTGAGACCATGTCATTGAGTTCTTCATGAGACGGGAGGAGCCTGTGAAATCTAGATTGGTTTGTGGAATGAAAGGTCAATGGGTGCGGAAAGTTCATGGCAGTTGGGGTGGAAGGCACACTCAATGCTTTGAATTGTGTGGCCTCGACACCGAAGTGATAGAGACCCGTACTTGTTGAGCCATCACTCACACCCTACCTAGTTCGCAACTTATTATCAAATGCCGACTAGGTACTTGCATACGGTGGGACAGTAAAGGGGGACAATGATATTAGCATGGTCGTTGACATCAGGAGCATGTGATAGTTGTTGAGTGGATTTCATATATTTTTAGCTTAATATTTTGTGTGTTCTTGAGAATTTTTATTAATAAATAACATGTTTTTATGTTATTTTTGTAAGACTAAAAGATTTGAAAAGTTTTCATGTTTTGAAGTAAAAGAGATGATTTTGGAAGTAAAGGGTAGGCAAAGGTGCAGAGAAGAGAGAGCCTAGGCCCTCATTCTTGAGAGTCTAGGTGCTCTGGGCATAAAAATTAAGCTTTGAAGAGAAAGTGACAAGAGGGCCTAGGCACCTGAACCATTAAATTCATCTAACTCCAGTGGCTTCAGCGTCTCACCCTCACCCCTCACTTCCTAGGCGCCCAAACGGTTAAGTGCTGTGGCAATGATTTTGATCTGAATTTCATTAGAAGTCTATGTAAACTCTTTAAATAGAACTTTTAGGATTAGGAAAAAGGACTTGTAGACTTTTTGACAGCAAAAGAGAGGCAAGACAAAGCTTGGAGAAGAGGATTTGTAGTAGCTATTCTTGGCATCCATACTGAGTTTCTTATTTTCTTTTCCTTTCATCTATGTTTAAATATTCATCAATTTTGTTTATTTCCATAGTCATGAACTAATTTTCTTTCAAGGGTCATGATATAGCTTAACTATGAATGATTGTAATTTCTTATAGAATTAATCTATGATTTATCTTTTCTACTTGAGTGTTTATCTCTGATCTTAATGCTTCTAATTGCATAATCACCAATTAGTTGTTTGGTTAATCACAATGAGATCAAAAGGAGATTTGTTTGTCCAGTTCATTGGGATAGATAACATGTAGGATATGAATATACCTCCATAGCCTGTGTAATCAATTAAAGAGATCAATAGAATTAAATGAATTTTCTAGTTATTCGTAATTCACATAAGAATATAATGAGTTTATAACTTGAAAATATTTTTATTAGACCTTGGGAAAGGCTAATGAATTAGGGAATCTCGGCTAGCAATTAGAAAGATAATTCTAGATTAAGGATTTCATAAATGAGAACCATAATTAATTATAGTGAAATCGGAAACCTTAAGCTTTTTCTCTTCATTAATTCGTAATTTTTATATGTTTTTTACTTTCAAGTTATTTAAGTTCAATCGTGAATTTCTCCTTAATTATTTGTTCAGATAAAATTGGAGTTGACCTAATTTCGATAATTAATAGCTTTAATACTCGTGGGACGATAATTCACTTTTATTATATTACTTGTAAGACGATAGCATGCACTTGTGTTCCATTTTCTCATAACAAGTTTTTAGCGCTATTGTCGAGGAATGTGATCAAGTATCCTTCAAAGTCTTCAAGGAAATAAAGCAATCAGATGAAGTGAATATGTGTTTTAAAATTGACACAATAGATAGAAACACCAAAGAAATGACTCAAGTAACTACCTCGAAAGACCCAATTGAAGCTCGCATTGTGGGGAAGTCTAATAAGAAAAAGCCACTTGATTTAGAGTTTAAAGACGAGAAAATCCTCAAGAAGCAAGGAGCTAGTTCCGTACCTCGAGTCGAGCCTCATAAGAAATGAAAGAAGAAGAAGCCCTCCTTCAAAGAGATACTTTTGGATCACTTTAGTAAATATTCTTGCTATGGAGATGTAAACAAGGTGTGGAGACTAAAAATGCATGGCAAACAAACTAATGGACATAGTGATGGTGGAGTAAAGTTTCATAAGTCTTCCACCATCCTTTATGATCCTGGTTGACATATTCCAGAGATAGCTAGGCTGAGAACTATAAAACAAGCGCTTTTTGGAAGGTAACTCAAGTTTTCTAACTCTTTCTCTTAGTTTTTGTTTAGTTGTGTTAATTTTTCTATTCTTGCGTTTTAAATTTTTATTTCTTTTAGGCTTAAATATGATGCATTTTCTCTTGTGAATTTTTATTTCAGAACTTTAAACAAGTTTAGGGGTCCTCATGCGTCAAAACATGAATATTTGAGCTGAAAGATGGTCTAGGACAGAGTAGAGGTGGCAAAATGGGATAGGCTTGATGGGCTAGCCCGTATAACCCGATGTTAGGGTTGGGCTATGAAAATGCAAGCCTAAAAACACCGAGCCATTTTTGGCCCAGCCCAGCCTGATTGGCCTGATTTTAGTTGATTTTCTTTTTTTGTAAAACTAAGATGAAATTATTAGGCTTCACTCGATCTTCATTGGGACAAAAGTCTTCATCATGAAAAATCTATTTTATGATAGTTATGTTATTGAAATCATGAAAGGTTTAAAAGTCACAAATATGAGGTATATGATTAAATTTTATGTTTATTACCAAATGATGATATTTTTTATATAACAAATTATTGTCTTTCATTATGTAATTTATTATATTAAATGAAAGAAAATTAAAGAGATAACATATAAGTTTATTATATATTTGTACATACATATATACTTTCATTTTAACAAAAAAAATTAAAAATAATTTTTTACATTATGGCTAGGCCGGCCCGCTAGATCGATAGCCCGCCATAGGGCTGGGCTGGGCTAGCCATATGCCAGCCCGATTAAATTCAGGCTAGGCTTGAAAATTGTCTTGGCTTGGTCGGGCTAGGCCAAGCCAGCCCATTTGCCACCTCTAGGACAGAGGCTAGAGAGCCTAGGTGCCTAAAAATCATGTTTTAGGCGTGCAAACCAGAGGCTAGAGCACCTAGGCGCTGACCCTTGCCCAAAAAAAAAAAAGAAAAAAAAATTCAACATTCTTCTCCATTCAACTGAGCATTGATCTACCTCTTATCTAGGGGAGTCCTCTATACTTTCTTTTTTATTTACTTTACATTGAGGACAATGATAGTTTTAAGTTTGGGGGAGTTTGTTTGAATTTTGTTACTTTTTCCTTAATTTCTTTATGTTTAGGTTATTTATTTACTAGTTTTTATTGTATTTTGTGTTGTGTTGAGTGAAAATTTTTGTACCTTAGGTGATGATAAAAATTGATTTTTACTGATAACAACTCTAGAAAAGTGATAGATTTTGTGTTTGTGTTCTTGATTAACTCTTGTGTTAACTCTCATTAGCTAAAAATTTCTTGAATCACTTAGCACATCGCGCTATTTACTTGAACTTTGCATGCTTAGAGATGTTTATATAGACTTAGCCATTTTTAAAATCTCATAGAATGCTAGAACTTGTTTGATTGTCAGTCAATGAGAAATCCTAGGTTGCACAACATGAGGGACATGATTTAGGCTATTTTTGTTTAGTTTGAGCCTTTTTAACAAACCATATGTTATGATACATTATCCCTAGCATACCCAATTGAGCCTAAATAAGCATTTTCTTTGTCACCTATACTAATCCTAGCCCTTAGATGTATATCTTAACTTGCACCTTTCATCTAAAACACATATTCAATTTTAAGAGCATCTAGAGCAAAGGAATAATAGGGAGAATGGGCGGAGTAAAGAAAGAAATATAGTTATGAAATTGCCACCAAAGAAATGAAAAGTAAAAAGTGTTACATCCCTGTTGGAAAAGAAAACAAATTTTTACAATGAAAAGAAAAAGACAATTGTGTTATCATTGAAAAGAAAAAGAAAGAAAAAAATGTCTTAAAAAGCATAAAGTTATGGGATGTAGTAATCCAAAATAGAAAAATTTTATTGGTGGATGGCAAAGTGAAGGTGAAAACAAGTTTGGGGGTGTTAGAAGTAAAAAGAATAGTGCTCTTGAGATTTGCTCTAAACTAAAAATGTGTGATGGGTGAACTGAGCCATATTTTTGTCTATTATCCTACCCTTATCCCAACCACACATTACAAACCTATCAAAAGTCCTTTTGATCATTTATGTTGTGATTTACCTACATTAGTGGAGATGGACATGAAAGCAAGCATATGAAATTCTGAATTGTTTCAATTAGAGATTACTACATTTGAGATTGTGTTCATAAACTAATTTAAGTTTTGAAAAGTAAAAAAAAAAGGGCTACATTTACACACACTCATGGAATTTTGGTGAGATGAGATTAACTATTGGGTTGACATTATATACACTCATGATATTTTGAATTTTTCTTTAAGTTTTGCTTAATTGAGATCTTTGAGGCTTGCATGGTTAATATATTAATTTTTCACTTAGTAGTTAGTTTTTTAGTTGAGTTTGATTTCTATTTCTCTTTGCTCGAGGACGAGCAAGATATTAAGTATGAGGGTATTTGTTGAGTGGATTTTATACTCACTCTCTAGATATTTTTAGCTCAATATTTTGTATGTTCTTGAGAATTTTTAATAATAGATAGTGTATTTTTGTGTTATATTTGTAAGACTACAAGATTTGGAAAGTTTTCATGTTTTGAAGTAAAAGAGATGATTTTAGAAGTAAATGGTACGCAAAGGTACAGAGAAAAGAGAGCCTAGGATTTCTAGGCATAAAAAGCTTTGAAGAGAAAGTGATAAGAGTGCCTAGGCGTCCGAGCCATTAAATTCACCCAACTCCCAGTGGCTTCAGTGCCTCACCCTTCACTTCTTAGCACCTCAACACTTGTTCCAATTGTAGCATACAGACTCTAGGGAGGACAACACCTCACCCCTATCTTCCTAGAGCCTCAACACTTAAGTCACTTGCATAAGCCAAGTTCCAGGGACTTTAGTGCCTCACCGCTGCCCCCCTAGCGCCTTTGTGCCTGTAGGCACCAAAATTGTTTAAGCTCTAGTGCCTAGGCACTATGTTTCTAGAGCTTAGGCACCCGAAGGGTTAAGTGCTATGGCAATGATTTTAATCCGAATTTAATTAGGACTCTCTGTAAACTCTTTAAATAGAATTTTTAGGATTAGGAAAAAGGACTTTTGGACTTTTTGAGAGAAAAAGAGAGGCAAGACAAAACTTGGAGAAGAGGATTTGCAGCAGCTATTCTTGGCATCCATACTGAGTTTCTTGTTTTCTTTTCCTTTCTTCTATGTCTAAATATTCATCAATTATGTTTATTTCCATAGTCATGAACTAATTTCTTTCTAGGGCTATGATGTAGCCTAACTATGAACGATTGTCATTTATTTAGAATTAATATGTGATTTATCTCTTTTACTTGATGTTTATCTCTAATCTTAATGTCTCTAATTGACTGATCATCAATTAGTTGATGAGTTAATTACAATGAAATTGAAAGGAAATTTGTGTGTCCAGTTCATTGGGATAGATATCATAGGTTGCATGTAAGATATGAATATATCTCAATGGCCTGTGTAGTCAATTAAAGAGATCCATAGAATTGAATCAACCTTTTTGTTATTCATAATTTATATAGGAATNCTCTTTTACTTGAGTGTTTATCTCTAATCTTAATGCCTCTAATTGACTGATCATCAATTAGTTGATGAGTTAATTACAATGAAATTGAAAGGAGATTTGTGTGTCCAGTTCATTGGGATAGATATCATAGGTTGCATGTAAGATATGAATATATCTCAATGGCCTGTGTAGTCAATTAAAGAGATCTATAGAATTGAATCAACCTTTTTGTTATTCATAATTTATATAGGAATATAATGAGTTCATAATTTGGAAAAAATTTCATTAGGCTTGGGAGAGGCTAATGTATAAGTTAGAGAATGTCAGCTAGCAATTAGAAAAATAATTCTAGACTAAGAATTTAAGGAATGAGAATCGGAATTAGTTATGGTATAATCGAAAACTCTAGGCTTTCTCTCTTCATTAATTCGTAATTTTTATATGCTTTTATTTACTTTCAAGTTATTTAAGTTCAGTCATGAATTTTTCCTTAATTACTTGTTTAGATAAAATTTGTTCCTTGTGGGATGATAACTTTATTATATTACTTGTAAGACGATAGCGTGTATTTGCGCTCCATTTTCTCATAATAGTGGTGGGTATGAGACCTAGAGTACTAGGGATGATGAAGAAGACGTTTCGAACCCAAACATTAGGATCGATTGAACCCACCCATTGACACCTAAGAACCAACCAAAATGAAGGTCTCAATTTGAGCCTTAAATTGGTTGGCATCGGTTTCATATTTTCCCTTTATCTATTGGCTGGTTGGATGAATGAATCCGACTATAACCGACCGATGCTCACCCCTAGGTCTTAGGTCTTTGCTTCAGTATCATTGTCGAGGTTGAACAAGATACTAAACCAGGAATATGAGTGTTTGATTTAAGGAATGATTATTTCTTTGTTATAGAGACATAAAAACTTGTATAAAGTGTGTTCATTTTTTTTTTCAATTTTGAAAATAAAATTACAAAATTTATACAAATATTTAAACATACAAAATTTAATTGTTTTGAAAGAGAAATATTATGTTGGAAAAAATTACAAAGAGGTTTGGATCTGTAATTTAAAAACCATTAGATTACATGATAGAGTGATGGGAAGTTAACATTAAAAGGAATATGCATACACAAGATTACTCTAGTAAGTAAGTCAAATGGGATTGATATAGAAAAGTGGAGACAATGGGAGGTGAGGGAAGGACTGGGCTAAATGGCCTAAGAGACGCCTAAAGAGCCTACAAAGGATTGTAGAAATGTCAAATGAGAGGTGCACTCTATTATTAGTAAAACTAATGCAATCAAAGTCCATAATCAACATAGGGAATTGGAGGCTTAAGGGATACATTCTATATCTCAACCTAAGGTGCAACGTGAGTTGGTGGATGATCCAAATCTAATGATTGATACTAATATGAATAACACCTATTGTCCACACCCTCCTAATATTACTCATATATTAGAAAGTGGAGAGAGGTTTGAGTCATTGGTGGCAAAAACTCAAGATAAAGACTGAATGGGGCTAGTGCCTGAAGGACTTAATGATATGGAGGATATGCAAGTATCCTAAGAACCTTTGGTTTTTTCTTATGATTAATAAAATCATTGTGTGGAATTGTAGAAGGGCTGGAGGAGTCAAGTTTGGTAAGCAGCAAAACAAATCATGAGACCTTCTATCCTTGACATGTTGGTGTTGCTTAAATTGAAGGTGCAAGCTACACATGCTAGAAATGTGTTCTGAAAGTTAGGCTACTATAGACATTGTATTTTGTCAGGGCTGTATTTCTAAATTTAGTTGAAAAATATAAAAAATGTGTAAAATTATTTACTTTTTTGTTCTTTTTAATCTTTACTTGGAGTTTTGATTCAAGTATTTTTTAATGTATTGTTCCTATTTTTATTTTTTTTAGTCTGTTTACTTTTATATGTAAAAAAAAAGAATAAAAAAGATGTGACGTGAAAAAAAAGGAGAAAGAGTAAGATAAAAAAGAAAAAAAGATGTTATATCCTAGTTCAATTTCTTTCAAGAGGCTAATGCTTTGTATGATCTAAGTATTGAGCTCAATAGTCTCAATCTCATCAAAATAACTTGCCCAAGCCTAATTGCTTATTAGTGCATATCCAATTTCTTTTTTTGAGTCCAAATATCTTGATTCAAGTAGAGCAACCAAACCCAAGACCTATTTTTAGTTAAGCTCCATTTACAAAAGGAGAACTCTAGCCACTTTGATAGATTGAACACATTCTATTCTTCATTCTCTCATCTCTTCTCCTCCTCTCATCTCCCTCTTCATCTCCTTCCCATAGTCTACATTAAATCTTTGATTTATAAAGCCTCATTCCACTTTTCTAACTTCCCATTGTTGATTTTGATCATTATTCACCTCCTTCACATTTTTTCATCAACTTGGATAAGGCAAGACAACACCTATTGTGAGAAATTGAAGCTTGAACCTAAGAGTTTGCATGGATTTTTGAAGGTTGAAGGACTACCCACTTTGATTCTTAACACTAGAAGGCTTCAATTGGCTAATGACTTTTTTTTTTTTTTTNTATGATTTTTTTTTTTTTTTTTTTTTTCATTTGTTAACTCCTTGAACTCGTACGTAATTTTTTAGCTACATTTTTTGGTGCTTAGAGGCTTGATAATGCATGTTTCTAATTGAAATTAGCTTCTTGGATGATTATAATATGACCTAGGAGCATATTCACATGTATTTTTATTGATTTGGAATGACTTTAAGGCTATTTTTACAGGTGATTTTGAATATTGATTGTGCCTTTAAGGTGTTTGATAAATTTCATGTGTGATGCTATGTTTGAATTTTGTTTTGCTTCTAAAGCATGGTGCATTTTATTTGATTATTGAGATTATGACATGAATTGAGTGTCTTGAGCTCATTATTTGAGTATGTATTGCATCATGATTTATTTATACTTTACATTAAAGCATAATTTGTAAATCCTACTCAGTATTGACCTTTGTGTGATGTTTCATGCATAACTCAAATTATACACATCTTTTTCATGAAATTTCACTTTTGTTGCAAACCTAATATGTGAACCTTTTAGTCTATGAAATTTGATTTGAGTGATTTAAAGCCAACTAATCCCATAATATTTGTGAATAGGGCTGTTTGAACTTTCAAATTCTGCATTCTCGATTTCTGATCTTTGGATATTGTTTTATTCATAACTCAAGTTATACAAAGGGGATTGATGCTATTCTAAATTATTTTGAAATCTAATACATGCATCTTACAAATGGTATAGGATTTGTTACAAAATTCAACATGTATTAAGCCCAGAAAAATAATAAAATTCGCATCAAATTCTGATATTGTGATTTCTAACATTTGCATGATGTTTTGGGCATAACTTGAACTTCAAAAGTGCCTTTTGCATGATTCTAAAGCCATTTGGAATGTTATACATATATCTTTGCATCAATGTGCTTACTTTTTTGTCACAACACACCCAGAGGCGGCTGCGACGCGGATGGTCGACTAAATTTAAGAAAAATAAGAATCACCTTCAATTGTTTTAGAAAATAAGGTATAATTAGAAAATATTTTTATTTTATTATTTTTAAATGGTCTACATACCAGAGATTGATTCGGGAGTCTGTTTATGTGTGGAGAAGATGTTAGGCACCCTACAATATCTGTCTAAAGATAGTTACCCTAAATTAGCTATGCAAAGAATAAGACAAGATGTGGCAATGAACGTACTTTATTTATTCTTAAAAGAAAAGTGTGACATTTACTAATCATTGGTGGAAAATAAACATGACATGCATGAATTTTAACAGGTTCAAAATCTTTCAACTCATTTGTAACATATTGGCCCATCAAGGTGACATTTATCTTTGTTTAGGTCTGATAAAAGACACCCATCCCATTGTCACAACGTACCCGAAGGTCGCTACGGCGCGGATGACGGACTTAAAGAGAAAAAGATTATTTTTCGAAAGAAAACTTGGAGTCGCCACCAATTGTATTAAGAAAATAGGGAACAATTAGAAAATCTTTTTTTTATTAAATAATAAAAAACATTGGTCTGCGAACCAAAGAAGGTTCGGGAGTCTGTTTATGCGTGGGGAAGGTGTTAGGCACCCCACAGCATCCGTCTAAAGACGATTACCCTAAATTAGTTGTGCAAACAAAATATGACCAAAAATATATATTTTATTTACCTTAGAATAATAAATTGATTACAAGAATATTTGACAAAAATAAGAACCCATAATTTAAACGTGTAATGCATGAATTATCTACCGAGACCTAAGTCCTTCCACCCCTTCATCGCATGAAGCGACGTCCAGGGTGGCACTACCTTCACCTAGATCGGATAGAGAAAGGCATCCCATATAGGACTGACTCGCCCTATCCTCCCATGATAAGTGAAGGAGCATGCGGATACTACACGATACAGGTATATTTTTACATGCAATGCAAATGCATGATTTTAAATATTACAAAATTTGTCTCAAAATCTAAGTACTGAGAAATCTTAAATTACATCCAAAAATAGAAAAAGAGATAAATAAAACAACGTTCTTGTTCCAAGCTTGCATCTGAATATATTCCGATTGGGCCTTCCAATTTGCTTGTACTCATAATTACCATGAATTATGTCCAAGGATGCTCATATATACCAAAACACAAATTAGGCAAGACTTAAAGACTTATGGTTATAAAGAGACAAAACTGAGAGTGAATTAGAGCCAAAACTTAGAGTGAACTAGACATGCAAAAATTCTAAAAATTATATACATTAAAGCCACATATCCTAGAGTTTTAATAAAATCAAAATTACTTAATTTGGATTTGTACAACTTCAGAAAAAATGAAAGACCGAACACTACCAGAGATAAGGCATCAGTGTCAGTGCAACCTTGAGCAGCTAAGTTCAAACTCTAACTGGTAGAAAACTAGACATGCAAAAAATCTGAAAATTGCACACATTGAAGCTACACATCTTACGGTTCTAATGAGATAAGAACCACGTAAAACGGAGATGTACAACTTCAGAAAAAAATGAAATACCGAACATTGCCAAGGATAGGGCATCAATGTCAGTGCAACATTGAGCAGCTAAGTTCAAACTCAAAATGACAGTAAACCAGACATGTGAAAATCTGAAAATTGCACACATTGAATTTGCACATCTTATGGTTCTAATGAGATAAGAACCACATAAAACGGAGTTGTACAACTTCAGAAAAAAAAAATGAAATACCGAACACTGTCAGGGATAGGGCATCAGTGTCAGTGCAACATTGAGCAGCTAAGTTCAAACTCAAACTGGTAGTAAACCAGACATGCAAAAAATCTGAAAATTTCAAAAACTGAATCTGCACATCTTACTGTTTTAATGAGATAAGAACCACATAAAATAGAGCTGTACAACTTCAGAAAAAAAAAAAAAGAAATACTGAACATTGCCAGGGATAGGGCATCAGTGTTAGTGCAACATTGAGCAGCTAAGTTCAAACTCGAACTGGCAGTAAACTAGATATACCAAAAATCTGAAAATTGCACACATTAAAGCTACACATCTTACGGTTCTAATGAGATAAGAATCACATAAAACGGAGCTGTACAACTTCAGAAAAAAAAAAATGAAATACCGAACATTGCCAAGGATAGGGCATCAGTGTTAGTGCAACATTGAGCAGCTAAGTTCAAACTGGAACTGGTAGTAAACTAGACATGCAAAAAATCTAAAAATTGTACACATTGAAGCTGCACATCTTACGGTTCTAATGAGACTAACCTTACTTAATTCCGATCTTTGTAGTTCCAAAAACAATTAAAACACTGAGCATTGCCAGTAGAAAATTGACAGCAGGAAAAGAATAGCGTACAAACATTCTTTTCATGACAAAACAGAATGGAGCCAACTTGATACTAAAACAGTATGGGATTAATACTCAATATGCAAGATAGAGACTATTTAGACTCAAAGAAATATCACAAATCATCAAATCACAAAAAAAATGGAGCACAATGTCATAAAAATAAGATAAGTCTCAAGACAGGAACTCAAATTCCACAAGCAAATATTTAAGGAATCAACTGGATTCTCTACTAGACAGCCTAAAAAAAGTAACACAAATGAGTGAAATAGAAACAACCAAAAGCAGCAAATCAAATTAAAACCTTTACATATAGGATAAAAAGCAATTCCATGCTATTTACAATCCCAAAAGCTAAACGATCAGATTACGACCATCTCGAAGGCTCAAGGTCGACATTAAAATCAAGCTGAGAAGGTCAGCATCTCCAAGTAAAAGTTTAGATCATACCAACTAGAACAGCAGCAGCAAAATGCACTAGAATGACAATAGTGAAATGCACCTAAATAGCAGCAGTATACATGAGGAAAAAAAAAAATCTAGGAAAACACTAAACATGTCCAGAATAGCAAGAAAACTCATGCAGAATATCTCCCAAGATGGCCTAAGGATCCATCCAAGATGGCACAAAAACTACAATTAAAACCGTCCTTGAAGCATACTTAAACAACCAAGAAATTAATCATCAATGAAGGATATTCTTTAGATCCAATGATGCTAAAAGTAAATTTACAAAAAATATATTTATATGTTTTTATCAATTATTTACATAATTAAGAAAAATAACAAAAATGGACCAAGTGGGCTTAAATAAAAATGGGCTTAGTGAGACAATGAATTAGACTTAGGTTTTCTTTTTATTGTAAAAGCCCAAACAAATAAAAAAAATTAATTAAAAATTTAAATTTATCTCCAATTTTCTTAAATATATTTTTAACTATTAAATGACCCGGACAAAATACGGTGTCTACACCTATATAGGACCAAGTCAGTCTTATCATTCAATGATAGACAAATGACCTATGAATTTTGTAAACCCTAACAATAATTCCTAAATATTATGCATGATGATACAATCAATTGGGGTGGAGGTACATAAATGGCAAATGCAATCAAAATAAACAAAAGCTCTCCTCCAAACCACCTTAGGGGTTTTGCTAGTGGCCCAATGATTGTTATCCCGTCTCACATAGAACACACATTAGATGACTCAAAATCAAAGCAAACCTTAGCCGACACATGCATAATCAAACATTAGAGATTAAGGCATGCAAGTAACATCAAGATGTAAAGAGGGCAGCATGGAAATTATGGGATAGAAAATAGGGGAACTTTGAAACGAAATCTAGGGATGCATGCCATGGATATTTGGTTTCAAATTTATATATAACAAAGATACATGTTTCACAAATCCAAAGAAAAAAAAATTTATGCAAAATGGAACCCTGCAGCTCCAGTTATAACAACAAACAAATCACTTCCAGAATTGACCAACAATTCGACAGTGCTGGAAAAACTAAAACTTTCAAAACAAAAATGAACAAGGAGGAAACAAAAGCCAAATATCCAAATTAAGCAAGATTAGAAGCAAAAACCAAAGGATTCAAAAGGATTTAAAAAAAAAAATACACATGTTCATTGCACATTCACCATGACAATGAAGCAAAGAGAGATTAAGAACATGTAATCAAAAGGAAAATGGGCATTCAATGAGAAAATAACGAAAATCAAACATTGCACCATGAATTCAACCAAGCATACATGAAAAACCAAAAGAATAGAGGAAAATGATGAAGATTACCTAAAGTTCTTCAAGAAATCTACTACTTCTTGCTCAAAATAGTTGAATCCACTTTCAAGAAGCTTAAACCTCTTTTGATTTCTCATTTTCTTCTCAAAAATGGGAAGAGAAACTCAAGAACACTTTTAAGTTTCTCAAGCTTTCACCATTTTTCTCTTTATTTTCTCCCAACTTAGCTCTTTTGATATTTTTTCTCTCAAATCTCTCTCCTTCTTTGTGTTTCAACTTGGGAGCATATTGTGAGAGGTTATCTCTATTTTTCTTCTTATGGAATCAGCCCTCTCAACTTGGTGAACACATTGGGGGTAGTTTAATCCTTTCTTACCCCTTTTACATTTTTCTCCCATTTTCCTATAGCCTTGCCATGTGAAAAATTCAATAATTCTTTCCCAAAATGCTTTAGCCAAATTACACACTTCAGCCCTTCTAATTTGTATTTTTATTTCATGCAAAAATAAGGTTAATAAGCCTCCATTAACAATTTTTCCAAAATTGTCTTGCACAAGTAATTTCATGAAGCTTTCTTAAAGCTAGATCTTTTTACTTATACTTTAAAAATTCCTTAAACCCTAGCTGTCATTTTTTTTCCAGATTTTTAACCATATTAATTCTATTTTTACTGAAATAAACAATAAAGCCTAAAATGGAGTTTTTAGCGCTTACAAGGTACATGCAACATTTATTCTCTTAATATTTTGCCAAAATTTTAATGAAACCCTTCTCCCTTAGCTTGGCTAAAAATTACCTCCAAAATTTCTATAAATTTATTTTATTTTTGATTAAAAATAAAAGCTATAAAAACCTAATGGGCCAAATTAGGTCAAAGTGAGTCCAAAGGGCTCAACTTTGAACCTAAGTTAGTTTAATTGGACCTCAAACATATTAAATAGCCCATCTTACATATATCATTTATTTAGACAAAAAATATTTAGAAAATAAAAAATTGGGTGGGCCTAAATGCCTCTCAAACTAGGGTTTTAGCATGACGGGTAAAACTCACAACATGAGTTTTGACCCAAAATCACTAAAAGCCCTGAAAATTATAATATTTATGTCTAAAAAAAGTATTTAAAGCAAATTAAATGATCCAAGAAGCCCGAAACACAAATTTAAAGAAAATTGGCAAAAAAGCTTCCTAACTTGGGTTAAAATGAAGTGGACCTATGTCGAAAGACAAAAACTTTGATCTAAAAGCTAAAAAAGGTCTTAAAAACCTTAAAATTAGATTTTCCACTTGAAAACATAAATTTTGAATTTTAAATAATTAAAAATATTTTTTTTTTGTGAAAAAAATGTAACACATTCAGACAAAAATACAGTGTCTACAGTTGACACTCTTTATATATAGAAGGACATAATAGGCTATTGCTTGTCATAACCTTCATATAAGAAACATGTAAAGATAAAAATATGAGTGTTTTGCCCAAGGAACTACCAACAGTCCCAAGTTTGAAAAGCTCAAGAAAATTGTTACAATAGCAAATTGACACAAATCTTGATTGGCTAAAAACTGAATGGTTGAAAATATAACGACATAAAATTTAATATAAGAAACTACAATAGCATAAATTATAATGAAAAAGAATCAAAATGGAAAAAATTAAGATAACATAAATTTAAAATTACGTACCGTCTTTCTTAGACTAGAGCGTCACGCAACAAGAATTTAGTGGCAAAAATTTAATAGAAAAAATTTAAAATGACATACTGTTTGGTCTTAAATGGAGCGTCTTGCAGTAAAAATTTAATGGGAGAAATTTAAGATGATATACCGTCTAGCATTAACTGACGCATCTTATAGTAGAAATTGAGTGGTAGAAAATTTAATAGCAGAAATTTAGAATGACATACTATTTAGCCTTGACTAGAGCATCTTGCAGCACAAATTTAGCAAAACTTTAATGGCAGAAATTTAAAATGACGTACTGTTTGGCTTTGACCTAAGCATCTTACAGTAGAGATTTAGTGGCAAAAATTTAGTGGTACAAATTTAATGAAGAAAATTTAACCTTTTCATGCCTAGTGATACCAAGGCAAAGCATAATTGACTCTCATATGCCGAATCTAAGCTCAAAATCTTGTAAAAGCAACTCAATCGAGCAGATCTTCTTCTGATTCTAAACTTGAACTTCTATGAACTTTTGCAAACCCAATGAATTTTCTCTTCAAAAATAAATCATTTAACGTTTCTTCTATTCATTCATTTATCTCTTATATTCATTTCATCTTTGACTACCCATCCCTCATTTTTATTCATTTCATCATTTTTTTTTACTTGATCCATTCCCTTGCAATGATAATAAATTATTAGTGTTCCTAAAATATGGAAACTAACATCAGAAAGTATTCCTTGAGAATAATTAAATATGTCATTACAATAAAATCCACTTGTATTTTATTCAGAATATTAATTTAGTAATTTAAACATGGAGAAAATTCATGGCAAGAAGAAATTAACTCAAAGAATCAACTTCTTTTATTTCAAGGAGAGAAATGTATGATGGAAGAAAATTAATTCAAAGAACTACATTCCTGTAGTTCTAAAAGACAAACACACTTTTAAGAAGGACAAATTCGAATGTTAGAAAATCTTACAAATGGAAAATTGCCCTAATTTAGGGTGGTTATGATATTGGACTTGCCCTATTAAATAGGTGCTTACGTATCCTCGAGGAGGAATCAAAGTCAACGTAGTTCGAGAACACAGACACAGGAGCCAATACGGATAAGAGATTGCCCCAGTTTTTAGCTTTGTTATGCCAACTTTATCGATTCTCATATTGTCTTGAAACATATTTCCATTCCACTGGGGAGAACACAAAATTTTTTGGTACTGAAGTGCGAATCTTCATGGTTTCTTGCTAATTTCACCACATCCTTTGACTTCACTGTTTATCTGGATACCATTGTGAACTCTTCCACTTTGCTTAGACTGCCTTTTCGAGTTTTCAACCCAGCATATTTCCTCATTATTTTTCATTATTTTTCCTTCTCATTTCTTTTCCTTTTGGATGCCCTAACTTTTGCCTATATCGCCTTTTCGGGTTTTCAATCTAGTGGGTTTTTTTTTATTTTTTTCATCAGGGGTAATATTTCTTGACTGCATCTAAATTCGTAGGATTAAAGAGTTTTTGCCCTTCCATATTGGTGAGGATCAATGCTCCTCCGGAGAAGGCATGTTTGACAACATAAGGCCCTTGATAGGTTGGATCCCATTTCCTGCGGGCATTCTCTTGATGTAGCAAAACTTTTTTCAAAACTAAATCTCCAGGTTGGAATTCTTGGGGTCAAACATTCTTATTAAAGGCTCTAGCCATTCTTTGTTGGTACAGTTGTCCATGACAAATGGTGGTCAACCTATATTTTTTAATTATGTTCAACTATTTTATATATGGCTCTTGCCCATTCAGATTCTTCCAATTCAGCCTCTATGAGGACTCTCAACGAGGGGATTTCTACCTCTATAGGAGTGAATGCTTCCATGCCATACACCAAGAAATAAAGCGTTGCTCCAGTTAAAGATCTAACTAATGTGCGATAGGCATGTAGTGCATAAGGGAGCATCTCATGCCAATCTTTGTACGTTACCATCATCTTTTCAACTACCTTCTTGATGTTCTTATTGACAACCTCCATAACCCCATTCATCTATGGCCTATAGAGTGAAGAATTGTGATGCTTGATGGCCAATTGTTTGCACGGATTCTGAATTTCAGAACCATTCAAATTTGAGCCATTATCCATGATGATCCTCTCAGGTTGATCATATCAGCAAATGATGTTCATGTTCAGGAATCTGGCCACCACCTTTTAGGTCACTTGGGCGTAAGAGGCAGCTTCCACCCACTTGGTGAAGTAGTCAATTACAACCAAGATGAAACGATGTCCATTGGAAGTTTTTGGATTGATTGGTCCGATGACGTCAATTCCCCACATCGAAAACGGCCAGGGTGTTGTCAAATTATAAAGAGAAAATGACGGAGCATTGATGCGATCCGCATAAATTTGGCACTTGTGACATCTCCTCACATAGCTGATACAATCCCTTTCCATCGTCATCCAATAATACCCAGCCCTTATGATTTTTTGGCCCATCATATGGCCGTTTGTGTGGGTGGCACATATTCTATCATGAATAGCACCAAAAATATGATTAGCTTCCTTTGCATCAACACATCGTAATAACACACCATCATGGCTCCTTTTGTAGAGAATTTCCTCACTCAGAAAGAAAACCAATGCCAAATGACAAATAGTCTTTTTGTCGTTCTCATTTGCCCCAATTAGGTATTCTTTGAGCGTGATGTATTGAAGAACGTCATGATACCAAGGATGACCGTTAGGTTCTTCTTCAACATTTGATGGGAAGGTTCTTACCTTAACTTCACTTGCACAAGTTGCACCACTACTCTGCAATCTAGTTTAGTCTTTACCGCCAAAGATGCTAATGCATCCGCATAATGATTATTGTCCTGAGTTAAGTGAGAGAATGCTATGTCTTCAAACTTCTCAATTAATGCAGTTAGATACTTTTGATATGGAATTAGTTTCAGATCTCTAGTTTGTCACTCCCATTTCACTTGATAAATAATGAGTGCAGAATCCTCGAAAACATCCAGGATGTTGACTCTTAAATCTAAGGCCGCTTGTAATCCCCTTACACAAGCTTCATATTCAGCCATGTTGTTGGTACAGTCAAATCTCAACTTGACAACTATTAGGAATTGCTTTCCTTCTAGTGAGATGATCAGAACGCATATTCCATTCCCATAAATGTTCACTACTCCATCAAAATAAATTTCCCATCTTTTTTCCTTGTTCTCATTCTCTTATTCTTCAATTGCAAAAATGTCTTCATCAGGAAACTCGAATTTCATGGACTGGTAATCTTCAATGGGATTCTCTGCTAAATGATCAGCTAGTACACTCATTTTTATGGCCTTCTTAGTCATATAGACTACATCATATTTAGAGAGAACAATTTGCTATTTTGCCAATCAACCCGTGAAATAAGGCCTCTTGAAAATAAATTTCATAGGATCCATGCGAGAGATAAGCCATGTGGTGTGGTATAACATATACTAGTGAAGCTTAAAGGTTACCCAAACCAAAGCCCAACAAGTTCTTTCCACTAGCGCATATCTCATTTCATAATCCGTGAACTTTGCTTAGATAGTAAATTGCTCTCTCCCTCCTTCCACCTTCGTTATGCTGCCCCAAGACATTCCCCATCGATTCTTGCAATCGAGTCAGATATAGAATCAGTGGCTTTCCTAGAAGTAGAGGAACAAGAACCGGAGGATCAAGTAGATATTCCTTAACTTTTTCAAATGCTTCATGGCATTGCTCATCCCATATCTGAGGATTATTCTTCTTTAAGAGTTTGAAGATTGGCTCACATGTGTGGGTGAGATTAAATATGAATCAAGCTATATAATTGAGTCTCCCAAGAAGCTTCACACTTCCTTTTTTGACTTTGGGGCTAGCATCTCTCGCATAGCCTTAACTTTGCTCGAATCCACCTCAATCCCCTTTTTACTGACTATGAATCCTAGAAGCTTCCCCGATGTCGTGCTAAAAGTGCATTTGGCTGGCTTCAATTTCAACTTATATTTCCTTAACCTTTCAAATAGTTTTTGGAGAATATCCACATGGTTTTCCCCTTCTTTAGATTTGGCTACCATATCATCCACATATACCTCAATCTCCTTATGCATCATATCATAAAACAAGGTAACCATAGCCCTTTGGTAAGTAGCTCCAACGTTCTTAAACCCGAAGGGCATTACTTTATAATAATAAGTGCCCCAATATGTGATGAACATGGTATTTTCTTTATCTTCTTCGACCATGAGAATTTGGTTATAACTAGAATATCCATCCATAAAATGAGTAAGATGATTTTTGGCAGTGTTAGAAACCAACACATCTATGTGGGTTAGCATAAATTCATCCTTAGGACTAGCTCGATTCAAGTCACGAAAATCCATGAACATTCTCACCCTTCCATCCTTCTTAGGGACTGGGACTATATTAGCAACCTAATCTGGATAAGTAGATACTTCCAGAAAACCCACTTCAATTTGCTTCATCACTTCCTTTTTGATCTTGCTAGACATTTTCGGCTTCATCCTCCTTAGCTTTTACTTAACTGGTTTGCAGTCTGGGTGTAACAGAATCTTGTGTGACATAACACTAGGATCGAGGCCAAGTAGGTCATGGTAAGACCATGCGAACACATCTAGGTATTCCCTAAAGAGAGTGAATTCTTTGGGTTATCCACTATCTTCAACTCTTTTTTCTCATTTTCTGTCCCCAAATTTATGATTTGAATATCTTCATTGTGGGAACTCTTAGCCTTCTCATGAGACTTGATCATTTTAGCGAACCTGTCTAAAAGTTTTGTGCCCTATTTAGTGTCATATTCTTCTACTTCCAATTCAATATGAAAATCAGTCATTGGATAAACAAAAATTTCATTTTGGGTCAAAAGATCCACGTTATCAAGACTCCTGAGAATAAATTTGAGAAAATTTGAACAGGAATTAAGGAATAGAAATAATATCAGAGTATCAGACTTGAAAAAAAGGAAAAAAAATAGAATGAAATTAAAAAGCCAACTCCATGTTTGAAAAATATTTCATCAATATTTAGAATAAAAGCAATCCAATACATATATACAAGTTTCTAATGACCTTGGACTTTGGTCAAAAGAAAAGTAATGACAGAAACAAAAAGAAATTACTCGAGGAATAAGACTAGTAGAAGTTCCATCTCCTAATTAGTCAGTTGTTCATTATCATTGCAAGGCTAGATCCAATGTCTTTTTCTACAGTTGCCCTCCAAAGTGTTCACAACTTGTGATGACTTCTTAGTCTCCTGAGGCATTATCACTTTAGCCCGCACAAGGAAGGTTTCTCTTAGATGACGAATGCCTTTTGTTCCTTAAGCTGAGCTACTCTTACCCACAACTTCAGCATACGAGGGCTTATAACCCAAACCTTGTTTGGCAATATTCTTTGGCAGAGAAATAGATCCCTTGATTGGTGCTTGTGAATGAGCTTAGACTTCCTAGAGGGCGCAATTATGTTTTACCCCTAGAAAAAGAAAGATTAAGACTAATAAGAAAATAAAGAAAAATGCAAAATGATTGAAATTGAAATTTTTCTCTTGACGGATTGTTAGCATGGCTTCGAACTTTTTGATTGGTGCAATTAAAACAATGTGGCTAATCTTTTTTACAAGAATATATAGCTCCCTATGAGAGATATTAGCGTGACTGAATCTTGTGAAAGCATATACTCCTTACAAGAAACAATCTCTTATCCTTTCTTCAAGCCTTCATTTGGGGTTCCCTAATTAACCAATTTTATAAGAACATAGAGCTCCCTACGAAATTAATTAACATAAGTGAATCTTGCAAAAACATATAACTCATTGTAAGAAACATTTTTAAACAACAAGCGAAAGCAATTTGAAACTAACTCTCGCTTGTTGTGACCAGGCGTCCCTCATAAAGGCCCTAGAAGGATGCTTGAAAACGGGATCACCAGAAACTATGGTAACAATCTATCTGCAAAAATTAACCTCTGAATAAAAAGTACCAGAAAGATGGATTAGAGATGAAAAATAGATAGTTGGCGTAAAATAATAAAGAGGAAGAATAAAGAGAAAGGAAAAGGATGCTCTTCTCATTGTCCTAGACATATGGGTCATCTTAGTGTTAGGATTTCTAGCCTAATGACTAGGTTCTACCTAAATTGGACAACATTACGGCTATATAACGTGCATAGTTTGGTAATAGTACTATTAGTCATAAAAGGTTAGGTCCTTGGATTGCCTCCATCAGAACGATTAAGATCACACCCTACTAACTTGATTTACTAGGGGACAATCCCTTAATTTACCCAAATTAGCTGAATGATCCACAATCTGAGCGGAAGCTTTTGTGTAAATCACCAAAGGATAAACCTCCCGATAATAACACTAGGTCCCCTTCTAGTCCTAAGTTTCAAGTGGCCCAGGTGTAGAGTCGATGAGTAGTGTGCAGGGTTAATGTAAGTGCTCAGTGTGCAGGAGGAGCAAACATACCTCAACCTAAAATCTACCCAAACCACCCAATTGCAAAGAAAAGATAGGCATATGCAACAAGCTAAGGCTATATACAAATGCAGAAATAAATACAACATACATAAAATAACATAAAAGAAATAACTTAGAATAAATAAAATACATATTGGCCACATCTGATTTGCATAGTTAATTTACTAGGCTTGATTCTCTAACATATTCCTAGTGGAGTTGCCAAACTGTCACAACGTGCTCAGAGGTGGCTGCAACGCGGATGGTCGACCGAATTTATGAAAAACAAGAATCGCCACCAATTGTTTTAGAAAATAGGGTACAAATCCTTTTCATTTTATTATTTTTAAATTTTCTACATACCAAAGATTGGTTCGGGAGTCTATTTATGCATGGGGAAGGTGTTAAGCACCCCACAACATCCGTTTAAAGACGGTTACCCTAAATTAGCTATGCAAAGAATAAAACAAGATGTGACCATGAACGTACTTTATTTATTCTTAAAAAAAAGTGTTACATTCACTAATCAATGGTGGCAAATAAATATGACATGCATGAATTCTAACGGGTTCAAAATCTTTCTACCCATTCGTCAATTTTGTGCCCGTCGGAGTTGCGCTTATCTTTGTCTAGGTCCGATAAAACCAAACCAAAACATGATTAAAACTTTGAAAAACTAAAATATGCTCAAAGAGCCAATCAAAACAAAAATGAACAAGAATGAAACAAAAGCCAAAGATCCAAATTAAGTAAGATTAGAAGTAAAAACCAAAGGATTCAAAATGATTTTAAAAAAATACACATGTTCATTGCACATTCACCATGAAAATGAAGTAAAGAGAGATGAAGAACATGTAATCAAAGTAAAATCAAAAGGAAAATGGGCATTCAAAGAGAAAATAAGGCAAATCAAACATTTCACCATTAATTCAACCAAGCATACATGAAAAACCAAAAGAATAGAGGAAAATGATGAAGATTACCTAAAGTTCTTCAAGAAATCCACTCATTCTTGCTCAAAATGGTTGAACCCACCTTCAAGAAGCTTAAACCTCCTATGATTTCTCATTTTCTTCTCAAAAATGGGAAGAGCAACTCAAGAACACTTTGAAGTTTCTCAAGCTTTTATCCTTTCTCTCTTTATTTTCTCCCAACTTAGCTCTTTTGATCTTTTTTCTCTCAAATCTCTCTCCTTCTTTGTGTTTCAACTTGGGAGCATATTGTGAGAGGTTCTCTATATTTTTCCTCTTATGCAATCAGCCCTCTTAACTTGGTGAGAACATTTTTTCAACTTCCTCC
The DNA here is from genome assembly GCA_003255065.1 of Cercis canadensis. Lineage (NCBI taxonomy): Eukaryota > Viridiplantae > Streptophyta > Magnoliopsida > Fabales > Fabaceae > Cercis > Cercis canadensis. The sequence continues at coordinate 215,118 of QAOA01001470.1, forward strand.
CACTTTCCTATAGTCTTGCCATGTGAAAAATCCAATAATTCTTCCCCAAAATGCCATAGCCAAATTACATACTTTAGTCCATCCAAATTATTTTTATTTCATGCAAAAATAGGGTTAAGAAGCCCCCATTAACAATTTTCCCAAANTATTGTGAGAGGTTCTCTATATTTTTCTTCTTATGCAATCAGCCCTCTTAACTTGGTGAGAACATTTTTTCACCTTCCTCCCACTTTCCTATAGTCTTGCCATGTGAAAAATCCAATAATTCTTCCCCAAAATGCCATAGCCAAATTACATACTTTAGTCCATCCAAATTATTTTTATTTCATGCAAAAATAGGGTTAAGAAGCCCCCATTAACAATTTTCCCAAAATTGTCTTGCACAAGCAACTTCTATGAAGCTTCCTTGAGGCTAGATCTTTTCACTTATGCTTGGGAATATTTTTGCTGAAATAAAACAAGAAACCTTAAAAGTGAGCTTCTTGAAACTTTCCTTGACACTTGCAAGGTATATACAACATCCCTTCTCTTGATATTTTGCCAAAACCCTAATAAAACCCTTCTCACTTAGCTTGGCCAAAAGTCACATCTAGAATTCCTACAAAAATATTTTATTTTTTAATTAAAAATAAAAGCCATAAAAATCTAATGGGCTAATTGGGCTAAATTAGGTCAAAGTGAGCCCAAAGGGCTCAACCTTAGACCTAAGTTAGTCTAATTGCACCCAAATAAGATCTCAAACATATTAAATAGTCTAACATACATATATCATTTATTTGGACCAAAAATATTTGGAAAACAAAAAATTGGGTGGGCCTAAAGGCTGGAAACTAGGGTTTTAGCATGACAGGCCAAACTCAAAATATGAATTTTGACCCAAAATCACTAAAAGTCCTTACAATTATAATATTTATGTCTAAACAAAGTATTTAAAGAAAATCAAATGGTCCAAGAGGCCTCAAACACAAATTTAAAGAAAACGGGCCAAATGACCTCCTAACTTGGGTTAAAATAAATTGGGCTCATGCCCAAAGATCAAAACTTTGATTCAAAAGCTAAAAGAGGCCTTAAAAACCTTAAAATCATATTTCCCACTTGAAAACATAAATTTTGAATTTTAAATAATTAAAAATAATTTTTTTTAAAAAAATGTGTAACATCTCCGGACATAATACAGTGTCTACATTTGTTGATAATTCATATTTTTTTTTTAGTAAATGAAAAACAAAGACTAGTTGTCGGGTTCTTATATTTGCTCTGTTTTTGGCTACATTCTTGCTTTGATTATAGCTTCAGCTAGAACTAGAATAATTTCATCACATCAAATGCATGTGAATCATTTTGTTTTGATTAACTTGTTGTTTATTTTTTATGCACACTCTTTGAGCTTATATGGAGGAAAATCTTGGATAGCACACATATTTTTGGAGCTTGACAAATTGAAATGATAGAAACTTGAAGCACTCTATGAGGCTTGGTCACTCTTCATCTTATGTTATATTGGATAATGCATTTTAATTAGCTCATACATTGCATTCATTTAAAGTATATATCTGTGCCGAGTAGTATCCGCAGACCCCTTCACTTATCATGGGAGGATATATTGAGTCTGATTCCTTTATGGAATAGCTTTGTTTATCCAACCTAGGTGAATGTAGCGTCACCTTGGAGGGTGCTTTATGTGAGAAATGGTGGAAGGATTTAGGAATTCGTTAGAGGCATGCATTGCATATTTTCCTTTCTTGTTAGTTACATAATGTTTGCTTAAGATTACACTATTTGGTAAAGCCTAGTTGGATTTTTGGGCTAGAGCTGTGATTAATTTATTTTCCTAAAATCTATTTCAAAAAAAATCTTTTAGAAGCGAACTACCCAGACTTTGATCCCATCCAGTAGGTACGTAGGCACTCGAGGGAAATGAGTCAAGTCCAACTTTCAAATAACTTCCCTATTCCATTTAATTTCTAGTTTTCAAGAAAAGATAAAAATCAAAGGCTCTAAGCCTATCTTTTTCACTTGTTTTGGCTCAATGCCAAGTTCTACTTTCCTTGGTTCTATGCTACTATATTTTACTTGTTTTTGGCTTTAAGCCTTCAATGATCCCATGTGGTCAAGTTTTCTTTTTCTTTGCTTTCAAACCCCTTTTAAAGAACTACAATTGTAGGGCGAACCCACTTTTATAAATATTCTATTTTTCTCATTGTTTTAAACTTGTAAATATCAACATACTTTTATTGGGATATTTGAAATATATAATGGCCATATCATATTCGCACAATTAATTTCGAGTAACCATCTTTTAGATGTGTGTTGTGGGGGTGCCTAACACCTTCCATACACACAAAATGACTCCAGAACCATCTCTGGTTCGTAGACCATTTTTAAAATTAAAAAGGAGTTTTTCAATTGTTTCATATTTTCTTAATACAATTGGTGGCGACTTCACGTTTTCTTTCAGAAACTAATCTTTTTTTTTAAGTCCGCCATCAACGTCATGGCTCCCTTCGGGTATGTTGTGACAGTTACCACATCTTTATTACTGCTAAAGGGACGAGGCTATTTGAAGTTCTAAAAATTCATAACCAATTTATCTATTTGTAGATTACTAGGTATTATATGGAGGAATGGTTCTTCAAAGGTATCTATGCTAGTTTAAGATTTGAGACTCTAATAGAGCTCTGAATGAACTAAAGGCTATCAATTACATCATGGGGCAATTGTGGATGCTAGTAGGGGAATTTAATGACTATATATGAATGCGGGAGAGAAAAGAGGTGGTGTAGCTATTAATATCAATCGATGCCAATGATTTGTAGATTGGGTTAATGATTGAAATCTTCTTGAAGTAAAGGCACATGAACCTTGTTTCACTTGGAGAAGACCAGTATTTAAGGTTCAGCAAAGAATTTTTGAAAAGTTGGATCGTACTTTGTGCAACATGTGGTGGAAGATTAAATTTCAAGAAGCCATGGTTAGGGTCTTGCCAAAAATTTACTTGGATCGTTATCCCTTCTTAATTGATAGGGTATAAGGAAGGCAGACAAGAGCAACTTTTCAAGTTTGAGGACACATGGTTGTTACATGAGCAGTTTATGACTATAATTGAATTGGAACCAAAATGAACATGGCAGCCCTTGAAAGCAACATTTAAAAAAAAAAAAGAAAACGGAGAGAAAATTGGTGTTACAAAATTTGACTGGTTGGACGGGTTTGACCGATGGTCCAACTGGATGAGATGCAACTCTAGTCTATTCTAGTGCAGACAAGAAACTCTGACACTCCAACCTCACCCATGTTCCCATTTCTCCCCATCCCAGCACAAGCCAGTAGATGACACAGCAACAAAGATAGAAACAAGAAAGTGACACCATAACACATATCTTTTGTAGACCACACAAGGGGCAAAGTGCCCTGCATATATAGTCCTCACTATAAACATGATGAGAAATCAATTTAATTCTAGGCATTGGGACATAATGCAGGTACATAAGGAATCATTCATATCTTAATAAAGCAAAAATAAATAAATAATGAAAATTTCTAGCAATTTGCACATGACCAGGTCAACTAGGTGAAATATCATAAGGGAATGGGTAACTAAGAAGCAATTGCACTATCTTTTGAACTGCTTAGCACCAAGAAACTTTCAAAAACTTGAGCCACCCTTGAGCACAACTGATGTTTTCCATTCTTCTTCTTTGTGTGCCTATTATGTTTCAAAATTTCTTATTCTTCACAATATAATTGTAAATCATGCATCCAAATAAAAAGAAAACAAAAAAAAACTAGATGCAGAACAAACATATACAAGAAGAAAATTAACAAAGAAATAACATGCAAGCTTAAAGTCTAGTACTAATTGTAGAGCACCATCATCCATACAGAACCAAAGATAGCACCAAACAAACAAATAAGAAATAAAATAAAAAACCAAGAGATGTGACTAGCGAGAGAGATGGATTGATGAAACAGAGGCAAAAAGGCAAGAGAAAAAGAGAAGAAAGGGAGTCATCGGTGCTAGAGCTTGAAGTTCACCGGTGTTGGATGCTTGAAGACTCACCGATGCCAATGCTTGAAGTTCATGCAATTGGGAGAAAATGGGAGAGACCAAGAGTTAAGAAGGAGAGATCGACAAAATGAATTAGGAAAGGGGAAGGGCTACGATTGGGCAAAATGTTGTCGTTTTGGACACACAAAAAAAGCTACAAAGTGAACTGTCTAGTTATGTAAAATCGATACTGGTTCATATTGGTTTAATTGCCCTAGCTGTTTAACCCTCCAGATTGAACCGATATTAAGACCAAGCACCGGTTAAACTGGTCAAACTAGCTAGTTCGGTCTGATTTTTAAAACATTTGATGAGAACCCCAAAGATAGACCTTGAGACCCATGATCAATGAAGAAAATCAAGTGCCCAAGAAAGCTCCAATTAGGTTCAACAATACAACAAGAAAAGAGAAAAAAAAAAAACCTTGACCCTACACTTATCAAAGTGTGAACCAAAGATATAAGAAAGGGATATAGGTGCCACACTCAAGAAAGTGGAAGATGGTGAGTGATAAGTCTTGATGAATGCCACAAGAACTATGAGTTCTTGATAAGTTCAAAAGGTCTTCAAAGGAACCAAAAAAAGAAAACCTTCCATTTGCCAAAATAAGTGTTCTGACCACCACAAGGGGGATAGCCTCCCTTTTAAAGAAAAAAACACACATTAGCTACCTTAGGTCAACCTAGACACAACCCTAATTAGTAAAAAAAAAAAAAAATAGGGCCAAGAACCTAAAAGGCCCAATGATTAAAGTCTCAAAGTAAAAGTGTTGAATACATTATTTGAACCCAAAACTAGAAAGTAGAGTACTAGGCCTAAAAAAATTGAACATTAAATTGGACCAAATAACATAAGTGGCATTTTTAGCCCAAAATAAAGCTCTAACTGAGAGCTTGGTCCAACGCTCCCTTTGGATGCTCATAATCAGTCCAGCTGCTCCTTCAACAGCTTGAATGATGTTTACAAGCCTTTGCATTTTCTCTAGGCCCAAGTCCTCATGCCTTACACTATGGCTTGCTTCTTGAGCCCAAGTTTACTCAATCAGTCCTCCAATGGCAGCTTGCATCTTCCTAGCTCTAGCCCTTATAAATGAACTAGACCTCCGGATATGTGCAAATGATTAACTGGTGTTCCAATGGTGTCTCCTTGATGATCCGCATCAGTCCCCCTATCCTCAAAAGGATTCGTCCTCGAATCATCACTTGCATCAAAAGGGGACATATAAAAAACATTGAAGGTAGCACTCACATTATACTTACATGGAAGATCCAACTTGTAGGCATTATCATTGAGCGTGGCTACCATTTGAAAAGGTCCATCTCCTCTTGGTAGCAACTTGGAATGCCTTTGTCTTGGGAATCTCTCCTTACTCATATGTACCCAAACCCAATTTCCTAGTTCAAAGACCACTCTTTTACGCCCTTTGTTGGCTTGGGCAATGACCAATCTCCTAGTTGCAAAAGGTTTTACTCAAAAGAAGGACTTAGATTATTTTGATACTTATGCTCCAGTTGCTAGAATAACATCCATTATAGGTCTTTTTTGCTTTAGCATCTATATATAAGTTACAGGTACATCAAACAGATGTTAAAGTAACATTTTTAAATGGTGATTTAAAGGAAGAAGTTTACATGCAACAACTTGAAGATTTTGTTCTTCCTGGAAATGAACACAAAGTGTGTAAGTTTGTAAAATCTTTGTATGGTCTTAAAAAGGAAGGATTTTAGCTAACGGGTGAGGTACATTAGATAACATGTATGAGACTGCAGAGGATGCAGTAACCAATCCAATCAATTGTAATAATCAACCAATAGATGCAAATACACCTAAAGGTAACAACAAAATCAAAGGTTATTGTTAAAATTCAACAAATGGCTGTATAAGTAACATTTAGGTGCTATGAAATATTTGCTTTTAATATTTTGATTAAAACACAGGATACTAAGATTTGGGAGATCCTGTTTGGTCATGCGAGTTTTGTGGAACATTGCTTTGATTTAATGAAAGATTGACAAAATCTACAATTATTAAGAATCCAAAGTTCGGCTTGTGTTGTTCCCAAAGGAATATTCAAATACCATTAATAAATAATCTCATCCACACTATGGGGCTCTTGAACAAGCTTGATGTGAGGAGCCACAACTTCATTGAAAATATCTGGGCATACAATATGATGTTTTATTACACATCATTAGGTGGAAGAATTGATAGAGTTAAATGTGCAATACTGGATAAAGATGTTCTAAATGGGTGGTTAGAACTACCACTTGATTGGAAGCTTGGTACCAAACGAGGGTTCTGATCCTAAATTTGCACTGCTATATATATATTCGATATAGATAATGAGGTATCAAATCGTTTACGGGCATACACGTTAGTGATTCTAATCTCATTATAACTATGCCTCTCAAGATTTTTTAATACCTTGAAGTTGATGCTATTTGGTTGATAATTTATTTGTTTATGCTCGGATTCTTATATTTTATGAAATCTATAACTTTCAATTTTGAGTGAGTTTTAATTCAGTTTTATTATTACTTCTATGTAATGATAATGAAGAATCATCTAAAAAACTTGATCCAACCATTGTGGAAGACCTGACAAAGATGTTTGATGAGCACAATGTCCTTGCAAAGGCATTCAGAAATACTAGAGATCATTATCAATGTAACCCATTTGTCAATGTACGAATGAGACTTATTGCTAAACAAGGATCAGATGGAAGAACATACAACAATCCCACATCAAATGAAATTGCAATGCTAATAGTTAGTGATGTTGGCAGTCTTAAGGCTGACAGAGATATTGTAATTGAATAAAAAATGGGACAACTGCAAATGATGAGTGAAATACATCCCACTTATCTTGAATTACAATATCCTTTCATTGGTGGGATTAGATATCTATTTCAGAATTACCAAGATTGCATGGCAATATGCCTATGAACTGGATATCCAAATCTATTTATTACATTGACATGTAATCTGAAGTGGCTGAAGATACAAATATGACTAAAGAAAGAGGACTTAATGCCAGATAAGGTTGATATATGAATTCACAAGAGACTTAAAACATAGCCAACTTTTTGGTAGGGTTAAAGGAGGTACATATGTCAATAAAGATTCCTCATGTCCATCATTTAATTGCCCCTTTTTCATTTGAAGCTAACTAATTGGAATTGTTAACAGTTATTTCGCTTCTCACATTATTTGTAATGCAGTATACGGTGGAATTCCAAAAATGGAGGTTACCTCATTCTCAGATATTGTTATTCTTGCACCCAAGACATAAATATCCTACCTCTAATGATATTGATAAGATATTATCCGCTAAGATACCTAATAAGGAGGTAGATCCAAGGTTATACAATATTGTTTCTATTTGAATGATGCATGGTCCATGTGGTGCAGCGAATAAAAAGTCTTTGTGCATGGTCAATGATATGTGTACAAAGCATAATCTCAAATGATTCATGGAAATGGTGTCTATTGGAGAGGATGGATACCCTTGCTATAGAAGGAGAGACAATGGCAAGACAGTTGACAAGAAAGGAATACTTCTAGATAACATGTTTGTGTAACTATATTCCTTATGCCTAATACACTTTCTATTGATTCCAAGATGCAACAAAATAACAATTATCTATTATGTGCTTGTTTTAAATCATCAAGTTCGTTGTTCCATACAACAGAGATCTATTATTGAAGTATAATGCCACTACAAGTAAAGAAGGATTTTCTCATGAAACAAAATTTCATGAGAAAGTGGCTTCATTTCTCACAGATTTTATCACGGCTTTTGAATGTTAGGATTTTATCATGGACTTTCTCATAGACAGAGTTGCCCGTGACAACGATCCGTGAAAAAATTCGTGAGAAAAAGCATTCAAACTGTCATTATTATTATTATTTTGTATAGTGTTCTCATGGACAATGTCTGTGACAAAAATCAAATTTTCTCACGGACTTTCTCATGACGTACCAAATCCGTGTGAAAGGCCGTGAGAAATTCTGTGAGAAACTCGCTACTCACCACTTCACTTAAAATTTGAATTTTAGGGTTCTTTCTCACGGACACATTCCATGAGAAATTTTGTATTTCTTCTTCCTCACGTAGCCATAGTCTCCATTTTCAAAGTTTGAAGTTTTTCCTCTCCTTTGTTCTCTTTCTCTCTCTCTCTCTTCTCAGAGCAAATTTGCACCATTCCAGTCTGATTTGCTTGGGTTTTGAGGCGCACGACCTGTCATTCCACTCTATCGGTTGAGATAGGTTCCACTACCCATCTATTGTATCTAAATTTTTATGTGTTTTGTATAAGTAATTATCTTTCAATTTTCATGAATATTATATGATTTAGTTGTTTAGAATGTTTATTGGTTATTTTAGATAGTGTAGGAGTTGTTTCAGATGTAGCTTAATAGTGTAGGTTGATGGATGAATTTGAATAGTGAAATTGATAATGAACTTGATATCATTTGTTAAGATTAGGTAGGGATTTTTGTTCAATTCTTGATGTGGAATGGTTCTAGAATTTTTTTTGAACTTTTTGAATGGTGTATAAATAATTTTGTAATTTTTTCTATTGCTATGTAAGTTTTTAACTCTACTACTATGTAACATAATTTGTGTTAAAAAATCCCTAGTTAGTAATCTTGAAGTTGTTAATTAGTCATTGCATTTCTTGAGAGACTTCCCGAATCAGCCTTGTATTGTATTCTTTATAGGGGATTTGGTTTAATTTAATTGAATAGCGATAATTTCGATCAAATTTTGGCGCCGTTGCCGGGGAATGTCAATGTTAGTTGATGATTTCAAGTCCCCTGTGTGAACTCATGTGCCTTGTTTACAGTTTTTTCTTGTTTTCCCTATGTTTTGGCCTTAATTAGTGGTTCTGCGGGTAGAAATTTGGTACAAATTTTTGTGCTCCAATTGACTTGAAAATTTGTCAGTTGAAGGAAAATGGGCCAATGATCAAAACTCATTTTTTTTTATGAGGTTTTCATTTTTTAGCCAAATTCCACTGTTTTGGCCACTTTTTCAATTTTTTAAGATTTTTTATTTGATTTTTGAGTTCCATTTTGTCATAGCTTTCATTCTGTGGTGGTCTTGCATTTTTTAAAACTGTTTAGATATCTCAACTAAACTTAAATTGTTATGTTTTTGCTTCTGTTTAGTGCATTTAGTGTGTTTTTGTTTTAGTCCATTTCTGTCACTTTTTGTGTGCGCTTGTGTGTTGTTGTGTGTTTTTGTGTATTTTGGCATTTTGTCACTTTTTATCAATGGTGCATGACTAGGTCCTCTTGCAGTGAATTGTGTGAATTGGATTTTGAAGTTGATAAAACTTTCCATACCCTGCAGAGAAAGTCTAGGAGAAGAGTAGTTGATAATCCTATTGTTAATATGGCTAGCAATAACATTAATCCTATTGTTAATCCTGTTGTTAGAGCTATGACTCTTAAGGAATTGGCTGCCCCTGATGACAATTACCAACCCATGTGTATCCAATATCCTGACTTGACTGCTAATTTTGAGCTAAAATCTGGATTAATACACTTGCTTCCCAAGTTTCATGGACTTGCAGGTGAGGATCCTCATAAGCACTTGAAAGAGTTTCATATAGTATGTTCTACCATGAAACTGCAAGGAATCTTGGAAGAGCATATTAAGTTGAGGGCCTTCCCTTTCTCATTAGATGGAGCAGCTAAGGATTGACTATACATGCAAACAGCCACAATCACCCGCTGGAATGACATGAAGAGGTTCTTCCTTGAAAAAATTTTCCCTACTTCGAGAGTTGTTGCTATAAGGAAAGACATTTGTGGCATAAGGCAAAACAATGGAGAGACCCTGCATGAATACTTGGAGAGATTCAAGAAACTCTGTGAAAGCTGCCCTTATCACCAAATCAGTGATCAGTTGCTCATCTAGTACTTCTTTGAAGGACTTTTTCCTATGTATCGGAGCATGGTGGATGCTGCTTTTGGAGGTGCCTTGGTAAATAAGACTCCTGTAGCTGCAAGGGAATTAATAGCTAACATGGCAACCAATGCACAACAATTTGACACACGAATGATTACTCCAACCGGGGGAGTGAACAAAGTGCAAATGGTAGACTAACAGAGAATGGAGAATCGTTTGGAGGAACTGACATCCCTGGTTAGATAGTTGGCCATGGCAAGAGTTCTAGCTCCTACCCAATTATATGGCATTTGTTCCCTAGCCAGTCATCCAACGGATCAGTGCCCTACTCTCCAAGATAACAATGAAGTAGTGTCTGGCATCTTTCCTGGCAGAGCTTTCCAACAGCAGTAGTACTACCGGTCCTATCAACAAAGAAATGACCATTTCTCTAACACCTATAATCCTGGTTGGAGAGACCATCCAAACCTGAGGTATAGCAACATGCAGCCTCATCAGCATAATTCCCAACCTTTCCAGTCATACCAAAATAGACTACCAGGATTCCAGAATAGACCACAACCATTCTAACCTGCCAAGCAGCAAGCCACCACCTCGATCTGGCCAATCCGAACCTATCTTGGAAGAGCTCATGAAGCAGTTAATAGCCAATAACCTCTAATTCCAGTAGAGCACTAAAGCTACCATACAAAATTTGGAGACTCAAATTGGCCAACTAGCTTCATCAATCATTAATTTATTATTTAATAGGGGACTCTTGATTGTAATTCATGATAACTTTTGTGAAATAATTATATTAAATACATTAAAAAAAAAAGACAACACCCTATTATTTCTCCCAATTAAGAATATGAAGGTGTTTCTCATAACAATAAAATTGAAACATAGCACCATAATTGAAATGGGTAATACTCCAAAAATTACTCCATGTACTAGGAAGTCTAGGAGAATAATTAGGCATCTTCTTTAATTATGCAATTAAAAATTGATTGTGACATTTTTAAGGCCTTTAAAAAACAAAAGAAAAAGAAAACAACCCATTACCTATATAAAAATAACACAGTAGTATGCTCTCCTTTTCTAATTGAAAAGCAATTATAGGACCAACTCTTGGAGAGGTGTACTCTAATAGGAACTGAGGTACATATTTCTCCTCTATTTGGTTGTATGATTTGTGTACTTTATCTTTGTTATATAACTTTTGTTTCTTAAACAAAAAGGACAAGCTTGATTGTATGACTCTTGAGAGATGGCGGTAAAATTGATTAGAGTCTCTGACATAACCAAGGACATTTGGTCATGGAAAATTAAAGTTTGAGTTGTTCGCTTTTAGGGTGTACCGTCCTTTAATAGGAGTGATTTGGACAAAGAATTAGATATGGTGTTAGTCGATGAGCATGTAAGTCTCAATGTTTCACATAATATCATATATTGTTACCCACCCATATTTGTTGTGATGTCCTTGCTTTTTTCCAGGGGAGAAAAATCAGAGGCTATGTCAAAGACATGTACGTATACAAGTTTAGCAAAATTATCACTGAAGGAAATGTCTACTACATGAATTGATTCACTGTGGAACATAACACATGCGACTACAGAGTTACCCCTCATGATTTCAAACTTATGGTCAAGTTTGAAACCAAAGTGAAGGAAACTTTAGGCATAGAGATCCCATTATTTGGTTTTAATTTTGTGGGATTTGATGAGATTGAGGTCCAAGACAATGACGAAGATGAATACTGCTACTGGTTCGATTTTATTGGGATGCTCCGTTCAATTGGTGAATTGGAGGAAATGATGAAAATTGGCAAGCCAATGAGATTCCTCTAATTAAGCCTCGAGGACTTGAAGTAAGTTACATGCTAATTAAATATTTATCTTTCATGCTTTGAGTTTGTTTGAGACATAACACATGATGTAATACAATATGTTTTTAAATTACAATAAGCAAACCACTAGTGTCACTCTGTATGGCAACTTTGTTGATGAGATGTTGTCATATGCTAAGAAGCATGGAGGAGGACCTATTGTTATGGTGATCCAATTTTGTAAGATTAGAAAACTTGGAAAAAGTGAGTTTATCAATTTTTTAAGCTATACTCATTTTTAAGTCATTTCAGTGTTCACATAAATTTAATATATTTATGTCATAGTAATTTATTGGGATTATCACATGTAGATAATATCAATGTGTCCAACACTTTATGGGCTTCTAAGCTAATGATAAATTTGGAAAATGTACCAGAAATTGCATATTTCCTCATACAGTTTCATTGAACTTTTTTTAGTTTGGTTTATTAAAAGTTATTGGACATAGTAATACCCACTTTTAATGTAATAACATGCTTTTGTTTTTTAATTTCTATTTTAATTGTTGTTTCCTTAGTGTTCAAGCTAAAGAGGAGACATTCTCGCAACAATTGACCTAGATCTCTAGCCAATCGACTTACAATTTTGAAAATGACTTCTTAACCTAGCACAATCGTCTGACTCTAGGTGATGTGCTGAAGTGTGACAAGGTAACATCCATAAACCTAATTGTCCTTATACTCTTTTTTTTTTTTTTTTTTAAATGCAATTAGTAATCATAGTTTCATTATTAGGAGGGTACTTACTAAAGAAGCAGATAAGTGGAATAAAGATAACATACGTTTCATAGTTGTTTTTGTAAGTATATGTATAAATTTGCAAGGTATTCAAAAATATTCAAAAGGTGAAACTCTAATTCTATTGTAACTATAATTCAATATTTTAATTGTATACAACAACCCTAGAGATTCTAGGAGGTGGTTATGCTTTCTTTTTGCAAGATCATTCCTCTTTGGGGTATAGAGAGGAGTGGTCAAGAAAGAAATGTCATGTTGAGCAAAAAAATACTTTAATTTTATGATTTCTCCCTCATTGTCTGAGTGAAAATAAATGATGGATTGATTAAAAAAAATTCCACAAGACGTTTAAATTGAACAAAAACTTGAAATACTTTAGATTTTTGCTTAAGTACATACAACCAAGAATATCTTGTGAAATAATCAACAAAGATTATATAGTACTTGAAATTATCATTTGAAACATGTGGGGAAGGACCTCATACATCAGCAAATATACATTCTAATGACTTTGATGTCTTAAGACTAGAATGAGAAAATGGAAGATGATGACTTCTATTGCAAGAGCAAGAAGGGCAGTCCTTAAGCTCGTGCTTTATGGAGAGATTGTGATGGGCATCTAGGTAATGCATAGTGCAAGAGTGAGGATAACCTAAGCGGTGGTGCCACAGTGATGAAGATGGGAAGCGTTGAACAGTGAGTGCTTAAGGGCAAGAGGGAGGCCGAGAGTCAAGAGGTAGGAAAAAGTGGGTATGATTCCTACTCGGGCCTTGAAAGAGTGATGCCCCATAGTCAAATCCTTCACAGAAAAAGAAGTTGGTGAGAATTCAATAGAAACATTGTTTGATTTACAAAACTGAGAAACATAGATGAGGTTGTGTTTCATTCAGGGACACAGTGAACATTATGAAGATGAAAAGAAGATGAATGTGTGTAATTTAGAGGACCCAAGATGTGTGATTGACAAACCCGTGTCATTTCCTACAATCATGTGATCAGTGCCTTGGTAGTCTTGATGGGTGTACAAGGTGGAGGAGTCGTTTGTGACATGATGAGAAACACCAATGTCCAGTAACCAAGTTTAGGGGTTGAGAGATGACTGTGAGGTGGTGACATTGGCTTCTGGTATTTTTTAGGGCAAAGGTGAGGAAATAACTTGTAACAACAAGTGGCTAGTTGACAGGTGATGGGAGAATAGGATCCGGTTGAGGGAAAGGTGAATAATGGCATAGAAAGGAGAGGTTTGGATGAGGGAAAACATTTTTTTGAATGGAGGTGTTGAATGCTTGGAGGTAACATTGGCATTGAGATGTTGGATAGGATTTGTGGTGTCTGAGTTTTTTAGATATGTCTCAAAATTCACAAGCTTATCTCTTAGCTCCATGAAGGTAATTGATGTGTCTCTGGCTCTAATAGGGCCGGCTATCTCTTTAAAATTAGTACCATGACCATTTAAAACATAAATGACTAGATCCAGATCATCTACTGGGTTGGAGATTAAACCAATCTCATCTGCAATATTTTTCATTTGTTGCAAATACATATTGATAAGCTGTGAACCACGACTAATGGTGGAAAGTTATTCCTTGAGTGACATTAAACAAAAGCAAACTGATTTGCAAAGAGGGTTTTTAGATTATCCCAAGCTTATTTGGTAGTGGCTGCTTTGCCAAGAAGGGTGAGAACATCGGTTTCAAGGGAAACAATAATGACATGCAAAAGAATTTTGTCTTGGCAGGTCCACAAGGTGCATTCAAGATTAGGCAAGGTAATTCCATATGAGATTATGGTAAAGGGAGGACACGATTTGGTGCCTTCCAAGAATGGCATGAGATCATGCCCATGAAAGAGGGCATCAATGAGGATGCGCCAAGAAGAATAATTATGTTGATTAAGTTTGATGGGCAAGTGAGCAGAAGTAAAGGAGATAAGTGTAGCTTTAGGATGGTGTATAACGGGATAAACAAGAATAGCAGGAAAGGAAGATGAGGATTCAGTGTGGCTGGCCATGGAAAAAAACTAATGTGAAACGATTAGCTCTGATACCATAAAGAAGCAGATTAGTGGAATAAAGAGAGCATATGTTTCATTGCTATTTGTGTAAGTATATGTATACATTTACAAGGTATTCAAAAATATTCAAAAGGTAAAACCCTAATTCTACTGTTACTATAATTTAATATTTGAATTGTATACAACAACCCTGGAGATTCTAGGAGGTGGTTATGGTGATAGCTTCATCACTTACATCGTTAAGGGTACAATCATTGACATTGAGAGTAAACGGGATAACTGGTATCTCTGACTCTAGTATAATAATATGATTTTTTTAAATTTCTATTTTAATTGTTATTTCCTTAGTGTTCAAGCTAAGAGGAGACATTCTCCCAACAATTGACCTAGATCTCTAGTTAGTCGATTTACAATTTTGAAGATGACTTTTTAACCTAGAAAAATCGTCTAACTCTAGGTGATTTGCTTGATTGTGACAAAGTAACATCCATAAACCTAATTTTCCTTATACTCTTTTTTTTTTTAAAAAAAAAATGCAATTAATAATTATAGTTTCATTATTAGGAGTATACTTACATCATTAAGGGTACGATCATTGACATTGAGAGTAACAGGGATAATTTGTATCTCTTAAAGTGCCGTGAACATAATATTAGTGTCAAAGTTGATAATGATGGACAACAATATTGCAAGATACACCCTAGTCACGTAAAGAATGTAGTCTCCAAGTGATCTAATAATACCTTTATTTTTTGGTATGCATAAAAAATTGTGCAATACCCAAAGGAAGTAGACAAGATATTGTTACTGCAACTATCAACTCTTCCCATGTAGACGATATCCATACACCTAAATTCCTAAATGGTATCACCCTATCTGGCTTCCCAAAACACATGTTAGCACTGAAGCTAGGCATACCTATCATGTTATAAAAGAGCATAGATCACCGGAATGGATTGTGAAATGGAACGAGACTGATAATCACCTAACTTAGGAGATATGTGATGGAGGGAAAAGTTATTTCTAGTAGTAACACAGGAGAAAATGTGTTCATTCCAATGATGAACCTGACATCCTCTGATAAGATGATGTCTTTTAAACTCCAAAGAAAACAATTTCCCCTATAGGTTTGCTTTGCCATGTCAATAAATAAGAGTCAAGGACAATCCCTATCGCATGTTGGGTTATATCTACCAAAACTAGTCTTCAGCTATAGACAACTTTATGTGGCTTTTTCAAAGGTTCAAACGTGGAGTGGCCTCAAAGTTTTGGCGATCGATATTGAAGGAATTCCACAAGCACCACAAATATTGCTTAAAAAGAGGTGTTTCATAAAATCAATCAAAGAGGTATGAGATAAATTGAAACATATGATGTTTGTAAATGCACATACAATCTCTAAAGATGTATTTTTATACTTTCTAAATATACCAAAGTTGCAATTTCAGTGCAAATTCTTGTGGACTTAGATGAAGACGCTAACAGTCCTAGTCCAAATCATGCACCATAGGTTCTTTGAGTATAATATTATCTCATTTTGTATTTTTTTAATGCTCTTTCAAATGTATTATAGGTTCATGATTGATACTTTTAATGCGTATCTATGGTTCAAAATATGAAATCCATAATTAGTATATTAGATCACATAGATTTATATAATTTATGCTTTTATGATCACATTGATTGTATTATGTGTCCCACAACTCGGTCCCCACACCCCGCCCCTTGGCCCCCGCGCATTGGCGTGGGCATAGTTTTAGTATTATTAAAAGTATAATGCATTATGTGGAGCTGACAAGTGTCCCTATCACATGAGAATACTTGGCACACTCTGTGAATTTCTTTGAGGGAGGAGTATTTAATAAATCAATTATAAATTATGAAAATATAATTACCTTTATTTGCTTTAATTCACTTCCATAAATACATTTAAATAAATTCTATAATATGAAATAGTTTATAAATGTAATTGCATTTGTTTGATTGAAATAATGTAAAACATAAGTCTAGTTTAATGGTTCAGTCAAATATTCTCTTATACAATAATAAAATATTTGAAACCCTATTGTGCTAAAAGTTAAAAAATAAAAAATATAATCAATATTGATGGCATTAAATAACTTCCTTAATTAGGTGAAATTAACTTATTGGAGAAAAATAATCAATATAATTACTAATTGAAATTAACCTCCTTAATTAGGTAAAATATAATCAACATAATTATTTTTCAGTGAAAATTCTATGCATTTAATTAATTCAATCAAGGCATTTTTTTATTAGAGAAATTTAGGTGGTTTTCGTATCAGTAATGATTTAACATTCCTAAGAAAGTGAGTATGGAAATAAAAGTTTTTTACGTTTGGTACAAGACATAGAAAATCATTCTCATACATAAAATATACTTGGGAATGAAATTTTACGCTGAGAGTGGGAATAAAATTTTCCCACCTGAGAAGGTGGGTATAAAATTTTCATTTCCTATACCAAACATCACCTTAAGCTATTTTGCATTGATTTTGTTAAATTATTTTTAGTGAACTTTGAATTTTGATGTCGTAATTGTCTCCTTATAATTAGAACCAAAATGAATTAGGAATTTAAATTTTGAATGTGATATTTAGCATTTCTATGTTGTGTCTCCTTATAAATTTAATATAAAGAGGGACCTAATAGAGTTGTCGTCCCCCTCCCTAACTGCTATTGCTTCTCTTCACATTGACAATGATGGTCACTCTCAATCACTTGAGGTATGGCTCATTTTGGCTTCACTCTCAATCATGAACTTTTTATATTGTTTTCCCTTTACATGCTTAAATAGTTGCTAGTTTTGCATTTTGGCGCGGCTAGTAGTGGAGAAGAGGTGCATGTGCAACTTGGTCACTTCATTCCATTCCTAGGTCTGGTTCATACTCTCCTCTCTAGATATTTTGAAAATACTTTTGGTGTTTCTATTCTATATATGTGATGAGGGTTTATTTTATGTCGGTGGCCTAAGTGGTCTATGAATTGATTTTCTCTCTTCTTTGCGTTTCTCATTCTATTGCCATTATAAAAAGATGGCTATTGGAAGTGGTTTACTAGAATTTTTGCATCGAGTGGGACTGTTGTGGCTTCCTCCTTGCTAGACATTTGCAAAATAAAGAGAGACCTAAAGTAAGAGGGAGTGTATCATTTCCTTTTCTCTTTTATTTCTAAATTTTCTTTTTCATGATATGACAAGGAAAACAAGTTGCTTTCCTATATTACTCCTCTTTATGGCATCAATCAAGTACTGCAATTTGCTATCAATCAGGTTTCCTTCTTAGTAAACATATCACAGTCACATGGGGAGATTAAATTGATATACCATTTTGTTTGGAAGAAGATTTTGGTCCCTATAATAACTTTAATCACATGGAAAATCAGAGCCTCCCAATCTCTTCATTTTCCAAATATCAATCAAGGCCAACACATTTTTTAAAATAATAAATAATAGTGGCTAGGCTTGTGAAATTAGACTATTTTCTAATTTACTAACTAAGCTATAATAAGTGACAATTATAATAAACATAGTATACTTAACAGAGCGAGTTTGGTTAGATGGGATAAGGATTGAGAAAATGGTAAAGAGAAAGGAAATGGCTAAATCAATTTGCTAATAATTTTATAATGGAAATGATGATTTCTTCCAAAAACTATGAAATCATCATTCCTTACCTTCACAAATAGTATAAATTAGTAAATTACCCTTTATAAATCTAAAATCACAATAATATCATATCAATAATTGATTCCGAATCACTTTACTAATATTTCTTAATTATGACAATGTAAAGCAAGAAATTATTATTAATTATATATATATACTAGTACTATTCCCTCGCCTATGCGCGGGTCACTGGGTAGCGGGACCCAGGCAACGGGATTTGTGATAAAATTTATGTGATCATATGAGCATAAATTATATAAATTTATATGATCTAATATATCAATTGTGAATTTCATATTTTGAACCATAGATGTAATACATCAATCATGAATACATAGTATATTTGAAAGAGTATTAAACAAATGCAGAATGAGATAATACTATACTAAAAAAAGCTATGGTGTATGATTTGTATTGAGAATGTCAGCGTCTTTCTCTAAGTCCACACAATTTTGCACTGATCTTGAAATTGCAACATTGTTATACTTAATGACTTGAGATGAAGAAAGTAGCAAGTATACACTACGTTATTTAGAATAAGTATCAATTATTATTGTATTCTTTAATAACATCTTTATAACTTATGTGCACACTACACTGTATCTTGTTGTGGGTTCCGTATTTTAAACCTCCACGTTACTAATGCTCCTATGATAAGTAAATGACCAAAGTACCAAACTAAACTTCTTTCAAATTTAGGTTATGTTACACTCAATTGTATTTATTTATATCCCCACCTGATCCATTTTTCTTTATTATTGTATATCACAAGAGTATCCTATATTATATCATTTTTTTATATCAAACATAAGGAAGAGAATTCCAAATTTCTTCATCAATAGAAAAGAGTTTCCTATATTGATTACCTAGATAAACATACTAACATTTTTATTGATAAAGTATTGACCCCCAATGGTTAGTAAAATAGTTTGGTTCCCATTCTTAACTTATCCCAAAAAATAACTGCTCAAAATTAAAATGTCCCCTTGTTTATCTATAAAATGGACATGTAATAGTTCATTTCCTATTTATAATAAATGTCATATCCCAATTATTTGATTACCATTGATATTTTTTTTAAAGGAATGAATAATTAGTGTCATAAACACTTCATTAATTGTTACAGTAGTCTCAGTTTGTCTACTTGTAGTAAGTAGTACTCTTGAGTGGTATGCCAATCTCATCTTTGTACCCTTGAAGGCCAAAGAAAATATAAAATCTTTATACCCTTGAGACCTACCGAGGTGATTTATAGCTCTTGCTACCAAAAGGCCTTATTCTTCAATAAAATTATCTAAGGCCATTAAAAAAATATATATATTTCTCATAATATGACTCCATAGCAAATGATTGAAAATTATCATCAAATGTCATTGAAAAAGAAACTTGTGTCTAAAATAAACAAATAATCAACAACTCATCTTTTTAATCAAATAACTTCATGCACTCATAGGAAATTTTTGAAAATTTCAATGAGGATCCTTAAATATAGCTTGTTAATATACTTTTAATTTGTAGTACTTACACTTGGTTTCTTATTTTATAGATGACTTCGGTTTAAGTTTCTTGTTGTAAGAGTTAAGTTCAATAGATTCATATAGTATATTCGTACATAGATTGTGCTTTTATAATTTCTCTACAATTTCAAACAAATTTTGTTTTTAGAGTCATCAAAATATTAAGTACTCAAATTTTCTTTTACAATGTTCCTATAATTTCACAATTTAAGCAATGCAAAATATTTTTAAACTTGAACAAAACCATATGCTTGTAAATTGTAGTGTACACGTTAATCAGTTCTTTGGTACGCCAGTCTTAACACATGAATCATTTTCACCTCCCAACTCCTTTTAAACAAATGTCTTATATCATCGATAATACACCCATAGAAATGGAAGGTCACATCAGTAAAGTCCATCAAGTGCATTGCCTCTTGGGGATTTGATTCACATATAGTTTTTTGATGCCTTTATCGCAATATAATATCAGACCATGCCTTATTCTAGTAAATTCAGCTTTCAGATTGCAACCCATGCCTATAGAGCCACATAAACTACCAAGCCTCCCTCTTGATGATCTCGAATAACCCCTCCAAGACATGATCTCCCTAGGTTCCCAAAACTACCACCATCGACATTTAGCTTAATGGTCTATATACTTGGAGATTGTCAATGTATCCATTGCACATCTCTTTCCTGCTAGCTCGCTTTTCCAGAAAACTTTACTGCAAGTTAAACAATTGCCTGAATCTTATTAACACTCACCATCAACAGAGTGCTACGCCTTTCAAAAACTTATTCATTGCACGTTCTCCATATCCACCACAACGTGTAGTCGAAGAGAATGTGCGACTTCGTTATCCCCTTTCCTATATTTCCATTTGTATAAAACCAAGCATTCAAATCTTTTTTCCAAAAGCTACTCTCTACACCAAAACACAGATAGACGTGATTTATAGCATCCCTAAGACAATGCATTGTATTTTCTATATCAAACTTGCACCTGTTGCATAAGGAATTTTGACTAAGATGCCTGCGAGCATGAAACCAATTTGTGGGTATGGTATCATGCGGTTTGGCTTGCTTAAATATAAAGAGATAAAGGAAAAGAAGATCAGTCACAAAGTTTTATAAAGGTTTGGCTTCAATCCAAGCCTATGTTCCCTTGCTTAAGCCACCCTTGAGTTATCCATTATCTTAGTAAGATTTCCCAGGCACTTGCAAGCCTTTACAAAGTGAATGATCACACCCTCCTTTCTTAAAAGGATATCACCTATATATCTAGACTCTCAAGGGATCCTCTCCTACTATTGTTGTCTACTATTGTTGTTGAATTAGACTTATTAGAATTTAGTAAGTTAAAAGGAAAAAAGAACATGCTACAAATATAAATGCAATTATAAACCAATAAAATTCATCAGGTAAAGATCTTATAGGCTTATACAAATTATACCATTTTAGAAACATAAATTGTTGTGACCCACAAAATTATTGTGAACCATTCTGAACTGATCAAAGTACTCAAACTTGTTCTTATACGCAGAGGTCTTTTTTTTTTTTTTTTTTTTNGGTGAGTTTGGCAATCTCTTCATATGCAGCAATCTTATCATTCCGCGAATAGATAGCAGAATTGAAAACTAATTTTAATTTTGTAAGACACATAAAAGTACAGACATCCAATGCAGAACACCAATAAAAAAATTACATAGTTAATCAAAGAGTAATAAGCTTAAATTAAATGATTAATTTAGATAGGAAAAATAAACACCTAGATTATTAGATATAGAAGTAGGAAAATATCTACAACAAAATTGAGAGCAACAATTTTGATCTTTGCTTGGAGGAGTAAATGTTCAGATTTATTTTAAAGAAAAGGAAAAGTTGAGAGCAACCATTTCTATCTAAATGTTCATTTTTCTTTTTTGTGCAAAATCTAAATTTCATTCTTTTGCTTGTATGAAATTAATTTGTACACCAATAAATCAAAAACATAAAAAAGGAAAAACATATTGACCAACAACTCAAAAATAAAAGTTTGAACAAACAACTCAAAGGCTTTATGAAATAACTCTTAAAAATGCATAGTTCCAACAATAAAGGTACATAATCCAAAACATCTCTCACTCCCATGACCACTATTTCTCATTCTTGATTGCCTTTGAAAGGTGAGTGGTTGAAATATGCTTGTCTTTGTTGCTTGACATATGCACAATCCCATTCCATTAAGTATCACATAATTTTATCACAAATTAATAACCACTTAATCTTACATTTGTAAATTACTTAAACATATGGGACAAATGTAGTCATGTTCAAGATTAAATTGTAATATCTACTTTAAGCACTTTCTAAATTAATATTTATTAAACAGAAGAGTATTTGTACCCGATTCACAATGATGGTCTTTAGGAAAGACTCAATCAACTCATCATCATTGCTCATTCTAAATAAAGAGTAGATAGGTCAGTCTTGTTTTAAGTTGTTATCCTTTCACAATTATGGTCTTTAGGAAGACTCAATCAACTCAACATCATTGCTCATTCTAAATAAAGAGTAGATAAGCTAGTCTTGTTTTAAGTTGTTATCCTTTATCTCAATCTTGAACAAAAATCTCTACCTTATTCATGTATTGAGGTAGGTTAGTTTGGGTGTTGTATTGAATATTAGTTGGGGGCTGCTTTGGGTTTAGTTCTCATGCATTGTTTGTACCATTTTAAGGATTGTTTAGGGTTTGATTGTGCATTTTTAGATGAATTTGGATTATTCCCTTTGAAACATGTAGAGATTAAATGTGTGGGTCACTTAGGTAGATTTCTTTTAAGTCTTAAGTCTTGCCTAAATTGTGTTTTGGTGTATTCATGAGCATCTTTGGATACAACTCATGATAATTATGAGTATGAGCAAATTGAAAGGTTCAATCGGAAGATATCTAGCTGCAAGCTTGGAGTAAGAATGATGTTTTATTTATCTCATTTTATTTTTTGATGTAAATTAAGATTTCTCAACACTTAGATTTTGAGACAAAAGAGTTGTAATACTTAAAATCATGCATTTGCACTGCATATAAAAAATATATATGTGTCACGTAGTATCCATAGGCCCCTTACCTATCATGGAGAAATAGGGCGATCCATCTGCATATCAAGTGGCTCACCCTATCGTTCCTAGGTAAGGATAAACGCCACCTCTAAGGGTGACATATGCGAGGAACGGGTGGAAGAATTTAGGGCANTATTCTTTATAGGGGATTTGGTTTAATTTAATTGAATAGCGATAATTTCGATTATATATATATTGGTCATACTAGAGAGCATTTGCTCTGGGAGCCTAGGGAAGGAGGAAAGCCAAATAGGGGTTTTGTGTGGTTAGATCCCATGACTCTTAGTTCATCTTATCCTTAAGGACATTTGCTAGGACCACTCAGGCTAGCCAGTTGTCTCAAATATGTATAGTTTAAATCAATAGTATTATTGTCATACACAAATTAATTTTATTCTAATCTTATATTATTTTATAATATCAAACACAAAAATAGAATCAAATAATCATTACATCTAGACAATACCTGAAATAGTTGTGAATATAATCATTCTATTTTTATCAAATTTCTTTCTAAGAAACCAAATGCATTGGGCACTTATTCTCCACATATATATGCAAAATTTAAAGAGGTCAAATTAGTCTTCTCAAAAAGGAAAAAAATGAAGAAAAAAATCATACATTAAGAATTGGACGAGGGCCTAAGACTTTTATTTTTTTTTTCTTTCCTTAATGGGTGTCTAAGAATATATTAGTACTTTATTTATTTTTCTCAAGATGGCACATCTAATTATTCAAATTTTTTATTTTATTTTCTGTCCTTTTCTATTTGATTGAAGAATGTGAGGACTAAGGAAATGCATATAAAATTAAATGCATAGTAATAAAGATTTTAAATTTTTTTTATAAAATTTGAGGTTTAGGTGATAAAATTAAATACCCTATAGAACTTGGAAAAAGAGTAGGATATAGGTCGAGAACATTAGAAAAATTTTAAATGGCTCATGTTATGATTTCTTTGTTCATTCATTTGATAAGGCAAAAAATAGTCCTATTTGTGGTTTCATAATTTTAGCCTTTAATTGTGCAATTAGGGAATGATTTAATTAGTTTAGCTAATTGATAATTGAGACATTAGAGATGTTATTATGCATGTTAATTCATACATAACTAGGTTGGGGTAATTGATAATTGAGACAAAATAGGAAAGGGAATAAAAATCAATTCTATAACTAGGTTTGGGTATGGTTGAGGTAAAAAATATNTTTAAATGGCTCATGTTGTGATTTCTTTGTTCATTCATTTGATAAGGCAAAAAATAGTCCTATTTGTGGTTTCATAATTTTAGCCTTTAATTGTGCAATTAGGGAATGATTTAATTAGTTTAGCTAATTGATAATTGAGACATTAGAGATGTTATTATGCATGTTAATTCATACATAACTAGGTTGGGGTAATTGATAATTGAGACAAAATAGGAAAGGGAATAAAAATCAATTCTATAACTAGGTTTGGGTATGGTTGAGGTAAAAAATATTAAATACCCCATAGCAATTGAAAAAAGAGTGGAATTAGACCATATTTATAGGATTCCTAAAATTCTAATAAGATCATAATTTAGATAACCACTAAACCAACCCCAATGAGTGATCTAATAGGATTTCCTATTATGTGTCATGTGCCGCCTCCATCACCTGCCTATCGGCACAGTGCAAATTATTAGTATATTAAAATAAGAACAACTTCCATGACCAATTGCCAAGTGACACTCCCAATGAATTTCTTTTCATATAAATAAATGTGAAATTCCTAATATTAGTGTATTAATTAATTTTCACTTTTAACTAAATATTAACAATTGCAAATTCAAAATTTTCAAATAAAATTGCTTTTAATTTTAAGCTTCAATCAATAATAAATCAATAATTCTAATTGCCAATTAGTCCAAATATTAGGGTTTGTATCTTTTTTTTACCATTTTCGTTTTTATTTTTTCCAATTAAATAAATATGACAATAACATGTATTAATGCATATAATAATTCAAAATTCAAATTCAAATGAAAAAACCTAACATGGGGTTAGAAGTAAAACTTTTCAACATGATTGCATTTTCATTTAATCAATCCTGTCAAACATTGATTGTGTTTATTAGACATAGATCGTGCATTTTTCATGTAATCAATCTTGTCAAATACACAGTCCAATGTCGTTTATTTTAAGCAAGCAATCAGCCCAAAATTTGGGCTGACTTGGATTGCATTTTCCTTCCATGTGAAATATTTCTTTTTGAAGCTTCCAACTATCTTCCTCGCCTTCTCTCTCCCTCACTGCTTTTCTTTCTCTAACACGCAGGAAGATCTCAACCATGGCCTGGACCATGATGCCTATGAGTTAGGACTCTCCATATCTAACATTGGCAACAGATGGAAGGTATGACACAATGATCTCAACCCCAAATTTTGCATTCTTGCTGATTTCTTCCTATTTATAATTTCAATTTCAAATGTTTCTTTCCATTTCTTCATAGATCATGCATTTTATTTTTTTGCATGTTGACTGATTGATGATTGATGATATTCTTACAGTTTAGATGTATGAAAATCTCCATTATAGGATTAGCCAAACGCACAACCTGGGTAACAAGCTTTTTTAATTGTTTCCTCTTTTTTTCTTCTCGTTGGTTATGTTCTGTTTTGAATTCTTATTTGTGTTAGCTTTATCAATTTTAAGACTACGTCACTATATATTCGGTTGGCACAAAGCTTTTTAATGTTTTTTTGGATGGTCTCTCACTATAGCACACACACATGGCTCCCCCTCCCACTATTTTGGCTGTTTGTTCTCCATTCAAAAACTCATGACATGACATGTAAGCACATGGAGAATGGGTTTGACAAGATTTTGATTGTGCCTATGGTATTCAGGTATATATTCTTAATCTAAATATATTTTTTATTTTGCTTACAAGATTTTGATTGTGGCTTTAGCTTCTTGCTTTTCGCTTTCTCCCTCTAAAAGGTGGATTAGGAGTGATGGTCTTTTTTTTTTTTTTTTTTTTTTTTTTTTTTTTTTTTTTTTTTTTNTTAAATTTCAATAGGTTTACATGGTTGTAGTTATACAGTACCAATCAAAGACTTGAAAAAATTTTAAAGGACGGAATATATAATCATGTATTCCTTTTATTATCTGATAAGTTTTCAAGTTTTTATATTATTATTATTATTGAGATTTTGCAGGTATCCCTCTTGTTGGTGTAGTTATAAGATCTGGAATGTACAAGATTTATGGATATTGAAAGTTTGATATTGCCTAAGATATATGTTGTCTATCCAATTTGATTGAATGTATTTATTTATTTTTCTTTGTTTGTACGAATCAATAAATCATATCATTAACATAATTACATTATCATAGGGTTCCCCTCTCTTCCTCATGATATATATATATATATATATATATATATATCTCTCTCTCTCTCTCTCTCTCTCTCTCTCTCTCTCTCTCTCTCTCTCTCTCTTTCAGAGACTGTTATGCTTCAATGTGAAAAATCCTAAAAGTTGAATGCTCAAATTCACAGCCTGCTCCACTTTGATAACGTGTCTAGTTCTAAAAACACTACCCATTTCTTTAACCTGAACTTGCACAATAATTGATTGGTATTTCCTTTAGTATTCACATGTTTCTTTGCTTTTTCATTGATACAAATATTTGGAATTCTCGGACTACTACTTTCTATGGTTAATTTAAAGCCTATTATCTATGTTCCCTTTTGCAATAATTTGACTGGCGTTAGCTTAAAGCTTCAGTTGTTTGAATGGTCAGACATTGACAAAATCAATGTTTTCTATAGAATGGAAGGATAATGACATTACTCTATTGTGGAAGAATTATTTCAGGAATAGGAGATGTTACAGGAATAGTTTTTATGCTGCATACTGATTGATGGGATTTCATTGCCAATAATTAAGATGGATGCAAATATGCAACTTTCTTTTCTGACAATAATGATACAATGAAGATTGATTTCAGTTTTGAGAATTTAGTAAGATTTAGTTTGCATTGTGTGATAATTAGATTTCTAGATTATGTAATTGTGGTGCTTGAAATCAACGAAAATATTGAGAGAATATAGGCCGAGTTGAATTCAAATTTCATAAACCCATAAAATAAAAAAAGGACAAAAAGAAAAAGGAAGAGTAATTCGTGTTGCAATTAATAATAAGTAAACATATATTTTTAGAAAAAAAAAATAACAAATGGGTATTATATGAAATAACAATGTTAAGAAAATCTTTAATCAAATCTATTAATGATTTAAGCCTAATTTCTCTTTAATGAGAAAATTTCGCTGTTACGGAAAACTTAATTGAGACATTGCAAATTAGTCTAAAAGGAAAATAAAATCCACATAAGTTCTTGATTTCTCCCCTGTAAATCAAATTTCAAATTGAAGATTAAAAAACATGCAGAAGAAATCAAACTGATTTTGTGGTGGAATCTCAAAAGAAAATTAGGATTAAAAATAAATTTTTTTTATATTTCAAACTACTAAATACCAATAAACTTTGATATTTTCAAGAGTGAAATAGAAGCAGTATTATATCCAAAAGAAAAAGATGTATTATGTAGATTATCTTTGTGTATTGGCTTTATAGCTAAAAAGAAAAAACGAAATCAAACATTCTATTAAATTTTAAAAAAATAAAAAATATTGTTATCAATGTTAATAATATATGAATGAAATTCCCAACTACCTTTATCAATAAGCATCCCTAAAATTCAGTAACCATACCTAACATTTGTCATTTTTAAGAATGGGTATTAATGATGTGAAGGTAATTTATTTTTTAACACCAATTAAAAGAAAAAAAAACTCTTTTTCAGTTTCTATTAATAACTCTAATATCCCATTTTTTTATGAACCAAAACAAAAAGTTTCTAAAACGTGGATTCCAACCTGCATTATTTTCCTTACTTTTCTTGTTAACTTTTTTAGTTAAAAAATATTTTAACCTCTAAGATGAAATTAAAATAATTTGATTATTTAGTTTTGTTTTTTAAAATAGGGTTCTTAGACTTATGTCACAATATGTTTCCAAGGAGACATCTTAATAGTTGAGCAATTAGTACTTTATCATAGAAGTGTCATATTTAAATCTCGCTAAAAACTTAAGAGGATATGCTATTCTATATTGTATGACATTTAGTGGCACAAAAAATAAAAAGATGAAGACTTATGTGGCAACATACTTAATTTTCTTTTTTTAGTGCTATTTAAAAATAAATATATGATAATTTTTATATAAAATTCTTATGACTTATAATTATAAACAATAATTTTTTGTAAGCGTGTGTATGACTATAATCATAATAGTCATGCAGTCTTATTTTGTTGAATGTTTATATCTCAAGTTGAATGTATCTATTTTTTTTTTTTTTGTTATTAGTTAAAAAGAGCAAAACTCTCTATCTAGAGAGATATAGAAAAATGAAAAATTAATCATGGAGCTCAACCCTTTTGGACGCCCACGCACGGAGTTAGAACTAGTTTTTACTAAAACTGTAGAACCCAAATCATAATTAAACTAATATCTATCTATATCTATATCTATATAATTTTAAAAGAAAAACCCCAATGCACCACATGCTGCCACGTAGCAATCCAGCCATTAATATGAATCATGAATAAACACAATTAATGATGCAATGAAAATTGGAAATCAGTTTAAGAAATTCAAATTTGAGAAATTAATTATAAATTTTGAAAATAAAAAATATATATAATAATTTTTAATTGCACTCCATAATTTTAGCCCAACAATAAATGTTGATTTGCCAATATGATATTTCAAATTTTAGGGTTTGGAGGTTGTGTCTTCATTAACCTCTATATATACTTCATTACATATGAGGCTCACCCCCATTGCATTACGAATATGTCACCTATTTTCCTCCATCTGAATAAGCTCCCAGGTTTGCTCTTTCAAATTGTTTAGTAGCTTATAAATTCATTTTGCTTTGTATCCCTTATTTTGTAGATTTTTTCCATCTCGGGTATGCTCTTTTCCTTTGATTTGTAGGTTGCTTTGTTTATTTTTTTTAGTATATTAATTTGTAGTTTAAGTTTCTATTTCAACCCAATCAAAACAACCAAAGCTTCGGTTTTGATTGCAATCAGAGGGCTTCCTCTTCTTCGACTTGCAATAGCTTTCCATTAATGGCACTATCTCATGCTGAAAGTGCCCAGCTTGAGCTACAGAGACATGAGATCGACTGCGTTTTCTTTCATAGGTGTCACTTTCTATCAAGCCTTGGAAAAGTTGTTTTTTGTTTTTTTTTTTTTATTGTTTTGCTTTTAAATTCTTGCTACAGATTTACATTCATCTAATTAATGAAAATGATCCTTTTCGTTTGAAACAGTACGAGAAACTAAGACATGCTCTACAAAATCAAAGAAATGAACAAGTGGCAACCTTGTTGAGTAGTTTTGAATCAAAATCGCTGAGCTTGATCAGGCAAAAAGAGGAAGATTTGGCACAAGCAACAAGGAAGACTATAGAGCTCGAGGATCACTTGAGAAAAGTAGAAATGGAAAGTGAAGCATGGCAAAGATTAACTGACAATAGTTTATATTGATTGTTCTAGGACGTTTTTTGTTTTAATTTTTTTATCAAATAATAATGGTGACAAATTCTAAGTATAGAAGTAAATTAAAGACACAAATTGATATTTCCTTTTCAGATTTTGATAGAATTATAGGTTATAATAATTGTTATTCCAATTTAGGCTGAATTACAGAAATTGTAGGAATCAAAATGAAGCACCATAATAATAATAATAAAAAGGACACAATTTAATTATGATCTGAATTTATTTTGATTATATCCTTAACTTTAGTAATTGGTCAATTAATCAATTTTTATTTAGGAGTACATGTGTTTCAATTCCATGTATGAATTTAAAATTAACCAAAATTCATAGGATGTGTTTTCCACTTAATCTTTTTTTTTTCTATATTCATTTTTTTTTGGTTAATAATCAGTTCTATATTTAATTTTTTCAAAATTGATCATGTCATGGTAACTTGCAGCAAAGGCCAAGGTTTACCATTAAAATATGGGTTGAATTTTTTCTATTTGATAGTAATATATTTCCCATCTCAAATATGAATTTCACTAATATTGAGAAACAATATGCATTTAATTTTTAAAACCAATATAATAATTTGTTCATTTAATCAAGGCTAAATCAGAAAAATAGTGTATATCAAGAGAAATTTTTGTGATAATTTGCTGTGTTTAATTGTGCTGTGCATTAATTTTGATAATATCCTTAATTGAAACCGAAATTCAAGAATCAATTTGAAATTTGGTTGTTCAAATTCATGAATATTTGAATAATTTTCCTTATTATTACTAATAGCAGTAATTTCTCTTAATAAAGAAGAAACTCATTAATAAAGGATATAATATGATTAATTGATATTTAAATTGGTTAGTACATTAAATGAATTTTTTTTTATCAAATCTCAAACGTTAATTGAAACCGAAATAATTGCATTCATTTTAACAAATTATAGTGTCAATTGTTACATTTCAACAACAAATGGCACCAAAATGGTATTCATAAATAAAATTTCTCTTTCATGTTAAAGAAGAAACAAAACCGTCTGTGATATAAAAAAGTTAAAAAATTTCACTTAAGTAGGCTAAGGCTTTCGATATATTACTTTCTTTTACCTTATTTTACCTTTATTAATTTTACAGCTCCTTACAAGAGATCATATATAAAACTTAGCATCCAATAGTTAAGGAATGTAAGAGAGTATAAAACTAGAAATGGATAAGTTTGTAAAAGTGTTTTCTTTTACAAAAACTAAAAATTTACTTCTCCACCTCCTCTTTCTGTCAGATATCCAACTAATATGACAGAAGAGTTATTTTAGATCTTCAATTGTAGAGCTAGAAGAAGGAGACATATAAAAGTAAAGGTCGAAACAAGCTAAACCAATTGCCAAGTAGCTCAATGTAAATATTTCAAGATTAGAATATATACCCTATTTAAAATTAATTTGCATTAACATTAAATTTTATAATTGTTTAATTCAAATAAAGCATAAATGAGTCAAAGCATGATTGAAGGTGTTTTGTAATTAATATCAACAAAATTTCTGGAGGATGTTAATATGAGCAATATAATTCATATAAAATGAAAATATAATATGATACTTTTACAATTAACTACTATAACTCATTAGCAAATCACAAATGAACAAAAACAAGTATTAGGTGGATATTTCTAATTCACATGGTAAACAAGCACTATTGTCCATTATGGCAAGGTATTTTCTTATTTGAGATTATTGGTAAATTCATGCTCTAAATTGAAATTTTGAATATTCTAAGATTGGAGATTACCATCATTTATTTATGATAAATTTACTATATTTAAAAATGAATTGCATTAATAAAAGATTCATATGATTGATTCATTAAGTAAATAGTATCTGTTACGTAAAATGTGAACACAAGTGCACGTGCTGTAATCAAGTAATAAAGAAGTGAGATTAATTATCGTCCCACGGAGACTATGGTTATTATAAGTACCAAAATTATGCATATTCTAATTTTATCTAGACAATTGATAGATGAATTTTTGATGATAATTGACTGTAAAATTGTAAGCAATAAACAATCACTTAGAAAAATGAGTAAGAATATGGTGATAAAATATCTAGGATGTCGATTTCACCGTAGCTAGTTTGGAATTTTATCCCTTAATCATTAATCAACAACATTCTTCCAAATTGATAGCCAAGAATCCTAAATCATTCAATTGTCTTTCCCAAGGTCAAACAAATATATTCCTAAACTACGAATCCAATATATTCCTATGTGGATTGCGAATAGTTTCCGAATTCAATTCGTTCTATGGTTCTTTTTATTAGCTACATAGATCATAAGGGTATATTCCTATCCCTTATGGAATCTATGTTCTTAATCCCTATGGTCCTCTATCACAACTAACTTTCCAGTATCATTGTAATCACCTGCTCATCTAAATTGATGGCCAGCCAAAAAGAAGCATTAAGTATGGAGATCAAGAAGTCAATTTAAGAAGAAGGTCTTTTGATTAATTCATTAGAAATTACAAACCATCCTAAGCTAGGCTACATCTCCACCCTAGATGGTGGAATTAGTTCATGATAATTGCAGAAAATAACATTACACACAGATTAGACATGAATAACAAGAAAGAGATGAAGAATTGAACTATGGGATGTGATGATTCGATGCCGAAAGTCTCAATCTTCAAGCTTGAATCCTCTTTTCTTCTTGCCTCCTCTCTCAAAAGTGTGGAACCCTAATTTAGAATTTAAGAGTCCTATTTATAGGTCCTAGGAAGTTTAGGAGAAAAAGGAATTAAATTAAAATAGGATTCCTAGTGAAATTAGGAAGCTTAAAGGTCAAATCATGAGTTGATCGCCGGGGGGCTGTAGCCTTGGGTTTGGGCGCTGCAACGCCCTGAAGTTTTCCTGATGGGCGCTGCGGCGCCCTTCTTTCTGGATTTCAGTCCCTGTTTGCTGAAGCTAGGGCGCTGTGGCACCCTTCTTTTCTTGTGCTGGGGCGCCCAGTATAAGGAGCTGCGGCGCCCTTCCTTCTGTTCTCAGTCTGCAGCTTCCTGAACATAGGGCGCTGTGGCGCCGTCCTTGCTGAAATCTGGCTAGTTACGCATTGGGGCGCTGTGGCACCCTGAGTGGGAGCTGTGGCGCCCAATTCCTGTCTTCACTTCCAACTTGCATGATTTTCCTTCTTTCTTGCACCGAATTTCTCCAAAATGGCTTCCAAGGTTCCCAAAACATAAACCTACAAAAATGAGACTTAAATCATGAAAACTTATCCTAAAATACTCAAGAATAGACAAGAATCAAGCAAGAACATTATGAGATAAACGGTATAAAATCCGCTTATCAAATACCCCCAAACTTGAGATTTTGCTCGTCCTCGAGCAAAAACCAGGGACTCTATTCAAGTTTTCGAACTCAAGAAAAATGTCTTTGCTCTACTCCTCTATTAGGTCTCAAAGATACGAAGAAATCAGAATTCTAGAAAACATGCTCAAATCAGAACAGTGATGTACTCTATTATTGAAATCCTTCACAACTAACAAATTCCTTGAATGTGTGTGTGTATCCAAGCACATTGACCAAATGAAATATTAATCCAGTTATACATGCCTTTACTCATTGATGTTTGACCTCTTAATTTGGATAATACGGAACTCCATAGGCTAGTTCATGTCACTCTCCACAAATGTAGGCTTCTTTTTAACATTAAAGATCAAAAGGTCTTTTTCAAGCTTGTAATGTAAGGCTATGGCTGGGGTGTGGTATAAGGTTATCAACATGGCTCAAATCACCCATGACACATCACCTCAGCTAGGATTCTAGAGCACTTCTTTCACTTAGGTTTTCACCCAATCTTCTCACTGCTTTTCTTTCTCACTTGTCAACTACCTTGATTATTTTCTCCTTGCTTTCTTTTTCCTCTTGCTCTGTCTTACATGGTTGGTTTCATCCCCAACTTTTACTCTTTCTTTTATTTCTTCACAGGGGTGCACCAACCTTTTTCATTCACATTGTGAGTCAAGAGGGCACAATTTTTTTTTTTTTTTCATATTTTTCAAAGTTCAATACTCCACCCATCCTCCCTATGTGTCACTGTGCTTTCAATATTTATCCTAGCATCTGTGTGAATCATGAGTGTAAGGTTAGGGAAAATACTGAAGGTTTTGGATTTCTGTATGGGTTGACAAGGAGGGGGCTAAATGTTAGGCTCAAATGGGGTGACTAAGAGAATTCAAAGAATGGTTTGTCTTGAAAGGCTCAATCGATCCAAACATTGCCTAGATCATTTCCTTAATGTCTCAAAGCCTAGGATTTTGCCTCAAATGGCATTCAAACTAGTTTTAGAGTTCACATGAGGTCATGAAGTGTTAAGCATGCATAAATTTACTTTAGAATTCACTAGGGTCATGCATAGGATCAAGTGCTTAAATTGTGTCAAGGAGAGAGTTAATAAAAGAAGAAAATCACAGGTGAGTAATCATGTAACTTAAGTTTATGCATATTTTCAATAATTCTGATTCCTACACAAAAGATTTTATCACTGACCCTGGAGTTTCAAAATTACACAGATATCACAAAAGATTTTATCAATGACCCTGGAGTTTCAAAATTACACAGATATCATCTAATTACTCATTTCTACAAGTTATGGGAATAGAAAACAATTAGGTACTCAGTAAATAAAACAGTGTTTTTCCACCCCCAAACTTAGTACATGCATTGTCCTCAATGAATCCCAACAGAAAGAAAAATACTTCCTTAGAAGGCTTCGGACATGCTGTCGGTGTCGCCAGGGTCCTCATCGGTGGCACCGTAGTCCTCGTCGAGGCCAGGAGAGTAGGGCAGAAGCACTGGTGGTGGTGAGAATGGTGGTATGGCAGAGCCCTAACCAGCAGAGCACTGGCTATGAAACTCAGCCAGATGAGCATTAAAGCTCATATGGTGCTCGAAGAAGAAGTCGGCGCGCTCCATGAATCTCTCTGTCTGATGCATGAAACTGGATGATCGGTCCGCATACTGGAGTAGGCAAGACATCTAACGCTCCAGGTGGGCCAAGCTAGACCCGGAGGAACTCGACGGCTGGGTCTTAGGTGGCGGTGTGGTGGCAGATGGTGGTGTCCGCGGAGGGGCACGCTGGCGTGTCGGTGGTGGTGCACCGGATAGGGGACTCTGAAGACGGTGTGCAGTGGCGTCCCGTGGTTGCTTTGGATGAAGCAACTCCTCCTCAGCCCTCCACTCGACCCCTGCCTGCTAACATAGCATCTGTATCACTGAAGGATGGCTAAAGGCGATGCCTTTGGTGCTGTCGATGAATCGTACAATAGACTGCTGGATGAGGGAGCCGATGTCGATGGATTTCCCGGTCACAATGCAGTAGAGGAGAACTGCCTGGGCTGTGGTGACATTGCTGAGGTGGCCAGTGGGGATGAGGCGGGCACACAAGAAGTGGTACCACACCTTGCTGACGGTCTCCAAGGCGGAGGCTCTGAAAAAGATGGGCGTGTCGTCTCGCATCTTCCACTGAGTGTCTGTCTGGCAGAGGGTATGGATGATGGAGTCCCAGTCCGGTCCGTCATGGATATAGCGGACATACTTATCGTCCTCAATGTCCGGGAGTTCGAAATGTGCATTGATGGATCGACTGTCAAATGACACCCACTTGCCCCTCACGAACACCTTGAATTCCTTGCGGAATTTGGCGTTGGAGTAGAATTCTTTGACCAATTGCACAACGGTGGTGACAAGATGGTCAACGAAGTGCAACCAGCCGTTGTTGTCAGCAAGCTCCCGGACCCTATGGTTGAGCGCTTGAGTGAAAATCAAACCCCGCTCAGGCACCAACGCCTTATGGATCACTGAGTCTAGGAATCGGGCCTCGGCCTCCTTATGCACGAGCTTCTTTCTGTCGTATGTGCCGGACCCAGAGGGGGATGCGACGGCCTTTCTCTTTGCTGGAGGTGCCATGGCTATCGATGTGAGGCGTACCTGAAAAAGATGAAGATAGATGTGAATGATCGTGATGCACCGATGATTAGCATAGCAAACAGGTTATCAAGGGGTAATTAGGTGTGTACGGATAGCAGATATTTCCCAAGTAAAAATAGACATGCGGGGTGATAAAGAGAATTGTAAACTTCCAGATATAAATACCCCCTATGCACTATTTACATCCTTAAGCATGGCCAATGGGCATGGCACCCAGAGAGACTGTCAGGGCTTTAAGTAATTAAATAGAACAAACATAAAAGGAAATGGGGGAATACGGTGTCTCAAGTGTGTGTGAGTGGCAATAATAACCAAAAGACAAAAGGCATGTGAGGCGTGGTATGCTTAATGGTAGGTTATGCTACAGTGCATCACAGGACAGGATTGAAATGCTTGTTGAATTGCTTAATGACTGGGCTGAAGTGGCTGGGGGGAAGTTTGGAGCATGAATGCAATGCCAAATGCAACTGGATTAGCAAAGGGTGCAAGTCCTAAATTGAGGTGCTCGCAGGTATGCAGGGGTTATTTGGCATGAAACTTAGCACTTGGCATACAAGTAAAAGATTAAGGGCCCAATTCAATTAAAGATGTGCCTCATATATGCTCACAAGTAACAAGTATTAAAAGCAATCCTATAGAAGAACCAAAACTATACAAGCCAATGAAACCGACAATTGGTGCAGCATGCAGGCATAAGGCACATTAGCATTATAGGGAAAACAGTAGTCTGATGCCTATTGCAAGAACATGCACCCCAGTAAGCAACTAGACCAGAGAGAGAGAGGTACATGCTAAAATCAAGCTTAGTTATGCGTAAATGCATAAAAATGAAACCACTACCTAAGATAAGTGAGATAGCAAATGCATCAAAATTCCTAAGAGAAAAGAAGAGCTTCAAGATGCGTTAGCAAGCAATGACAAGTATGAGGCAAAACCCACACCTAAGGCTCTGAACAAGTAACAAATGAAATGGCCATCCTAAAGGTGCACAGGAAGTAACATATGGGTGCCAGAGCATTGTATTAATGCATAAAGATGAACAATTGGTACATGCATAACAGGGGGATTCATTGGAGCATTTTAGCAAACACCTTGCGGGCATGTGCAATCGAACAAGAAAATTACCTCAACTGGAGCTAGGGATACCTCCAAAAATGGCCAGAATACATCAATCAGAGGATGAGAGTAATTTAAATGTAGAAATTTACCTTGGAATGAAGCGAACTAGCA